>MIEF01005462.1:0-74623 GCA_001870725.1 Taenia solium | reverse complement strand
TTATGTCTTTCATAGGCGTTTAATACTGCTACTGTAGCATCAACAACGTCAAACCTGTCTGCTAATGATGTCTGCGGATCTCGAGGTAGTTGCACTGACTACTTTAAGAGTGCCAAACATGGCCTGACAGTAGGTCCCCTACGTGACATGACTTAAGCCACCTACTCACTTTCTCTAACCATCGCTCCAAGACCCTTCGGTTGATGTGCTATGCACCATTCGACTCATCCCCGTTGCGGGTCGTTGATTCCACAACTCCATAATGAATCTCTGAGTGCCTAAGGTTCCAGCATGAATAAAACCTCCTCCTAATCTTGAGGGCTATTGAAGCGGAACAAATGTGAGACTGGGTCTCATCCACTACTATTGCATTACATTGCATTTCATTTTCAAAGTCGGCAAGAAAAAGAAGGAGAAGGAGAGGAAGAAAGAAGAGAATTAGAAGAATGACTTTAATGCTCACACACATGCACACAAATAAACCTTGAAGACCTAATTAGCATTTGTGTTGGCGATCGTGGCTGCAGTACTGTTAGAAGTTTAGCAAGGTCCATGCAGAAATGGACAAGTCCTCGTCTGTTAAGACGCTGCTGCACCGAGGCTAGTTGATTCGTCCTTTGCTGTGAAGCAGCGAATGGCCGAAATAGAAGAATGTGAAGGAATTGAGAATTACAACACAGGTATCATAGGTTATTCTGCACAAAATTTTCATAACTGTAAAATTCGAAATGCCGATCTGGTGCTTTTCGATAGTACTGGGAACCGAGAGACTACAGTTGTATTACTGTGGTCGATTTTGCAAGTTTTGATCGAAAGCGGTCAAAATCGGGACTCAGAATGGTGCTTTATTCTGCCTTTTCTTGTGGCATTTCTCGTTTTAAATGTTGCCGTTGTTAGTGTTCTCGTTTTAGAGGGAGCCTTTGACAGTGAAGCAAACCAACTAGCCATCCTACGAACAACCAAAGGAGATCCTACTTCGGCCAGGATGGAACTGCCAATTTGGCCGCCCAGAAGAACGAGTTCAAAGGAAGGGATAAGATGAATGTTTCTTACGCATATATCCACTCAAGCACGCACGTGCACACATACATGCATACATACGTTCCAACATATTTTTGCACGACGCCAGCTAAAGCGAATAGTTTAAAGTACAAAAGTGAACATGGGCAATAACGCATACACAGACTCCGGCAGACAAACAGACAGGCGTAGACATATAATGAAAAGGGCACAGATGGACTAGTGGGGCGAGCGCACATTCGTGCCCGAAATTGTGGAGCACCAGGCAGAGAGACTGCCTATAATGAGAGGAAAGGAAGTGAGCAATGAGTTGGGCAGGCAGGAGTTCGGCCAGTCTACGCAACGCGCTCACCTCCGCTTTCGAGGGGGTTGGGGGAGAAGAGAGGAAAGATGAGGAGTAGGCGGTGGAGCTGAAACGAAATGGGGCAGGACAAACTAAAGTAACAGAAAGAAACATAGAAACGCAGACTGCTCGACAATCCATGCTGAATGAACTGTGGTTTAGCCAGGTCTTGTCTAGCCTTTGCTAGTTTGATCTGGGCTATGCCTCTATGCATGATTTAATCATATCGTAATGAAGAGTGAGGCTAGTGAGGCGATGAAGGAGATTCGCTATGAGAGAATTGGTGGACGATGAGGCAGGGAAAAGTAGAGAGGGAAGAGTTGGTGTTGGGTTGGAAAAGGTGAAGGTGAGAGAAGCGCGAGGTCTCCAGAGGAGCGGGGCGTTTTCGTGTCACCAAAGTGGAAAACGGAGTCAAGAAACAAAATTTGGGCAGCACACACACCTCCTTCTTTGGATGAGTTGAATGCATGGAGCCCACACGGTGAGACACAATGCAAGTCGCAACACGTAGGAGCCTATTGAGCGTATTAGGATACGAAGGAGACACTCATTAAAGATGCGTTGGAGAGGGGCATGCGTAAGGAGGAGTAGACAAGAGGGCTTCTCTCAGTCCATATGAAGGCCTCCTCAGATCTATCTCTTATGTGCGTATCTTGATCCCTAGTATCAATCAGAAGGAAAAGAGTCCCATTCCACATGGCGTAAAGTTGCGTCAGGTCCATGCATGGGTTATGAAAAATGATAGATTTTCTAAATCTGCTCGTGCCACAGGAGATCATCCTCTCTCAAAACAAAGCTGTAAGTGGGAGTGAAAATCGCAGGGGTCATTGTGAAAAACGTAGTACATATTGCGAGCCCACCCAAGGAGCAGGACAAGGAACAACTATTACAAATTAAGAGTGTAAGATCTACCTACCAGTCTCTACTTTAGGGATAGCAAGTATATATAAGCCCAAGGCAAAGATTGTGCAGAAAAAAAGAATTCGCAACAGAACATGAGGCTAGATCGACGAAGAGCGCTTAATTTTGGATGTTAGTAGCTAAAAAGAGATCAGACTTTAAATCCACTGTTAAATCAATTGCAAACTTGGAGACAGAAATAATTAAGTTGCTTTAAAATTGCTTGCCAAAAGGCGCCCTAGCAGAATCATTACAGAACTGATACTTTGAGAAAAGAAATCAACCTACTTACCTTTGAATGCAATGGTTTAAGCCCGAAACGCGAACATCCAAACGCTCTACCAAGAGTCTGTAAATGGATTGATGCTCACTCTTCGCTAGCTGCCTAAGGACAAAAGAGACTCCACCACGCCAACTAGTCGACTTTAAACCATTTTTTTCAAAAATATTAGCGTTCACGGGAAATTGTGAAAATGAATAGAGTCAGCAGGAACTAGTGCTATAAGAGAAGACGCGGTAAAGCAAATAGAGGAAGGTCTTCGCCATTCGTTCATGCAACAACGGAAATGATCCTCATTTATGTAAAAGAGAAACCGGCAATTGCTGACCTTCAGTCACCTCCCTCAAAATGCTTCATGAAGACAGTAGCCAATCAAAATCCCACAGAGCGCTTAGCGTAGACAGGTAAAAACGTAAGAAAAATAAAGGGAACAGCAAAATCGAATTGCTATACGTTCTAGTGATTAAAGGGAGCTTTCCGTGTTAAAAGAAGAGAGTAACTTCATGCCTGCCAACAAAAAAGCAAAGACGATGGCTAAGTGGGAAGAAGCAATAATGCAGATAGCGATTGTAAAAACATTGAGCATCAAGCACTGGATGATGAGTCCCATGCCTTCTGTGATGGACACAGCTTGACGCGATGACCCCTGACTGAGTCCGACACCCCTGTGGATAGGCATTGACCATTTCATAGATACCCTGATGACTAATGCCACAGCCCTCAAGGAAGACGTAGAATGACATTGCTAATCCTCCGTTATGGGTCCCATATCCATGTGGATGGGTCCAGGTCAGGTAATAGGACCAAGACGATGAGTCATGCAGCTCTTTGGCATGCGTTTGGTACCTTCGAATACTCAACCAGCCAATACCATCTTGGGCAATCCCTTACTTCGAGACTAAACATGCGTTTGGTACCTTCGAATACTCAACCAGCCAATACCATCTTGGGCAATCCCTTACTTCGAGACTAAATTCTGTGAAACAGGTTCCGCGCATAGTTGCTAGAACCGTCATTTCCTGCACTTTGTAGGAAAACGGATTTAGGGCCATAAGAAAGGATACCGACAGTTTGATGCTGATGTGTCCACTTCACCTCGGCATCCATGGGTGACTATTGTGACCCAGTTGGCCTTGCAGCATTGCTGCATCTCAATCTCGGCAGCACCTGCACTCTTGAAGCTACAGTGCTTGACACCTGTCCCTCTCCATTGCCCTCAATCAGTAAAAAGACTACCAACCTGGATAATCCATCAACACAAAATCGGTGCTTTCTTCTAACGCTTAGCTATTCAACGACATCAATTTTCCACTATTTAAATGCTTTTTGTGAACGCTGTAGACAGATTGGTCCTTGCCAGCCTCACATATTCACCGCTTGCTGCCTGAATTGACCCCTGCGCGTTCCGCAGGTCAGGAAGAGGCAGGTGAGCAGTTTGCTAATTGAGAAATGGAGAGATGTAGGTAGGTTGGCAGGTGGAGAACTGAGATGTACAAGGCGACTGGGAGGTCATAAGGCAGCCAACACTAGCTTTACCGTTCCACCTGACCTCTTCAGCCCTACCAACTGACCAACCAGATAAACAAAACGAAGCAGGTGCAAAGAAAAATTTTTAGTATTCTGCAAAGGAATCCATTCTGAACAGTATTCCTAATAGGCGTGGCGGTGGAAAAGACAACCATGAATGGAGAGAAAAGTGAAGGCAAAGCACTACTTGGGACGACCATCGCATCCAGATTCTCATCGCTGCAATACATGCACCACAGAAAAGGCGACCCATCACAAAACAGCACTCGCGCAAGACATAAAACCAATTGACATCACGAAACTAGGGTGCAGGTTGGCCTACGCCGTGACTTTGCCCATGTCTCCACAGGGCTTGCCAGCTCAACTTCAGACATTGCATTTAAAAGGACTGCGACAAACGCTCCATATCGCCCTGTGCTAGAATGCAGAATTGGAGGCCCGTGTGCACCAAACACTTGCGCCTTATAACTTAAGCATGTCTATGCCGGTGGCATCGTCCCCTCCCACACTGCCTCGTGTACCTACAGCTCCACTGCATCCGATAGACGCATGACAACACTCCAAGTTAATCAACACTGTGTTGTGGAGCAGTCATGTGTGCGTGTGTTCTTCAAACGGTAGAACAAGTACCGTGCTTAACTGAGGCAGCTGAACATAAGGGGAATTCCATTCCTTTCTGCTATGAGCAACTTCCACCCCAAGCATTTTTAGTACTAATAATGCGACCATAATGAAGCAGTGCACCCCAGAAACACTCGTCACGAGGGCATCAGGAAGTGTTAGTTTCAGCATCGCCGCCAGCCAGCAATCCCAGCACAATTATTATTTGTGTAAGGCAGGGCTGTAGAAACATTCCATTGTCACATCTCCTGCCAGTTATGTGAAGCTGATGAAGATAACCCAAGAAGGTAGATCTATGGACAGCAAATGAACAGACCTCCTCCTCTTCGCCTGTCTATCTACCCAACCACCTGCCAGCTAAAAAACCCAATCACCAGATAAGTGAATAAAGCGTAAGGAAAGAAATAGATGAGGCCTAACACTTTCCAGTGCACATTTGCCTGTGTTCTTGGGGAATTCCGCCAACTACTAGCCGTCAAGCATATTAACCTTGCTAACCCAAGGGAGACACCAATTCTGCACCCTTGCCTGTGCCTGCGACTCATCAGTTAGCTACAGCAAGAGGAGTGAATAAACTAAAGTAACTAGTGAGTTGCCTTCCAAGTCATCACCGTGGCAATATGTTTTCAATAAACAGGCATTCCATGGTGCTTTCTAGCAATAATAAATGTGCACAATTCGGTGGTTTACACAAGGAAAGCTTAATAGTCAGATTTTACTCAAAGCCGCATCCTCTTCCCTGCCTTTTTACTCGTTTGCAAATTACATCGGCAGAAGAAACTTTCAGTAAAACCTGGGTGCGCCTTAAATGTGCATTAAATTACGGGATTGTCCTCCTCAAATCCGCCAAACAATGCAGAGAAGTAGAGCAGCAGCAATTCTTTTAACCACAAGTAAATTAAATAGGATCCACCCACTTGTTGCAACTGCGCGTAGTGCTTGTGCTAGTGTTGCGAGTGCGGAAGGAGAACAAGTATTTGGATCCCCACATGTGGAATGCCGCAAACTGCAGTATCTTACTCATCAGCAGCCAGTGCACTCGATCCAGTGACAACAAATTTGACGTGCTTCGTAACAAACGAAAACAACTTATCCCAATGAAAAATCTCAAAGAGTACATGCACGTCAACTGAAACACGCAACAAACAACTTTCCTTGGTAAGACTAGAATAGCAATACGAGCAACAGACGGACGCATGTCATCTATCCTTTAAATAAAAGAGGAAACAATGGGCGCAAAATGGGCAAATGCAGCCATTGGCATGACCAGATGTCAAGGAGCCGGTGCTGGGCGAAAGCACTCAAACAACTGTTGACAGCAAACAAGTGGAACACGTGGAAAATGAGAAAGCAAGAAGAGGCACAGTTGCTCCTAAACCACAGTTGGATTCCCACGGAACAGGCAGTGACTGTGGCCGATGCCAAAGACTACACCTCGCAGTCAAGCGTCACGCCTCGTCAAAGTACATAAACGGCAAATAGTATGCATAAATAGGGCTTGTCTAGCATAAATAAATGTGCACTTATGCGCACTTTTTGATCGGTGGGTCCCTTCCCCCATGCATCCCCAGTCATCACTTATTGGCGTAGCCCTTTTTTCCAACCACGTCACAGTACAGGTTTCACGACATGCCGCCAAAATTTTCATCAGTGTTTCATCTGCGAACTCGGCAGCACAGTCTCGCTGAAATGCCTGTCCTTTGCAGACTCGAAGGAAACATGTCTAAAATGCTGCTTCATTTGTTCAGTCGCCCCCACTTCCAGTGGTAGAATTCGATAATTGCATCTACCCATCACCTGCAACAACTACTATTTCACCTGAAAACACCCTCTTATCTGCGGGAACAAACTGAGATTTATAGAGGCAATGTCAATCAGGGCGACAGATTGGCACTTTGTGTGGGAATGGCGTAGACTGCACTTTGAAGCCACAGTCGTGGCAGAATCTTTACGACTTTGGCTTAGACTATATCAGATCACACTTGTTAAAGCCGCAGGGGATGACGTTTAGTTCATCAATAGAGAAGAAGACAGTTGAACACCACCGCGCATTCCACCGACGTGAGTAGTTCAATAATTGGGATAATTTAGCTCTCATGTTTAATTTGTTAAAAACATCGGGAAAAGGCTAACCGACTATATCGTGAAAACATAAAACAGGCCGCGCGTACTGAAATCCATTCGCACCACCACAAAGTGGAGAGCAATAGAGAGGCCAACCTTGAAATGTAGAATCTTCTCAGTGTTTTTTTGAAGCTTAGTAGATGCAGCACCACAGACAGGTGCGTTCCTGTCATTCTTGGGGTTCAGACCATCATTGGCGCCGTGCAAGGCCTAAAATTCGGTAGGTTTCTTCCTTCTTGATCCGACAGAGCTTATCTGGTTGGCGTACTAATGCAAGCAAAACACACAACGTACCCACCATACTTCGGCCCATGCAGCAACATATAAATCGAGTAAAGTTTATCTTCAAAAAAATAGAATAAATAAAGATCAATTACAACTATGAAAAATTGCACACACTCATTAAAAATCACGCGTCATGCAGAAATTAGCAGCATTTGGTTTCGAATAGAGTGTGCTTAAAAATTATGCACTACATATGAGCAATGAAGCTCTAACTTCGAAGAGGCTTGTTGGTTTGTTACAAATTTACTAACTTCGATGACAGGGGATCGATGCGGCCTTTGTGCAGAGTGGAAGAGTGGCTTCACTCAGCATAATCATTGCTCCATAGATAAAGAATTGATCATTTCCCGTTTATCTCTGTGTCTTCCAACTTAAAATTGTTTGAACGAACGGCTCATGTCTGATGGAATTTTAGTGCAAATTTGGGGTGGTTGAGATACCATCTTCTCTCTGCTCCAAGGTTTCCTCACAAATCACCCTTCACGAGGTTTGCGATGGCCGCCTCATCGTCTCTCAAAGATCCATTTCTACAACGAAAATATTGTACCAATCCCTTGGCTTCAAGCCCGCCTTTGGTGCTCTACTTATTGGACGTCTTCCCTCCAGCCATTAGTGGGCAAACCTGGTTTTCGTATCTGATCAGTGGTGCGCCTTTGTAGAGTCGCAGATGCAGTGTTGAAAGATTAGCAGCTATAATTGGATCAGTGCCTTGTGGACAAACCAAATGGTAAGTGATAGAACGTTTGCCACTCACATTAAATCTTTACCACAAAGGTGATGAACGTTAAAATGCGATTCAGGCGGGCTTAATCAACCTAACTTTGTGTACTAAATCACCATCTCGGTAGAAATTATTTCAAAGTTGCGTTTTGTGATGCATCTTCTCACTCATGTAGGATAGTGGTGAGTGTTTGCCTGCGATGGCATAAGTTAACTTGCGCCTCCTCCTGGACTCAGTGCGAACTCTAGGGCATTGCTGGCTACTACCTCCGCGCTTAGTAAGGCGATACAAGAAGACGCTCTCACTGTAGGCCTCATGAACGGTAAAACCCCGATTGTTGCATAAATTATGGCCAGGTATACGAGGAGAGCCCGCTCGAGGCTTAGATCCCAATCGTCAGATTGTGCACCCTTAGTGAAAGTCCTTAGCAGTCTGATCTGATTGCGATTCGCCCTTTCCAGTTATTTAGTGCCTTGCAGAAGTGCTCCGGTGTAGCCCTTGTTTTTAAGGCTCCGGAAGGGCTTACCTAATCTAGTGAAAGTTGGTCTTCAAAATTGGAGCATTAACAGCTATGGTCCAAGTTGATCACTCCACACATGCATGCATTACAATGAGCGCACACTTTTCTCTGCTAAACTGTACAATCACAGTACCGCTTTACCTCGTGCCAACGTGCAGCAATCACCTTCAATACTTCTAACCTTGTAGGTGCTTGATGGTCCGTTCTCACTCCGATCATCCACGCTATTTGTCAGCGTCTAAGGTGTCTGGCTATCGTAAATAACAAGAGGAAACTCCAGTAAACATTGAACACAACGTGGTACAAATGGCGTATCGGATCCGTTATTTGGACAAGTAAACGTTGGGAAGGACTTCCATTCATGTAATTTTTAGTTACTTCATGTTAGGTTTCCAAGCTTTTTGTTTTTGCAAAGAAGTTAGGAGAATGTCAACCGTTGCACATCCGTTCACTCCATGTCTTGCATTTCTCCAGCACCTTCCATTGCGTTGACGCCAAATTTTAGGGTGGAATGTCAACGCAAATGAAATCATGCTTAGTAGCCATTGCTACGTGAAGCAGGTAATGAGGTAGTCGTCTTTACAGCTGGGTGAGTGAGTTGTTTTGGTGGACATGCCAAGAGAGTAGAAAAGGCATCTATCTGAGTCCAAGAATAAAGATTTGCAGAAGGATAATTTGTCAGTCACTACTAGAAGTAATATGCGACTCGAGACTACTCATCGTCGGTCTACCTCTCATCAACCATCGCCACTGTCTCACTCTCGATCTCTGTAGCCTTCCTCCAAACTCTCACTTCGTTGTTTCAAAGACGTCAGAGGGCCCAAAGAAACGGAAAATGGCAAAAATATGGGTTAGTTATGCCCTCCTTGCCCTCTCCTTCAATCAGACGCGTCATTTTAGCATTGTCACGGTTGGGACTCTAGTTTGGCTTACTTATTACGCTAAAACGATGGGTTGCGTCCTTGAGTGTGCCTTTAGATAGGAACTCATATTCCCTCCACAAAGTCGATTCGTACATACTTCACTCGAATACATGGCCAAGTAAGCAGACAAACGCATACGTGCGTACGCACGCATACCCACACGCGAGCAACCACGAAATCGCACCACCTGCTTGTTAAACACATTGTGATGCTCTGCACTGAATATCTAGTTGTCACTTCACCTGGCATACAAGACGGCACAAAATATGTGCACCCATTAGTAGATACGTGCTTTGTGAGGAGCACATCAAAGTAGGAGGCGAATTTGTACCAGGTATGTCGACTGCAGATTTGCTGAAGATGGGTATTGCATTCTGGCAGGCCTTTTGTATGGCCCCATCGATGCTTGGGATCTGCTCACACCTGTCGTTAGCGATAGATGTGGGCGAGCCCACCACTATTACTACAGACATTTTCAATGGCAGTCATTGATGAGGGCATCTGTTTCGGCTGTGTGGAGGAAGTGTGTGACAAGGGCATCTGCTGCCCTTACTAGAAGTTAGAGTTCCAGCGAAAACATTCACTTTTCTTCCCTTAAGTCATCAAAGCAGAGGGACATTAGTGAAACCTCTGTCCCAACCATAGCGTTAATCTCAAATTCAATACTGAGCACTCAGTATAATTCATCATATGGATGTTTTCTGCAAGCCTTCTTGATGTAGACGTAATAATTCCACCATGGTTTACTTGGTTTGACCATCAAGTGCATGTGAGAAGACGATTGTTAAATAAGACTACTTCCTAAGCCTTGCCTGTGACGGGGCATACAGCCTAACTCTTGCATCTTGAAGGCAGACACACTGGCGTTATGGTAAACACGAGCATTAATGCCCTGCCGTTAGGAGTGTAAGCTTCACAAACCTGAGCTAAACAACACGGGGTGCCTTAAACACGCTTACCCTACCATGTCGCGTTTTAGAAAGCGCAACGCCAAGCGAAAATTCCGTCGGAGCAGAGTTTCGTTGGGGCCGAGTGAAACGCACTGCGATTCGGTTGACTTGGAATGCGCAGCGTTTGAAAGAGAGTGGCGTGAAAACAGTTGAAGTAGTTTATACACAAGCTGAGAATCTGGACAAATTGGCTAGCAGGCTCGTGAGCGTGGACAGCGAAAAAGTCATTATTGGTGGGCTACGCCCCAACACACTGTACTCGGTGGAAGCAATAGGTCTGGGAGTTGACAACGTTGTTCTTACTCACGGCGCTTTAATTAGAACATTGCCGAAAAGTAAATTCTCGGATTGTGTTTATTGTAATTCCTTGCATGCATGCGTTGAGATCTCCATCGCCAAGTTGGATTTTGTGTCATTACCGGTTCTCTTATTTTGTAGTCATTTTCCGTGCAGTGAATTTGGCATGGACATGCGCAAATGTCCCAGGAATTGTACAAATACTTTGTCTTGCTTTCTCAGAACCCAGAAAGGGAGGAAGACGATTTTACAACTAGCGAGCCATTCGAAGCTACCGTTCAAGTCAGTGCGAAAGGGTGGCTGGTAGTGCTTTATAAAGCATAAGTAATATGACTGGGGAGTTTTATAACATCTATCTTTCTATTACAGTATTCTGTGGTCCTAAAACGCACCAGTTGCCCTCCATTCCTGTCTTCCCAAAAATAAA
The DNA here is from genome assembly GCA_001870725.1 of Taenia solium. NCBI lineage: Eukaryota > Metazoa > Platyhelminthes > Cestoda > Cyclophyllidea > Taeniidae > Taenia > Taenia solium. Next base: position 63,685 of record MIEF01005462.1, on the reverse strand, counting down.
GACGGTTCCCATGTTCTATTTACTTTGAACAACACACATTGCTCCCTGTTTTGCTTGCTTTAGTCACTAAAATGTCATGCTTTAACTGACAATTTTATGCTTGGTCATAACCTTCTTGCGAAAAGACCTTCAGCTTCTGCACACAAGCTTATCTTTCCACAGCAACGGGGGCCTGACTCATGTGCGGTTAATTAGTGCGAGAATGTTTGGTTACTCCACATAACGAACACGAAGATAGAGCATTTCTTCAAAACTGGTTTTTCAAACACGATACCTTCAACCACTTGTCGCAGTGAATTCTAACGCCACACGTAAAGATGGTGATTTAACTTAACAACGTAGACTCGTCCATACTTCTTCTGTATTTCTTCCAAGATTCCAGATGAGCACCTGATGTTTCATAGTGGAATGCTTTTCGTCTATGTGTATAGTAAGCCATCACCACTGCTCTAGAAGTTTGTTTTCGATGGACACTTGTTCTAACCGAACCATGGTTGGAAGTGACTACCCACCAGGAATGGTTAGGGTGGAGCCATGGGTTCGGGTGGTCGCAGGACTCAACAGATCCTTTTTCATCCCACCAAATTACATCTAGAAATCGATGCAAAGCCCACCCATACTCATCGTTAACTTCGTCTCACCCATGCTCCGCATTCAAGACGAGGAAGACGTTGAAAATGTCAGAGATAGGCTTACCACTCAATAGGCAATCATCATCATTACCCTTCTAGTTTAAACCATCATGACCAGTCTCAATCGTTGGACCCCCTTATATTAACTTCAAAGGATGTCACTCAGCTTCTCCCAACAACTTTTGTGTCTTTAAAGTGCTCTCAGGCCTACTTGGAGTAATCAGGTTGAATCACACTGAATCTATGATGACGTCGTGATGGATGAATAGAATATGGCTTAAGATTGAGAAAGATGGGAATGGTGAGTGTTCGGGTTCCTTCCTTTACCAATTTCCCATAAAGTCGACGAAGCAAGAAATTTTTTACTAACTCTTCGTCCTTTTAGTGTCCCTGATTTCAACGTTTTACGAACGAATGGATAACGACATCGCAAATTTTAGACTGATTGGATTTTGGTAATTTGTCCTAGCAGAACTTAACTATGCATCTTTTGCCTACAGTCCTATTACAAGACTGTCTGATTCCACGAACAGCGGACAATAACACGGGTCTTTCATTGACTGGGCGAAAGTGAAGAATGGGTTGCTTTGGAGTAGGCACAATGAACCATTGTAGCAAGCTTACATCTTTAGTCTTGTAGACCATTTTTCAAGTAGCGCAGTTTTAAACTTGCATAGTCTTCCTACCGGTTTTGAATTCCACAAATGTATAAATTTTAGATCCTAATTGTAATTCACAAACTGAGCGGTACCTTTCTTTAGTAACCATTAATGTCGACAGGAATCAAGAACTTGCAGCTGAGTTAGCTCACCTCTTTGCGTGCCGGTCTAGTATTCAAAATAGACTCATCACACTTGAACCAAACGTAAGGAAGGTCGTGCGCATTCCTTAACATGATTTCGCGTAAAAGCATGGAATTTAGCCAAGCGGAGTTGGAGACACCAAATCCTGTGAAGTATAAGAGCGGATTGATGCAGAGCATATCTACCACCTGCAGCAGAAGAATGTCCTCAAACGATTCCTTGCGTTACCTAAAGACGAATGAGGGTTATTTCGGACAACTGTGTACTGGTTGAGTGGTTTCAACGGAACGCTGGTTGGGGATGAGCGAGCCGATTCGGTCTTAGATAGCATGCGCATAGATGTGGGTGAGGTTTTGGAGTATACCTTGTACTGCTGCGTACCAGTGTCTCAGGTAGTGAGAAAGCCAATGGGGGCGTTTAGTCGCACTGTTTGAGGCGAAGATAAAACCATTGACCGTAGCTAACAACAAACGCAGAATTCTGCTCCAAGTGTCTGCAAGAATGTTGGAAAGTGGGTGTCTGGTCGGTGAGAAGTGGGGAGGAAGAGGCTTGCCGAGTTGGGGTAGTGCGGATATGTGGCTGTAGAACCACGTGCGTCACCACACGGCTTGTGTGCAATGATTGTGCCATCAAGTCCCTAGTGCATTGTACCATCACCCACAACGATGGCATCACCTCCAACAAGGCGGATACCACTTGCTTTCCACTTGAGCACTGGTGCACAGGAGGACAGTACTTTCGAGGCGTTTGCTTGAAGTTACCTACTAGGCCTCAACAGGCACTCCAGCTATAGGCGAGCACTGACCAGCGCGGGCGGCGACAGCTCCAGACAATTCAGCGCAGCCAGAGATGCAACCTCAGCTTGGAAGTGCAAGCTCGAATGCTGCTTTTTCATGCAGTGCTTGTATCGTTGAATTGAGCTAACCGAGTGTTGTGCAACATTCTAGAACAATTATCCAGCTACTGCTTTTAAGTTTTGGGATCTGCGAATGTGCATGCCCTCTTAGTTAGTGGAGGTGAAAGTGATTTCTTACACACCATTTGGGAGAGATGCCGGGTCCCAAGTGAAAAGTTACTTGTACTGTATCAGACTAGGGCACCATTTCACGTACTTTCTTGAGCAAGCCATTACCCTATAATAGGCTGACTATTTCCCAGAAAACGCAGTCTACGGTGTTTCAGACCATCGAGAGAAGTGGAGCGTTAGTGTGCCTATGCCTCACAAACCAAAGCAACGGCTCTATCGTCAGACCCTCGTAATGAGTACCAACTCTACGTAGAGTTCATCTGCTAATAGTCTACTGTACCAATGATTTCGTGCTAGCTATTGAGCCAAGCCACGCAAGCTTGTGAGTTCTATTAAGCATTACTTCACTGGACTGGTGGACACTGAGGCAGATGCCCAAATAGGAGCATATATGAATTGCGTGGGTGAAGTGCATGATTTGCGAACGAAAATTTCTACTAGGCAAATATCGCTTCACGCGCAATGAGTCCACGCCTTTAACCGGATGCATGGAGTGAAGTCTTCGGCCAAATGGAACGCTTTGAGGACTGTAGAGCAGAAGGCGAATGCTCCGATCACAAAGTACTTCGTAATTGCGTGTTAAGCCTCATGGGTTTGGCATCGCTTCTGGCCTTTAGGGTCTGCTCATTTACGGATTCCGTGGCAAAGTTCAATCATTTTTTCTGTGCAGTTTACTCTGGTGCACAGATAAAGCGCCTACTTCCTATGCTTCAATAGCAATCAAGCTACACGAAATGTGCCGCAACCTTTACACTGCTGACTGTTGCGCGCTTCTTCACAATACCGTTCAATGCCAATCGGTTGGTGTAACATTGGGTTCTGGTGGTTTGACACTACTCATACATGAGTCAAGCAACGGTTGGTTGGAATTGGCTTCAGTGCTAATATTTGCGAATCAACCATTCCCAAGTACGATGCCATTCATTCCGTTATGATGCTGTCCAACTGAATGCATGCATTCATCTAGCAGTCAATTACCCAAGTGGAGAGGTAGTAGTTGCACCTGCGCCCAAGCTTGCTCAATGAATTCTCACTAACATGAATGACAGAATGGATTTTAAACTGCGTTGTCTTCCAACTCGTAGGATTATGTCAAAACGACTACTGGAAGACGAACAGCATCAACCCCTCCGCATCGTCAGACAACCACGATTCTTGACCCAAAAGTTAGTCAAATTAGGGTGAGTCGGTGTCAAGTGCTGTCATTTAAGGTGAATGGCGCTTGTGGTTCATCCCTAGAATAGGTTTGACGTGAATTTTGCCTAATATCCGTCTTCTACTGTTCGCATTCAAGCACTTAGTGGAGCTTAGTACGCAATGATATGCATTTGCATGGCTCGTTATCACCTGCCTGTGATTTCAATCGGGACCTCTTTCCTCCCGATTGTCGGTGTGTATAGCAGTCGCCATGAGGACAAAACATCGGTAAAATGGCAGCAGCCCACACAAATACAGGTTTTGCAAACGCGGTAGTAGGGATGTGTCCGCGTACTCACCTTTCATCCCTTTTTCGACCATGAAATCTGGGCTTGATTTTGTACCACATTGGTACTCCCTAATGCATCTGTTGAAACCAACTCCGTGCAGCAATACGTTCACGGTCCCAAAAGATGTACACTGGTGCCAACAATAATCACAGCTACAGTGTAGCAGTGAGCAGTGGGACCACGAAGCGTGGTTTCTACAGAGTGACTAAACCGCAGTGCAAATAAGACCACAGGGCAAGTTGGAATGTTGCGAGCTCCATACTAACACAATGCGCTTGTTGTTGATTTGTTCATATTCACGGGTAGTTTACGCAGTCCGCATGGTTAATATTGGGACAAATTGGCTCGGCATGGTTAGTTCTGGACGGGTATTGGTAGGGCCGTCCCCAACCACTCCTTACAAAGGCTAAGAATGAACAGCGTTCCAACTCTTTACGCCATTCGATGGATGCATACTGTGATTGCCGTGAATTTGTTGTAAGTTTTATTGAAAATGACGACCAAAGTCGGAGGTCGCGGTGGTACAATGCGTGGGTGGCAATTCGCTCACCTAATTAAAGACAGAGTCAATTTTCGCTTGGTATGTGCTCCTTTCTAACTTGCCTGTTAATTGAATTGAAAACAGCGCATTTGATGGCTTGTCCAAATATCATGTCTTTCGCATGATCAATAAATACGTGCGGTGGGGAAGCATTACTTGGGAAATTATTGCCAATAACATTGAATGCTTCTGCTTGGATTCCTGGTTTGCATGTCCATAAAAAGGCCCACATGTCCGATTCATTAATCATCTCTACTTTCTATTCCTCCTTACGTCCTCCAACCTTGACAAGATTTGCTCCCGCCTTTCTTCCGCTCCCAGTACCCTATCATGCTCTACCACTACTTTCCTAAAATTGTTCCTACGTAGCGCTATCATCAAACACTAATGTTGCAATATAACCTGTTCGCAGTTGCAAGTAGAATGGATCGCACACCGCTTCTCAGCACTGGGGGATCCTCGAAGACAAGTATTATTTGTTCGTGGTGGTGGCACGGTCTCAAGAGCCCTCGAGTCACAAAGCAAGGAACCGGCAACGCTGGCAGGACTTCGAAGTCATGTCCACGTGCTGAGGGTAAGTGTTTTTAGCAATGGTCTTTTGCTCCAGCTTTTAAATAGCATAGTTCGGGTCAAGAGCGGTGAGTAGTCGATGGCAGAGGATGCTGAGTGGAGGATCAGTGTCGCATAGACGAGTGATAGAGATTTGTGGCGATGTTGAGGTTGATGTTTTTGGGCGAAGAGGGTATCAGTGAGAGCGTCAAGCCAGTCGAATTGACCCTCACACGATGCTGAACGCTTGGTAAAACGTACTGTAGAATATACTCTGTCTACTCGAGACGAGCGACTAAAATTCGTGCACCTTAAAAGATGTACACCAATACGAAATTCATCTACTTGGCCAGGGTCCATTTCCAGTCCCTCGGATGCAGTCAAGCATTCTCCTCATTCCCTCTCTTTGCTTTCTCCTGCGGGACCTGCAAGCATTGTTGTTTTAAAAGGTAGGGCTCCTTGTGCATCGCGTCGGTTGATCGTTGCACGTTTGCCGAAATGAAAGAAGCATGTTAGAGGCAGAGAAAAGGCTGACTGATGTTGAACCAGCTTATACTAGGCTTTCCTTGCTGCCACACTGCTGGTAGTATCAGCGTGGAAGGAAAAGCGGATGTTAGGGCTGCTCAACGAATTGCAGGTCAACCGTCGCCTCAGTGACGTCTTGCCGTCGGAGGAGAGGAAAAGCTGGTCATGATGATGGACAAAGTGTATGTGGTGCGTGGTGGTCATGTCGCTGTCAAAATCAGCCTACCATGCTTCGAAAACTTTCCCTCCACTAAGGAAGCCCATGTACCGGCTCCCACTTGGGAGCTGTATGCTCTGATTTTGTGTGTTATGATTAAGAAATGAACAATTTTAACCGATTTATTATCAAACGAGTTCGGTTGTTCTAATTGCATTTATTTGCACTTATAGGCGTTACTTGATTTAGGACATGCCGGTTCCTAAAATAAGGAGCCGAATGATAACTGGAATGATGGAGACAGATGGGATTTTCTGACCCATAGACAAGCGGTGTGAAAATGCCTGCGACGGTGACGGCGTTGAAGCTCACTTCTCTGACCAAGCCATTAGTATAGTATTCACTAGTTGGGGCTTCCACGATAGAGCTCTATTTCAACTAGCTTCTCCGTCTTTACTTGAGGACATATGAGCAAGGTAGTAACATAGGCGCCAAATGCTCACAAGACACACTAACCACTTCGTCAGAAACATTCTAAGCTCATTGTATTCATAAGGGCACCCATAATTTCCCGCACCTCAAAGGAGTTTATCAAAGGCACTTCCTTGCTCTATGCAAATTTGGGGGTTGGCGGACCACTCAATTCACCCACGACATCATGTGCGACTGCGCAACAAATGAAAAGCGAGTAGTGATAAGGCGGATGCATTCAGCATGAAACCACTTCATCCCAATCCACAGGCCGATGTAGGTCACGCATCCTGACCAATGCACTGTCTTGTATCTTCCTATAATTAATTTTGGGAATAATGTGTAACAGACACTGCAGAGGCTTTGAGCACTGGTCTCCATTCACCATCCCATATCGACTTGGTCAGAAACACCTCAATTCTTTGACCCATTGATGGCATCTGCTTGAACTGTAGCAGACACAAACTGTGCCACTGAAAGTACCCCACTCCTTCTATTCACTTTTGTTGTTGTTTTACATTAGTTGTCTATTGCAACTGCCATTTAACATGTAGTTTTACGATGGTCACGCCCAATCGGAGGTCGCTGCTTCTCTGGGAAGTCATAGAATGTATCAGAGCGAGTGATATGCGCACAGCGTCAATAGGAGTGGGTATACGTGAGCTCGATATGCATGGCATGAGGAAATCGCAAACCACAGGAAATGTGGCGGAATTGAAGTCCTGCATCACCATCACGCATGTAGCCAAGATGGCTGGCGAAAACAAGGAGATCGAGACGGCAAATTCTGCATGTCATGAAGTTGAGAGATGCATTAATTTGGGTCCCGTCGAAGAGGGTGTGCAGATGGTATGACTGGCAATGCGATGGAACTTGGCAGCATGCATGACAACTACGCAGTTTCATTGGAAATGCGGTTTCCATATTTGTGACGTGGTCTTAACCTTTTCCTGTGTGGAAGGTGTCTCGAAAACCATGGACTGATGTTCTCGGTGAGTGAAAATTTGCCATACCATACCACAGCAATTGCAGTGCTATTAAAGTAGCTTGGCGGCGAAGTGAAGCAGAAAGCGAAGTGGAAGTGAAGTGGGCTAACCCACTTAAGTACAACTGCCTCCACGTCGTGTGTCTCTGTATGTAAGCCAATCGGCTGAGCGCACGCGCACCCACTTACCCCCTTCCTGTGTGTAACCTAGAATAGGCATTACAAAACCAGGAGTATTTAAAGCGTGGATATGCTAGTCTTGTATCGATTCGGTGTAAATAGTAAAACAAGCCACTTAGCAACACCTATTTCGCGATCAATTGAGTTGTGAAGATGGCACAGTGCTTTAATCATCACGAGGAGTTGTCTCCTGCAGAACGATTTGAGCATTTCTGTAACCAGGACAAGTAGAAAAATTGCTACAGTCATTATGACTTCTGCATACTTTTCAAGATTGAGGAGTGAGAAGCCTTCACGTCAATGCTGAAATTGGTCATAGAATTAAAATCACACGCATACATGCATTTAAATTCTTTCTGCAATGTGAGGCGGTGTTAATATTTATGTTATCAAAGTCCCATTCGATTATCCTTGTAAATATTAGGTGATTGCCCGTCCTTAACATCTTATATCTTCATTCCCACCATTTTTGTCACAGTTTTGGTCATAACGGAAAAGCCAATAGAGCACATTGGACCTTACTTGCTCCCGACCATTTAATAACGAAATGTCTATTTGACAGCAGTTCAAACAGCAATAGGAGCTGGAAAATATTTTTATCATTTATTGTTACTCGAACTTAATGCTTATTCTGGCCTGTACTTGGTGAAACCACCTCACCACTTGTGGTGTAGTGTGAAACTGACTGCGTCCTCATTCAACCCATAATTATTAAAAGAATGGAGCAGGTCCAGACGTGCAAAGCCAATAAGAGGTCAAGTGGGCATTTGAAAGCCTACTTAAATTCGGTGAGATTTAGAAAATTCATTTTGGCAAAGTATGAGTCCCCACAGATTGGGATTTAGTCCTTTGAGTAGTTTGAAGGCAATTCGGTTTTCCTTATCCAAACCAATTCTGAGCAGGAGGTCGCAATCGTGTGAAATGAAAACTCATGCCTTCGCAAACCAATGCGTTTTCCTTTTCAGAAACTAAGACACCCTCCCACCAGAAGCGTCCCGCGAACACAACACTGCTGCCCATCGGATTCAGTCCCATTGTGTGCCTACAAAGCTCCAACAATATAAAATGAAAACTAAGTAAAGTACATTTATTTTGATTAATTGCGAGACGTGGATGAAGCAATCTAGTGTCATGCACACTCCTGTTATCTGTACCAGCACTCCGGTTTTTAGGGTTTCATTAATCGCACTAGGCTTAGTAGCGCCTTTTTAGGTATTTCTGAGGAATAATGATTGAAAGTCTGCAATTGTTCGCTCTCTCTCTATCATATCCAAGGATCCATTTTCCTTTTTGATGGACAAGTGACATAGCCGGTGCTATTCGGTTGACCACAAATTTTCTGATGCCAGTATTTTTGCTACTTCTCTTCATTTCCAAGTTCAAGGCTTATAACCAATTCATTGGTAGGTTCAAGTTTGTTATCTCGTTTGACTTGTAACATCCGAGATTAGGCAATCTTTACCCATCCAACCTCACTTTCTGTTGTCAGTTCTTTTTCTCTGTGCTACCTTTGTCTAGAGCCTGTAAGCGCTTGCCATTCTCAAAGCGAAGGTAGTGGTAAGCGGGTCGTACACACTTTATTTGTAATAGTTATTTTCTGTCCAATTCCTGGAGCAAGTACTCGATGTATTCCATTCCTTCGCATCATGACCCCTGCGTTTTTCACTCTTACTTACGAATTGGTTCTGGGAGAGAATGCCCTCTTAGACCATTGACAGATTATGGATGTGCACTACTTTGACAACCGGTGCATCTGCTCCACAGTCCTCAGAGTTCAACTTCATATGGAGCATTAAAACGAGTGGTTGTGGTCTACATTTCATTAGTGCAAACCGACTGGAATCCAGCTGAAGGCGACTAGGCCACAGCATCATTTCGGTTTCTAAAACATTCCGATTGTAATGTCCTTTTAGTCAGGCACTGTGGTGGAGAGGATGCTTTGAAATAGTTGGAGGGGCGCTTTGATCTGGTTGAGCTTTGCGTACCACTGAGAGACTAATTCCAACATGCATACGATGGGGATTTTGAAGTCTGCCTGACAAATAAAGGGGCTCAGCAATTACCACTGTGCGGATGGTCTGGAAACCAATCCTCGCAGGATGGCCACTGACCGATGGACGTCTACACTGCTCAATTGTCAAATTGCTGAAAAGGTTGCCGTCTCTTGCTGGTACGGGTGCCCACGATTGTTGACGCCTTCTTTCGTGGGAGGCTTTGTCCATCACCGCACTTTGGTGTGCACAGGCACTGGAGCTGGTTTGTGCAATTCCTGGTAAGCGATACCTATTTTGTGTACAGCGTGAGCTAGCGTTGACTACTTCACGTGATATCGTTGCGCTATGATTGTACTTCCACTTAAACGTTATTTTTTTCGTGCATACTGAGGCCTTTTTCAACCCATGCTTGCTGTATTCCTTTCATAGATTCAAGTGTTGATGGTGTACAAATTGAATGCAGACAAGAGATCCACTATCAAAGACGGATGGTGCCTTTGGGCAGCACTTCAATGTGGAAGCGCACCAAACTCTGTAAATCCTAAATTTTGCCGTTCCTGATGCCTGCACCTCCATCTTTGAGCTGAGGTGGTGTCTCAGCGGTATTTTATGTTCCTGTAAATTTTCCTTCATTAGCAAATTTAAAATTGCCGCTCCTCTGTTTGTGTCACTCCACAAACAAGGGAACGTGAGGACTGAACCGGCTTGAGCAGGTGATGATAAAATTGCTTGTTGATGGACGTGGACGAGTTGTATGAGATGAGGTGGTCCACTGTCACGTTTTGGGGAGGGTATGATCACCTGTGGCATGGGTGTTTGAGCATTCCTTTGGAAAAAGCAGAGGACTCACTTATTCCAGCGCAGAGAACCGTCTTGTGGAGCCAACCAAAGGTGCCTCATGATTCTGCAGGCTGAATAGTTGGTCTGTGGGGATTGAAAGCGAACAGGGTTGCGTAGTTCACTCCGAGCCCATTCTAATACCTTTAATCCTTGAGTCAAGCGACTACACCATGCGTACACCGGACACTGTTACCAACGATGAAGCTGTGTACGGGATACTTTTACGAAGGGTAGTGGAACAAAGAAGCGAGTAAAGTTCGTCACTGCTATACGAAGTCAGCAAAAAGAAGACACAGAAGCGCCACTCAGTGCAAACTATTTGTCACCAACTTGATGGAATGACACCTTGGACATCATTTGGTAACAGTGACGTCCATGATAAAAACGGATCATCGAACGCCGAATGGCCCGTTTTAAAGAAAGGCGAAAGATAGCCTGTTTGGCTGCATGATGATACGAGGGGTCGTGGTGGTACGATTTCACAGAGCAATGCATGAATGGGAGAATGCACGGCACTGTAGCTTCCCTAATTTGCACACCAGTCGCTGCAGAAATGGGTGGTGGCACAGTGCAGTTGATGCAACGTTGTTGACCGCGCATGCTAAAACTTGCGAAACAGAAGCGCAAAGTACCGATTTCAACACGTCTCTGTTATACGAGGGATTCTTTACATTCTCTGAACAAACCACAGTTCATCTAGCAAGGCCACGAGGCAGATGTAACCTTCAGAGCAAAAGGTACTGTTCTGCTACGCTCAGTTTGGAGGTGCTGGAGTTTTGTTGAATCTGATTTACACTATTGGCCTATAGAGGTCTCGCTTCATATTGGTTGCACTTCTACCTAAGATCCAAGTCCACTAAGATGCCCAGGGGAAAAAGCAGACATTGTCATCGTGACTTTGCTTGGAGGCGGACGAAAATGGCACTTTTAGTCAAGTCCGGAGATTTTCTTTTGTGTTGAGAAAGGCGTTTTTGACAGCAAGTGACAAGATTCGAGGCAAAGACACATGAGTTTATTTCTGAAGGAAGCTAGTGCTCCAGTGTATTATCTCATGGGACTCTATAACTTGCATCGCACTAGTGTGCACGTGAAGAAGGGATGGGTGGAGGAGGAGCATCGCCTTAGCGAAATGGGACTCCCTGCAGCTTTAACACATGTGCTCTTTTTGGTCTATCAGAACCGAGGTGAAGCAAGATGATAGGTTCTATAAGTTGAGCAATTTTCAGTGGTAACAAGAACGACTATTTAGATGCAGTGATTCGCCGAACCTGGGAAATTGTCGAGCTTCGTCTGTTGGTCATGTGCTCACTTGCCTCTGACAAGTGCATGTCTCAGAGGGTTAGTGAGCGTTTCACAGAATACTGCAGTTCTTCAGGCTGAAGATCAATTCTGTGTATCAGTCGGTCCAGCACCAGTTTTGGGTTGGCGTTATGCCCTTAGATGTCTTTATCAAAGACAAGAAAGTCGTCGAAATGGGTCATACATTTCTTTGGAGACAAACCTACTTACGCTGGCTGCATGAGACGTTGGAAGGTGGCTGCTAAGTCAAAGCGTCCAAATGGCTTCCATCTGTTTGCCTCCGCCACTTTTTCGTTCTACTGCCCTGAATTTGAATCAAGGGTGAGGAACTACTTCAACCAAATTGACAAACCTAATGATTCGCTAATGTGGAGTAAGGAAAATGCGTTCGTCTTAGATACGACATCCACAGATTCCTATAGTTCATACGCAACCACGTGCTGCGGTTGACCTTCTTTGCTGATACGATCGCAGAGGTTCACGGTGACTTTGGTCCTGAGGTCAATTTCTGCGCATCGCTGTGTTCCAACTCTTTTATTGACAAACTGTCCAAAGTGGTGTGGTAGCTTACCAATACTTCCTCCATTTGGCTCCATTAAAGTAGCAAGTTCTGGCGGTTGTCCTTACAAAAACAACCTGGAGATTCGTCTTCTCCGTTAGCATGTGTGATAGGCAGTGAAGCAGATTACATCTTAAGCTTACTGAACAAGGTATAGCTGTGGGTTTTTACATCTGGTTTGTCGTCAGACATTACTGGACTACTGGAAAGAGGTATTCCATCCAGACGGTAGGCGAAAATCAGAATCCCAGCCCGGCTCTACCGACTCCGCTGTCGACTGCGCGAGTGGTGTTCAGCATTCCAAATGAGGAGGTGAAAGGGGGAGAGGAAACGAGCTGGGTCTACCCCTAGGCCTAAATGTTCTGGAATGCAATGTTACGGAGGGGCTGACGCCGGCATGACGATGGGATCAATGCGGAGAACATGGACAGCATTGCGCGTAATCACAACGCTGGCAATGAGGCTGCGTGGATTGAGGTACTCATGTGGGAAAAGCCACATAGTCGCAAACGTTGGACACCTAGACAGCGGTGATTTGGTCGTACATTAGACATTGGTTGGGTCACGGACTGCCATTTGATCGACATGGTTGGATGGTGGATCACTCCACTCGTGGCGTACGCTTCATCATGACCGAAATGTCTCGGAGAAAGTGCACCCTGATTTTAGACTAGCTCTGCTGAACGTTCGTTCCTTACTCTGCATAATTGTGTGAACATGGCCTGGAGACGATGGTGACCCTGCCCTGTACCCCTAAAATATCCTCCTCACAGGACATTTAACATTTCAGAGGCGATAATTCAGCAAATTCCACATCACCATCTAACCCATTCTTGCTTCTTAATATAGGACATCTGTTGCGTCAGCGCCACCAATACTCACTAGCTTAATTCTGACGCGTGTAAATGGTGCTAGCCTTGTTAAACCCACTAATAACATGAGACTGCTAATCTGCTGTTGTTGGGACGGGAACAAGATCTAGCTCAAACTTGATTTATGCATGGGAAGGAAAGTGAATGTGGACTGTTAAGTACGTTTGGAGAGCGGCATCGCCCTTTCATTGACAAAATGTAAATATGGCGCATTAGAGTACTTGGATGCTAAGATCCTTCCACCACACATAACTTAACAATATGTTCAACGTCTAGTGTCGCATGCAATTTCGTTTCGCTAAAGCACTAACGAGGTGACTGCTATCGAAGAAGTAATCACCGTAGGCTCAGAGACCAAGTTGCCCAAGTATTTAATGCTTATTTACAACTAGCACTATCACGATTACGAATACACAAGATGTAAGAGGCATCGCGAGTATTGGTGAAATTTGTTCACAGGCGAACGCGCTTTCGTGCACTAAGAGCAGGAAATGCTTTGGCTCTTGTGGACACAAAACACACCTTACGCAACTCAAAACGTGTTTCTGCCTCCACCTCTAAAATGTGTAGGATGAGAAGTCTCGTCCTTCCCGCATTGCTTAACAAAAGTTGCACGCCAGATTTTTGACTAGCCGCCACATCAGGCGTTGCAACTATGCATATTTTACTTCCACCCGCAGTTGCGACAACTAGACAGCTTACGGCAGTATGCATTACTGCGACAGAATAGAGCAAAAAATTTGCTCCACTCATTAGCCTATCAATTCAGAGCTCACTTCGCTTTATGGAGTCAACGCGTTAGCCGCTCAGATGAACACTTCGGCGACTCAAATCAAGTGTGATGCCTAGGCATGGATCGAGAAACTTAGGAATCAATGCAGAGTAAATGAGTTCCGAGAGACCAGATGCAAGATCGTCTTGCCAGCTCTGACCAAGACAACAATCCTGCTAGCTTTGGATCCTGCTTTATCAACGTCCGTGCATGCCTGTTTTGTGAGTTTAAATTCACTTTATCTCTCTTTTGCCTGCATGTCATTTGCTAGTACTAATGAAGCTGCACTTGAGAAGAGTAGCGTGAGAATGAGCAATGACGATCCTAGCAAAATATTTAGCGAATCGTTCGAGCAAGTTTTCGAACAAGAAAATGGCAGAGCTCCACCTGATTTGTTGGTGTTGGCCATATCTGCACCGGTTGTGTACGGTCTTCGGTGACTGCCATTCCATCTGACCAGATTTCACGTTCCAGCAGGTGGGAGGGCGTTGGAGGAAACGTCATTTCTTTGGGTTTCGAAGTCAGTCCTACGTGTCTAAGGCGATCAAACACTAGTTTCGGCCTGGCTTTATGCCATCAGGTATCTTTGCTATCGATGAGAACGCCATTAAAGTGGGTTATGGATTGCATTCAATGCTGTCAGCATCAGACGTTGAGTGGTGGTCGAAGCTTTAAAGGGTCGGAAGCGCATTGTCTGAAATTCGTAGAGACCATTTGACACTGCAAATGCTGTTTCCTCCTTATCTGTTCCTAACGATTTTACTTGTTAGCAAATTGATTCCAAATCTAGGGTCGAAAGCCACTTGGACACATGCAGGCGGTCTAACGAAGCGTTTGTGTGGACTAATGGGAATCCCTCTCTCTTATTTTAGCATTCAACTTTCCATAATCGATACACAATCGAAGGATATTTTTGCTCTCCTTTACTAGCACCATCAGAGTGTTCCATGGCGACAATGACGACTTTTTATCTCGCATCTAATCATCTCCTTAATCAGATGACTTGCTTTCTCCAGCAAAGGAGACGTGGCACCTCTAGGTGGCTGACAATAGTCTGGCTTTTCCGATGCCCATTGTGCACGTGACAACAGCGTGCTTTTCATCATTTTCGTCGGCTTCCACAGCAGTGGTAAATGTCAGAGTCGTGGGGAATCCTAGCGTTTGTCATGGTTGACAATGAGGCTTGTGAGGTTAAACCGTGCTGTCCAGAGCCAGTCCGCAAAGTTCACACCTTCTTTGAATAGGGAACATCCTCTTGTGCTGTCATCAATAGAGCACTTTGCTTATTCACCTCCTCTTTCCCACGGCTACATCGAGAATCAATGAACTGATGGTTCTGTGACATGTTTGCCATTTCAGATTATTGGCGAGGGGTGCGGCACCACTCCTACTCATATCATTTTCAAGAAGTTGAGCTTGAGTCAGCGCTGAGCGAACTGGGACGTGGTTTAATGAAACAAGAGAATCCCAAGGATTGGCTTTGTATTTCGCATTAAGTGGAAGAAAAGTTAAGAGCCAGAGTGACTACTCTGATGGTTATAGAAATTGCTGAACAGGCCTCACACTTGTCCACTAAGAGCAAAGCCACCTATACACATCCATGACTCCATTTGATCTTCTAGGCAGCATTTACACAGTAACACAGTGAAAACCACTGGCAACAAATCTAAGCTTAGTGTTATTTAAAGCACTGATGGTTTTGGCAGTGTAAATTGTTGGCCTTTCTCCAATTCCTATTTTACAATTGGATAAAGACGTTTCTTGTCTTAAATCTGTGTTACCTCTGTATAGATCGTCTGAGTTTGCAGACTCAAGTCGCCATACTAAATGCGAAGTGCAGTTCCTGTGACATTTCGACAATGTCTTACCAGAGTGTGGGGCCTGCTCTTTAACTCACATTAAGGCCATTAAAATGATGCCACTTTACCAGATTATGATGTACATTGACTTATGCTACTAGTGGGCAACTAGTAATGTCGACACAGCATCCTTGTACATTTGTGGGAAAACTAAGTTTGCACAAGAAAGTCGGAGTAAGTGACCCCTAGGATTGGATCGAAAGCCAGCTACCCGAAAAGAGTTGGATTCAACACATGTTCTTTTTGATGCAGTGAACATCGTGCTAATTTGTACCATTAAGCTTATCAGGTACAAAGGCCGGCCCACTCGTGCAACCGTTCATGACTTGCCCCAATGCTGGTCCACGGTGCATCCGTTCTCTTGTTTAACCCTTCTCTGATTAAATTCTTATGTACTTTCCGCCTACTTTATTCGACACCGTGAAGGATGAGATGGTGGGTTTCTGAAGTATAACAAATGAATCTTGTGTAAACCTAATTTCTGCCAGCACCAGGATTCTTTCAGTTATGCCCATAAGCCATTCACAAAGTGGACCCAGTGCTTCCTTACGTTCGTACGCCAATTGCAAATTGCTAAGAACCTCCGCTTTAAAAATTAACTGCTACGAGTGGGTTGGTAGGAAGGATCCATGATAAATATGCAGCGTCAAAGATTTCAGCCAAGCAAAAAAGATCATGATCGCACTCCGCTTAGCCATCACTCGTTCACACTGGCTGTGGTGACTTGTAATTGTATGCAGCTGTCGTGTTGCCATTTCGCCTTCACCAAATCACTGCATCAGAAGGGGTCCTGTGTGTAGACATAATTTTTATCAAAAGAGCCATCTTACACATCAGTGTGCTGAATTTGGATTCACATTAGTTGGTTGGCCCGGCTTGATAAAGCGAATTAAACACTGACTCCACTTTGCGTGTAACGCGCACCAAAATGGTCCGCTTTTGAAAACCAAACATTGTCGGTGGATGCATTGGATTATAGCACACAGAAATTGGCTTGGTAAGAAATGAAGTCAAAGTGGAGGAATGAATACGTGCCCGAGCAGTAGGCAACAGCAGTAAGAAAGACAACGATTCCCAGCATCCCATACGCGCATTGCTTAGTCAACTGCCTTTTGTGCATTTATATGCCCTCCAGCTTGACCTTGTCCCCATAGCTGCTTGGTTGTGCGAACCTCCATTCACAACTGTACATGTAAGACCTCTAATACCATCATGCTTGTGCCATCAATGCATGGGCGTAGGTTTGTTGCTCATGGTAAACTCCTACAAATTTGAGGCTTGCGTACTCCCATTAATGTTATGTGGAAGGATCCCAATGTTTGTCTTCATCGTGAATTAATACAAGTAGAGGCGACTCTCGGTGAACGCTGATGCACTCCGTGAGATGATTTACTGGATGCCTGAAAGCTTAGCTCTTTAAGTCGTTGCCTTGATGTGTGTGAAAATGTAGGTGTCCAAGCTATGCATATCGGAAGAGCTGCCTTGCATTAAAAGTCATGTGGCAGTCATGTGGCAGGCCATGCGGTCGGATTGATTTTCCCGATCAGAGCTTATCGAAGGGGGTTACGGCATCCATTTGACCATCATTGACATCGTGCTCACTTGGTAGCAGTGCAGACCCTAGTGTGTGCGGAGATGCGTGTGATGAACCAAGTAATTTGTTGACAAAATGACCATCCTCCCTCTAAATTTGATTTAAGTGCAAGAATAGGAGAAGTGAAGTAAAACAGGTTGCTGGAGTTGGGCAGTGTAATCCCCTTAGCTGCTTTCGAACTTTTCTAGTACGCGCTTGTTGTGTCATTGTTGCTTGGCTATCATGCGACAAGTTTGGACGCTGGAGTGCAAGGCCAGGAAGCTGTGCGTTAGGAGGGGAGGAATGGTGCACGGCATTGGCCATGCTACCCGCTGACAAAGTCACTTGCTGGTCTAAATCGGATCATCAACTAGATTTACGGTTGAAATACTGACAAACACTTTGAGTGCCAAAAGACCCAAAAATTCGGTTGGGGTACGGCAACTCTGAGTCACTGCATAACCATCAACTTATAATCGCACGGTTCAGGAAGTGGCCAACCGTTTTACGTGCTGTACTTCCACTGCATAAATCTATTTCTACAAATCAATGAATAGTGCGCTAGTTGGCTCCATTTAATGAGACGTCGAATGCGTTGGCATGAGGTGAGACAAGTTTGGTAACGCAGAGTTGTTGGGTCTATCATCCATTGGTAGCGGGTCAAAATGCAGCGCGGCGGATTACACGTGGATTGATTGTCTACCTGTGAAAAGGGACTAACTGCTGCTACTTGGGTCAAGGGTGAATAGATTATATTGCCTTTGTCCATGAGTGTTATAACTACTAGGTTCCCTTGATTTCGTTGATGCAGCAACTAGCTGTTACCCACTGCGAAGTTGCGAGGCCGTTCACAGACCTCTCCTTCGGAGGAATAATCGAGGCTGCTGTACACGCAGTACTACTTCTTATATTTGAAGGGGAGTCAGTGGAACTCGTTGCCACTTACAAGTGCAGCTTGCCCAACCGGTGTCACTAAATGTCTCAACATCACAAGCAGTAATGATTGTGAATTTATCGCATTTGGGTGTGATGGGTCAATTATGGACACATAAGTTCCAAAAGAGAAATGTTAATGAAACTTTATTGACGCAAAATGGCACACTTGCCTTGTTCATTAATAGAGTAGATGTGAGTGCTTGAGAGCACGAGCGATTAGAGTTTCAAACTGCAAAGAGTGGCTTGTTGGTGAGAAAGAAAATGTAGAACTCTTAAAAGAGTGGAGCAAGTGACGTTTGTATCGGTGCAGTCGTCTAACATCAGTCGCATCCATTGGCTAATTCGTCAGCCTCCCGAATACGTCAGCATTATTGCTGTCCCGAGCATAACTAAAAAGGACAATGAATCGAGTTGACATAAAATCTTCACTGACATAGACAGCGAAACCTGGATTGTCAATTTACAATGAACAAGACTTGTAAGGGGAAGCGCATATACAGGTGATGGTAAGAATTTTAGGGGTCAGTGACGATAATGCCGACAAATCTGGGAAGGTGGTGCACAACTAAGAGGTCTCAGCACTTTCTCTTTGCCACTCACGATATTGTTAGAAGACAACCCTGCACAGATGACATGAGTGGGCTTATATATTGTCGAGCTGACATGACAAGTCGTGTGGGAAACGTCAACTAACAGCTTACCACTGATCGTGTAGGTCAACGCAGATCCTGTGTGAGAAAAATACATCATGCAGTTTTCTTCACTCAACAAACTTTGACGAACACATTTAAGTAAACCTGAATAAAGTCTAATCGGCTTATCAACTCAGTCGGAGGCGTTGATGCTGGTTGGCGGAAAAAGTGGTGAACAAAATGAGCGGCTACATTTTGTGGAATCAAAGCTAACTCCAACCAACAAAACGCTCAACTTCCCTACTGCTAATGCTCCACTTGGTCGAGGAATGCACAGTGCAGTGGAATATGCGCTTACCCGAGGATGTTGTCGGAACTGGTACCAAAAATGAAAAAGAAATGGTGAATTCAATTTGTTTAGAGACGATGGCAGCAAAGCTATGTTTAAGAGAATTGTTGGTTTATGAAGTAACTCAACGGTTGTTACTGCAACATGACCAAAACTATTCGTTTCATGCCTCTTTTTAACGGAAATATGAATGATAACTGTGCGTAGATGTAATTCTGATGGCGACACCAAACGCGGCTAATGCCGTATAGATTGAAAAAGGCTAAGATGCTTAGGTGGATTAAGCTGAATGCGGCTACAAACACGCTCCTTTACTTCCCAAATGAATCACTTGCAACTCTTATTTAAAAATAAAATTGCCACATACATTGCACTCCCCCGTACTCTAAAATGAAAAGCCGAAAATTAATTTTGAATCATGAACACTCCAATAAGTTAATGCAAAATTAATGGAAGCGTGGAGGACAGACTAGACAAAAAAGCGAGGTTGTCAAGAGAACGGAATCCGTGAATCAAATTATTCAAGAGTGAAGGAGGCCTTTTTAAAAGATTTCATTGGGAAAACGTTCGATGTCACTCCAACTTACGGTTGCATTCCGCCACTTCTGGTGAAATCCCTAAAGGCGAAATTGAGTCGTTAAAACACGTCGGCAAATTTACGACCTCCTGCTCTGCAAAAATTCTCCACTTTCTCAAACTTTAAATGGCCTTTAAGATCCCCGCCGTGTTTTCATGCAAGAAGAAGGATAAGCTGGGATTCGCGGTGGAATGCCACAAGATTGCGTGGAATTTCATCCGCCTACTCACCACTTTGCGTATAGTCGACGCTTATTGCCAGCTCCGATTTGGACGTTAAAAACGTATAGGTGTCCCATTGGACGTCCGATCGGGGAGTGAATACTCCATGGAAAACCCTCAAGTCTGATGCTTCGTCCTTCTCCAAATCAACTGCATAAATTGGGAATGAGCACTGGGTTAACAAGTGTGCTTTAAGCGGCAGTACAACCGACCATCAGCGTTGAACGAGGGAGGGTACGGTACCAGTAAAGATATGGGTGAAGTAGGGATAATGCCTTTGAGCAAATAGATTGGCTAAGGGGTTTCTTCATCAAACTGGGAATGCACAGAGTTGTTTTCAATACTTAATTGTTTCGCACTCACCGCAAGCGTCGCTGTAATTGAACCTGACTTTCACGCCTATCCAATCGCAGAGTGTTTCTGCGGTTCTTCTGAGCATAACCTGTTGATGACGTGATTATGCATGCGACAGCTCAACAGCATCAGAAAAAATGCGCATTTGAATGGTCAGTGGCAAAATTGACATCTCTTGACCAAATCTCACTTAGCTTGAGTTAAAGGCTTCAAATAGACTTAGAGCTGAAGAAAAGTGCACAAATTGGGGATGGAGTATTTACCGAATCCTCGCTGTCTGCTCCTTTAACAGCAAAGTCAAGTTGGAAGGACTGCTGGCCTTTGACAAATCGGGAGAGTGGAAACGACGTCTTCGGGTCAGCTTCCTCTGTCATCAAGAATAGCACAAGGCAAGAAAGTTAAAGTGAGAATCAAGTTACTGGAATGCGATTGCTTCGTTACCTATTGCGAGTGGGGGAAATTTGCAATTCGGCAGAAAATATGTTGATAGATGGTAGGGGTCATCGCCGGAACCTGCGTAAATCCTGATCTCGTTTTGCATGTTCACGTCATTTACTGTGATGTTAACAGTGCCTAAAATGTGAAGTAGACCAGTGTCAGGTAAAAGGAGTGGAGACCCAACCACGTGGCCCATTTTTGGGAAGCAGTTTGGTCAAATCAGCACCAAGACTGTATACTTAAAGAGGCATTTCCCTCTGAAAGGTGGATGGAAGGATTATGTTGAGTAGCCATCTTCTATTCCTTGCTAATTTCTTTAGTGCTGCTAAAGGAAGCCACGTTTGCATGAGCTGAAGAAACAACTAGCCAAATATTACACGTCTGAGCGTCAGCGTTCAGCTGATCTCAGATTTACAATGTTCACACTCTTGAATTCAAAAAAACATCCGAATTCCTATTAGAACCACTGTGGTCCGAATAAAAGCTGGCACTAAAGATTTGACATACCTTCGCCTATTTGACAAGGATTGCCCCAAATTGCCTGATTTACTATGCAGCTGCCATTGTCGAACGTGATTCTATCCCGTTTTGTTCCATTGTAAATAAATACGCCCTATGAACGAGAGTTTTGGAGATAAATATGAGCTGAGGTGTGGGACGATTGAAAGTGAATGTGTCGTAATATTAATTCATTTCTGTGCCTGCCGCCTGTGCTAGCTATTAATAGAATGCTTAGCTCAATGCAGCAGATAATCTATTTCATTTTACACTTCCTTTTTTATAATCCATCTCCGAAAACAACAGATGTATTCCATCACGAAAATGCACTTACGGCATAGTCACCGACCCGATAGCTCATTGTGTCCGATGGTCCCGTCGGCTTTGAGACAACGCGAGAACCCCACATCTTTGGACTCGTTTCGCCTTCAAAGAAGAAGTGCTCATCAGACCCCATTCATACCATTAAAACGATACATTTGAGAAAGGTGGAGAAGAGGAAAACCAAAGGGGTCAGAAAAGCAAGTGTTGAAGCAGACGCATACCTGTGCAATATGCCACGCAAAATAAGACTGTAATGATGTTCAACATGGTGTGTATCCGTATCCCGAGCCACACAAGCTGTGTATTTATGCACGCCTTACTCTGATTTCATCAATTTGATTGGAACGGCGCTTACACGTCAAACACCACAACGATGACGTTGAGGAGATCTTGCAATCAATTAGCTGACGAGATGCGTGCACTTAGCTCTCTCCGGTTATGCGTCAAATGAAAATTTATCAAACGCCTACAGCTAAAATTCTAATATTCTTATCCAGTTCCATTCCTTGCACGTAAAGTGGGCTGAACATGAAGAGAAATAGTTGGAAGGAAGTACAGTAAGGCAAAAGAGGGTCAAGGAAAAGAGATTCATGTTTGACATGATCGTATGCAAATTAGTTCACTTTCACTGCACTAGAGCACTTCTCATTCGTATTTGTGTGGGGTCATTCCTCTTTCATTTCCTCTTACTCTGCATTTAGTTGCCACCAAACCCCTCTTATGAAGCTGCAGCGAACATGCTTGCCGTCTGTGGCTACACCACCATGCAGCTTCACTGCCGTTGTGATAGAGCGAGTAAACTGCAATTTTCAGCTCATTGTTTACCATCGTACTATCGTAATCAGCACTTCGATGTGACGCCTAACAAGGGGATTTCAGGCACTGAAACATAACTAGGCCAAATCGCTAAGACTTCTCAAGAATGCCTCAGGTATATGCACACGTTAATGTCTGGCGACCTGCACAGTTATACATTAAATCATTGTCAATGAGACTACCAATTCTGCAGTGGAATTCCATTCTTACTATGGATAGTTGATGTCACGGACAGAACAAAGAGACCGTCAATGATAGGATGAAAAGTAGACATGAGGATAGGAATCCTAGCACCTTCGATGAAACCAGCTCCTTTTCAGCCCATGTCTTTCAACAGACTAAATCCATAATTGCAAACTTCGGGACCTCATTATCATGTAAAAGATGCAATATGAAAATTCTACTGTTGCATGGCACATTTTTGCAGAACAACGGTCATCTGGGGTAAGTGACTACATCAGGGAGCTTAACAACATGAATGGTGTCATTGGATTCTCGTCAGGTTTGTGGTCTCTCAACTATTCCACAATTTTTCACCGAAGCCTCCTGCAATCTATTTCTTGTAAAATAGCTCAAAGCGGCAGTGTTGGCAATACTTTAGTGCCACATCATTCAATCGGAAACAATCATGGCTGCTATCTTCTCAGAAGCTGGCAGCTTCACTCGCATCCCCATTTCACACAAGTATCATTTTAGCTTTTCACCATACGCTGCTTCAAATTTTGGCTGTGGTGGGGAGTAATGCAATCGCCTGCATAAAAATAGTTATCTTTAGGTATTTCTTGTAAGATCCACTGAAATCTCATGTCTGATTGGATGCTGAACCTATTGAATGGGCTGAGAAGAAAGTGATGTGCACCGCAAACTCTAGTAACATCAATGGAGAGGGCCATTGCGGTTAGAAAATGACAGTACATTTTATGTGATTTTCTTTTCTAATGTGAATGTTTGTGTAACAAACAGTGGCTACAGTGGTTGACATAGAAGTAAAAGACATTCGAAGTAGCTTCCATTGGTAGGAAAAGAAGGGTTTGCACCTCATTTCCCCTTCAGGGTGTGGGCATTTTGCCAGAAAACGAATCACAATTGTTCGAGGCAAGTTCCTCAGCTCTGCAGTCCCGGCTGTGCTCCTCATGGCGTGTCGTGCTGTCTTGGCCTCAACCATTTCATCCATCCTCTGCCTCTGAATGTCGGAGTCAACCATGCCAAAAGTACTTCATAATGTCTGCGAGGAACGCTATGGGGTCTTCAACCAACCAGTTTGCTTGCATTCATGCTATTAGCACTCGGCGTCTGTGGACAGCTATGGAAAGGAGCATATTTACATGGATCACCATAGTTTTTATTGGAGAATTATTTGGTTGTAAGGCGACGCAACGTATTGTTGCAATAGGCCCGTATTCTTGGCAAGTGAATGAAATCTCGCGCAAAATTACCATTTGATCACATTTAATTCGGCATTGTGTTTGTGTTAGCGGCATTTAAGCACGACATAATCTTCTCTTTGTGTCAGCCACCACCCATTCCCTTTGAAGTTCATAATCCGATTGTGTTTAGCCTCAAGATATATCGGCTCTCACGCTGTCATTTACCTTCAACCCTTCTCTGCCATGTGCTTGTATAATAATAATTAATGTGCTCTAATCCACACCACCATCGATAGGTAAGCTACACTACCACTCGAATGCAAGTGGATTTGCTCGCACAGCATCACTGTCAGCTTTAAAACTATGCCTTTGTACTAATCATTCCAAGAGACGAGATGGTCGTGCGGTTGAAAATGAGGACTCCTTCGATTACAGCTACAGCTGCGGGCAACACTTTTCATTGTCCTTCACCTGGTGCTAAGCTACTACTAAGCATTTTTCATATTTGATTTTGTTTCCGCATCTAAACTTTTCCACAACAAAATGCAACCTACTTCTACAACTTTGCGAATTCCACAAATGATGCTTCAAATGTAGCTTACAATTCGCTGCAGATCTAGTGGCTTGTTAATCTGAATAAAAGTATTAATCCCCTAGCGACTGAGAATATCCGTGCAAGTATCTCCTTTATGCAGGCCACCACATTCCTCATTATAGAAGCATTCAGCTATGTAACAACGCGAAATACAAAAAGAGATAGATCCAGTTGGTGAATGCTTATGGGCACTGCAAGTACCATATTTGTTGCCAAGATTGTGGCTGCCTAAGTGGCTGTGTTTGCTAGCATCTTAAGAGTTTGACTTATCCTTCTCCAGAAGTCAAATATCGCTTATTCTCCTTGAGGCGCAAAATGACCGGGCTCATAGCCCGAATGCGGTTAGCTTCAGGATGCATCAGTCTTCCACACTATTATTGCATTGTAAGTACTTTATAGTGCACGCTTCGACAATCAAAACTTATGTTCCTTTGCCTCGATCAGGGGCGTAAGATAAGTTGCACGATCCTGCATCCCACAAGCTCCTGCACAATTGGACTATAGCTGGTCATACTTAAGCAACTTTACCATAACATCTCAATTCAGATCTTTCTATTTGTTGTGCACACAGAGCGCATCACATCGTCACGCTCAGTTGTGACTACACAAACCGCGCTTCATAAATCATGAGCAGGTGTGCACAACCTCATCGGCTCTTAACGGCTCACTCATATTTCATTCTTACCACTTTGTGTTTCTGCGATGTCACCTAATCCTACGACGTTATTTATTTGATAAGCTTTGCTTCCGCTGGAGGCTTTCTCTCACTAAATGTAATATAATAGGTAGCATCAGTTATCGAGTTATCAGGTTGAATTCGAAATTTGACTGGACATATTAAAATGAACGAATGAATAAATGCACACTCATGCAGCAAAAGCCTTTACATCAGGCATTTTAAAATTTCAACATTTGAATTAAGATAGGGCGATAGAAAAGAGGGAATGCATTCTCAGGTCATAACGACTTAGCGTTACGGGTGACAGCTTGACAAATCGCAGTTCCACTGGTTGAGAGGGCGCATCGAACCTTAGTTCTTGGATGTGAGCATGGACGTGGCATGCTTTGTGGATGTTGGGCTTAAATAATTATAAAATGATTCAGTCAGGGCGCTGCGTGTCACATTAAATTATGCCCGACCACCTCGATCCCATTACATAGAATTTCGCAGGGGAAAGACTAGCAATACAAGTAACCAACTGTGCTTGTCAAAGAATGGTTTATGCATTTTAAATGATTCATGGTTTGTATGTGCTCAGCAACTCTGCTTTTGGTGTAACTTGGATCGCTTTTGGGCGTGAGGGTGAAATTGCGTGATTGGTTTTACAGTATAATAGAATCGGAGCGTTTATTGTTGTTACTCAATAAAAGCTTAGTAGCACGTCAATGTTGGCGAAGATGAAGACTTCGTTTCTACTTTGAGATATCACTGTAGACCAGTCAATACAGCACATTAACCCTGCACTGAATGCAAACTAGTTCATTTGGTAACACTTGTTGCAGGGTGTCTTTAGAATGAGATCTACTGCCCCGTTTATGACAATGAATGTGTGCGACTGTGGCATAAATTGATGCATAGAAAGTCAATAAAAATTCTTCAGTTGGTGTCTATTGCGCTCCACTCAAGGATGGAAAGTAGTAAGAAGTATGCACGGTTGTGTCCTCTCGGGATGCGTACTACTAGATGCAACATACATTTAGCAGATTCAATGATGTAATTTGTTTGGGTTGGGGATGGTTTAAGCAGATAAGTGCCCATAGGCTAAATGAGTACGATACGTGGCCTATATTCACTTCTTTGCGTGTTTTCATGACGGACAACAAACATCTGGAGTAGCAAATGGGAAATAATTTAAGGTAACGGAAGTCGGATAAATTTTCAAGCCTGGTTGAGGTTATCAAGTTTCGACATAAGCGTTGGCTAGCGCTGCAGTAACACCGGTGAGCTACCTGGCCAACCAGAAGGTGCTTGGTCTTCACGTTTAAGACGTTGCTGTAGGGTGCCCTAAAATTTTCGCAATGAAACCATGTTTGCAATTGCAACATTTTATTCTTCTATTAATGGTAGCTTGTTAAATATCAACTGCTCATTTATGTTCAAAAATTGTTCTCACGCAGTTGCGCCAGATCACGCAAATTTTACCGACCATAAACATAACTCAGGTCGTCGTTATAACTTAGTCTCATTCCTACACGATAATGCCAGAAATTGCCTGGTGGCAAAGTAGTGGTCTGTAATGCGTGGGTGAGCCATGTAGAGAGCAGGTTCGCTGAGATGCGTGGTCTTTTTGAGTCGAGGAACAGGTGGAATAATTAAATCACGACAGCAAATGGTGTCACATGGGAGCAGAATGTGTGGATATGATGGCAAAAATGGCTGCGATGCCCTCTGATAATGAAAGACAGGTCTGACAGCGTTTTGCGTCTAACATGCTTATGATATCTGTTGATCTTCTTTGAAATTGGCGCTTTTGCTCGACCTCACAGAACGGTGGGCATAGTGCGAGTTGGCTTAGGAGTATTTAGACCGACTCCAATTTTACGTTAATCTTCACTATGACAGAATGACTCCCCGGCTTTTCTTTTGCGACCACCAGATATGGTAGTTGTTTGGATGACGCAGTGGCGAACTCTAGTCGAAAATGCTTGCGGCCATTGTTTGCGGAGGGTCGCTGCTGCACAGGAGGCGCAATTTGTATCTCTATCGCCATGCATGTGAACAACTCTGTATCCATGCATTATTTTGATGTTGTTCAATAGTCAGCTCGACTATTGTTAATTCCACTCACAGAACTGTGATGAACAAAGTTGATCTTGTCAGCGCTCCCCATACGTGTCGACTCCTCCAAACTAGTCCATCATTGCTTGCTACCAATGTTTGATTATTCTGCAGGTTTGCAGTTGTATTCTACTGATGTGATTAATATCACTTCGTTCCTATCTTGTGTTTGCCCCTCGCCACCACTAACGTAGCGTGTTTGTTAACGACTTTAGAGATTGTGAGATATGTAGATACGAGCTTGTGCCTCTCGCACACATGCATAGGTGTATGTGGCAGATTTGATTGGAACACGATGCGGTTGTAATCTGTCCTGTCGAGATGTGGCTGGATTTACGCGGAGGTCCAGACCATGGTTTGGCACCTACTTGTTATAGGCTTTCACACTGTTGTGGACTGACTTCACAGTGCTGATGGTTTTCGTCTGAGTCACCGAAGCGTTCCTCCACACAATAAACACAAATATTTTCCCGAGCGTGATTACGTCAGCCCTCCAGTTCTGCATGGGTTGTCTCTAACGATTGACTTGTTTTACTGCCGTGAGTCAACCGAAGAGAACAGGCGGAATTAGCATCGCCAAATCTTTGGCTGGAGCAATCAAGGTAGAGTTGTACGTCCGCATTTGGAGTTAAATTGGGTTCGAATCTGTCACTTTAAGCCTTGTGTGTCAGCTACGCATCCTCGGATCTGCTCAGCCACTAATGCTTTGATTCACCCTACTTGTCTGTGCGTGTATTTGTCTACAGCGGATTCTTTACAACGTTGCTTACGGCTTTCCTAATACTGCATTCTGCACCTTTTCCTAAGTGATTTTCCTTCTCATTTGGCAGCATGTCATTTGCATGAAAATAAAAAGCATTGACCGACCTGCTAGAACGCACTGCCCGGCAAGATCATCCATTGCTTGAAAGAAAACAAGAACCGAGACTACACTCATTTATTTATTCAAGTGAGTTCTGCCGTGCAATCCTCGTCAAATCAATTGGTTTCTTTCCTCTTATCCTAGTGCTAATGGATTGTACATCTTTTCATTTGATAAATATTTTAGTGAGTCGCTGACATACCTTTTAATTTAAAATGCAGATCTTGTTAACTGAGTATCCTAATTTTGCACTTTGCATTGTATTACCTTTCATCCATGGAAGTGAAGTCCTTGTCAAGCCATTTGCATTACAAGGGTAAACTGTGCATTTGCAAATGACGAGGAATATTGTGCACAAGAGCAAAAGATTCACACGTCACCCTATAGTCTTTCCGAAGTCTCCCTACGATTTTTGCCTATGAAGATAAATAAGTTGGTTAAATCTGCTCACTCACGTTTACAGTAACATTTATTTATCCTGCTGTACCACCCAGATGCAGATTCTTCCTTCTGCTGTGCCACCTGATAAACTAGATCAAAGCCTATAAGGTGATTCCACAAAGTCAAAATCATAAATATACTGACATTTTTCCTTGACTACCACTTGGCCTTCACAACTGATTTGGATCGTAATCTCGTCATGGCAGCGGTCAGTGGAATGGGCCTTAATGAAGCAGTCGGCAACGCGGCCGAGTCGAAGATGGCCATAGCCCAAATATATTCTTCATATGAAGTAAGCTGCTTATTGACGGACCAATGAATAGCAAAAATTTTCCGTTCGCTGATGACGTGGAACACCTCCTGCCGCAAGCTGACAAGTTTCTGAAACTATGGATAAAAAATGTGGGGATAGAAAGAAGATTAACTGCAGCATCTTCAAGTGACGACTTTGCCCTCGATGTAGCGTGCGAATGCTGCAAAACCCGTGAAGAAGGTGTGTCTTCCCATTCTCGGCATTTGAGAAACTAGGAAGGACAATGTGTGTTGAGGTGCGTAAGATCGTTTAAGGTTTTGTTAAGGACAGTGGATTTTCTGATGCTTGAGCATTAAACCGCAATTGGCTTCAAGCCTATATATTATCGATAGATGTGTGTTTTGGGAGATCACCTATTACAACACTTGTATCTCATGAAGTCAGAACAGCAGTAGAATTTAGGCCACAACCAAATGACATTTGTTATTTTGTTGCTTGTTGAAGGCACTCTCAGTGCTTGCTCATTCCATTTCGGATGCCGCAACAGTGCTCAAGCAAATTGAGGTAGTTCTTGGGAGGTGTGATTGATCACATTGCTCAACCATGCGTGATGAAAGTATCCTAGCAACTGGACAGTCCTCCGTGAATCATTTGTCCATGCCAATAAAAGGGAAATGTGCATGTGCAAACGTATTGGTGACACCATGACGCTAACAGTCGAATTTGCCTGAGTTTGTCAACACCCATCCTCCTTCGTGTACAACACCTAATGCTGCATCACAGACGTCAGCGCACGGAAAGAGCTTCGAGTAGCCTTATTGAAACTAAAATAAATTTTGGCGTTTCTACCTTCCCTTGGCTTCCTTCGCAAGTGAGTTGTGCAGCAAGTTAAAGAATCTATTTTAGCATCTGTCTTGACCCGACAGGATATAAGGTTGCACATTTGCGTTGATGGTATAGTGATGGGCGTGTACGAGCTTGCATGGTGCTCATGAAGCCACCATCTCCTTCAGTCTAGTGCAGGTTAAGGAGTTCCAAACTCCTTGCAACTCCGAATTAGGAGGTGCGAAGCACTTATTTAATTTTATTACTTTCCACCCCGTGAAACTACGGTCACTGTGCTTCTGGCGTAGGTTCACTTTCAACTGACACATACACAGCCCCGCGTTAAATTCTGAGGAGATTTTGGGGTGCTTAGGAGAGAAATTGTGTTTGTTGAACGACTAAAGTGATCTAAGACTGTTAATAGCAATGTGTTTTGGATGTTAGCTTGCTTTTTAATCTGCATTTGCCACATTTTTTCTAAAACCTTTGCGTTCTTATGACACAGACATATTTCCAATGCCCCCAGCATTTCAACGCAGGGCACCTGCCGCTCATTGAATTTCCCTTCTTTGTTTCAAATATGATAAATCCACAACTGCCAACTAAATCATTATCCATGTGAGGTGTAGTGCAAATGTTAAAATATGTAGCCTATGAGGTGGGCTATTTTGTAGCGTCATGAGAGTCATGCTGGCTTAAGAATTCTTGGTACCAAATTCGAATGGTCGATTTTATTATCCTTCTGCAGCAAAGGAGTTTAGCATTGTTCTAACCTTGTAGGTGGCGGAACTTGCTGAATGCTTCTGCGTTTGCGCAATTCTACTGAGTAGTATAAGCACACTTTTACAAGAGTATGTTTCAAGCATCGACGGAAGGCATTGTCGTTCTTTAGGCGCAGCAATAGTGATAACAACAGAGCCAGCTGAGCTACAAGACGTGGTGGAGGAGACTCGGATCCTGGGTCACCTTAGGTTACCTTTCAACTTTGTCAAAAAGGAGCTCGAGCTGTGTCGTCTACAGCAGTCGGAAGTGACAGCAATAGCTCAGCGCTGCAGGGATGTGTCTAACGAAGAGCGTTGAGTGATTAATGAGGGTTAGGTCAAGAATATGGTTGCATAGGGACCATCGCCGAGAAGTTCTGCTCTGAACTACAATCTAACCACCCTTGGTATACGTAAGTGTTGTATTTACCTCTTGAAAGCACTAGGTGTCACGCAGGTGGTGGGTGAAGTGAATAAGGAAGAGCAGGACAAACTAATCATTTTGAATATTCATTTCCCGTATTTTAAGCAATTTTTACGTTCTTCAGATTCCAAAATTTGTAGGACTGAGCATCCAAATTTTGCATGCTTTATTCTTGGTGACATCACACATCACACCAGTTTGCCTAAGGGTCTAACAGGAGAGGATGATCTTGGCTCGGCTCGTGCTTGGGCTATTCGGTCGAGGATCACCATTGATTGGGTGATATTAAAAGACGCACTCTTGTGAGTTCATGTACTTATGCGAGTTTGGTTGACAACTGAAGGGTTTTCGGTGGGATTTGATCCCCAGGGTGCTTTCCATAGCGGTCACCAAAAGTCTTGGCGTTTATGCTTGAGTTATTCCAGAGCAATTTCACACTTTTGATTTAAGATGCAGAAATCTGCCTAAATTCTGCCGGAACGGTGCAACTTTGCTAATTGTAACACTGCGGTAGTTTTTGCTGCATAGTATTGACAGGTGTTTGCCCTCAGTTTACAGAGACTGTGGTTTTGCCTTGCCCTTACTTGCAAGCACTTTAGCTTGGGCTGAGTACAGGAAACTACATGCCCTTCTTTGTGTAAAAAATTGCATGCCTATTTAAGCATTTGAGATGGTGCTGAATAAAAGCATTCGATGGTGATCAGGGACCAGTGGCGGTTGGTATTCCTTGGACATTGCAATGGCGTGTATGCTGTTTTCAGTCCGAATGTCGGTCGGTGAAGTGCCTAAGGGAAGTTGGTCATCAGATTGTAGCAGTAGATGTTGGAGTAATCCATGCTGGGATCATGAATATTGTGATTTGCCAAGGCCTCATCGAATGAGCATTTGCCTTGGATTCATTTCATTTTTTTGGGTCGGTTGTTTCAGCTGATGAAATTCACGTTGTTTGCGAATCATTTCTATTCATCCAAACGCTTCTTAAGCAGTAGAAATAATCCATTTTCGAATGTTATTTAAGCAGACCTTTATCTCTATTTGGTTGTTTTCCAACATTTGGTTTTGATTGCCCTCTGTACTTGGGAAGAATATTGAAGGGACCCGTGCCAAGCTTAACCGTCAATTTTCATAGCATTCCAAAAACAGGCGAAACATCATCGCCAATTGTATAGACAGAGCTCTTAGTTGGGAGGCAAATGTCAACATACCCATTGTAATAATTGTGGTGTTTATATGCGCTTTGTAGGTGAGAGGCGGGAACACAAGATCCACGTGGCCGCAGAAGAGCTCGCTTCCCCGCCTGAGCCGGAGTCACGCCCCCAGTAGATCGACTATATTAACCACCTTGTACACTTAAATAAAGAGATGACCAAAAGAACTCGTCCTTCTCATACCAAGGTGGAAAAAAAGGAAGAGGAGGAACGAGAGAATCCCGCTACACCCATAGTTAGGGGTAAATTAGGTTTAAATGCACCAATTCAACCCTTATTTTTCTACCTTACATTCACCCCATTGCTCATACGTCATTGCTTTGTTTTGCCCTTCTCATCCATATCTATACCTGGGAACTGCAGATACATCTTTTTATCAGGCGTTTTCTTTTTTTTTCCGTAGCAAATCAGATGCCTCGGAAATTAAGCAACACGGATGGATGCGCTTGCGCGCAATGTCTAGCCAGATAAGGCAGTACTTAGACTGACAGGAGCCGAGACTTAACTCATTTTACTTGACGAGGTAGGTTCCGTCTTGCTGTGCATGGCTGCTGAGCATGTTCCTGCTCCACACGAAATTTTAGTTACCTGTGTATCTGTGCTTTTGGTGGTCACCTCGACGTGATGTTAGTGTGCTTGCTAAGTTTCTTCCCCTTTCCAATACCGCTGTCACATTTCTACGCAGATTCAAGAACCGGCCAAATTCATTTTACCACTGACCTTGAATTTCCTTTAGCCACAAAGTGAAGTCATTTTAATCTATTAGGAATGTTAAGCGTAAGGGGAGGGGCTGCATGCTTCCATTCACAACCAGTTCACAGACTCTCTTCTACTTTTCTCCACAAAATTGAGCAAGAGGGACAGGTCCAACGATCCACTCACATTTGCTGCATAATTTATTTCCTCTCTGTTGAACTGTCCAGATCTTGCAAGATCTGGTGAAACAAATGAAAATGGATTAGATTTGGGGATCATTCATATGCAAAACCATAGCTTCCAACAGCCACAACATGGCGTACATGGAAGGTGTAACCAAACCATAAATAATTAACTTAGTGCCAAAATGCAAACGAATCTACGAACTCACAGGGATGCGTTATTAAAGTCATACAGTTGCTAATGACCCTTGTCCAAGACAACTCGCTCACAAGCCAAATTTAGAGTTGCTCTGCTTGTGTTACAGTCTATGTATCTTCGTGTTGATCCCTTAGAAATGAGCATGAGGAAGTGCAAAATATTAAGTTTTGAAATCACATGAATTTATAGGAATGATTAAAGAAGCGCTCAGACCATTAAGCTCCTCCACAATTTGTTAAAAATAATTATGTCCTGCGAAGGAAAAATGTGCCTGCAACGTGTTAAAAGAGAAATGCAGACCTTGTGATCTACGCACCTATTCACTCACCCCAACAGGACCCTAAATCTTCTCAGCGATGGCCTCATTACTACTCATTTTTGGACCCAATTCTAGCTCGATCATTATCGGAGATGCTTGTTGCTGCTCTCACTGGTGTACACTTATCATTTTTAACCGGGATTTCAGGTAACACAAAGTTAGCATCGCAGTCATGATTAAAAAGTAAAAAGGCAACCAAAAATATGCTCAATACGCGATTCGGTGCACATGCAGCATTGGAATTTATAATGGAAGGAGCAGTCAGAGGATTAGCGGCTTCTAACTACAGCAGGTAAATGCCAACGTCTGCGCAATGGACTCCAGATGCGGTCCACGTGCCCTCGGTTTTAAGATGACCAAAGTTGGGGGCATCACTAGGATGCTGATCAAAATTTTAATCGGATGAATGGCTTGTTTGAACACTGACTACGAACCTGCCAGGAGTCATAAAATTGCTCTATAAACTGCGCTCCTCTAAAATGCAAAGACGAAGTCGGAAAAGTACAGGTAATTAGAAGGAATCAGAGTACACAAAAACACACAAAACATTTGCTGATAATGTATGGAACAAAGCTTAGACCATTATCACACCAAATTTGACAGAAAAAAGGTGAAAATACGGAATAAATTTTCATCAACAAATGCATTTGTGCTAGCATTTAATGTTTATGCCCCCAGACTCAGACCTTCTCAAACAAAAAATTGGCAGGAGCCGATACGACTTCACGGCATTAGCAGTAGAGTGCAAACTCACTTCGAGAGCACAAAGACGCCGGTCTCATTGGCCTGATGCCTAACCGAAACGTTATGTATAGGGCGTATCGTCTTCAGGTCTGCCAAATATTTCCAGTCGGTGTTTTTGCGAAGGTAGTGGAGATGGACGATGATGGACTGACTCGAGAAGGTCTTTTCCATAAAGAAGTGATTATGCGACTAACTGTAATCCATCACACTTGTTGACAGATTACATTTACTGTGGTAGTTAATTAAATGCACAAACACCGAGTTGTTTAAGCAAAAAGAGACTATGGCACAGAATGAGCTCTATATGGAGCGAAAATCGGCGAACCGTCTTGACTACATTTCATTACTGGGACATGTGAAATTTGTCATGCCTACGCGTCAGTAGCATCAGGCTAGAGAATATCTTCGATGCAGCGAGAAATTATCATCGAGTCATCGCTTTCCACTTGACAGCAGTTATTGTTCAATTGTGAGAATGATTCTGAGGAGCCACAAATGCAAAGCTGGAAAACGGGGACCAATTATGTTATAGCTGAAAATTTAGCTCCTCAAGGCTTTATGACATCCCATTACCAACTACTTTCCATACCCAAAGGCAAATAGAGTGCAAATGCGCTAGACCCTGTTTAAATTTTCGCAGAAAATCAATGCCACAATCTTCTTGGCATCCATTTCTAACACACACGATGCCAACAAACTTGAGTCTCTTACCTTCTTGCATAATTTTTGAATGAACAACAATTAGTCCAAACTTGTTTTTTAATAAGAAGGAAAATGGATGTGGGCGCTGCAAACACACCTCACCATTATCAACCATGGCTAGTACAATCTGAGTTTCCGCAGGAAGCCCGAAGTGTCCTCAAATTTTCTGTCGGGCAGGTAGCGTGCGCTATCTTCTAGTAACATGCCAAGAATCACGAAATCCGGCACAGCAAGCCCATTGTTTAGAAATTTCTAGTGCTATCATCAATAATATTGAACACAACCGAAGAGCACTCCCAGTATCTGCGCATGCATAGCCACCTCCGGAATGGGGTGAACGGTCCGGCAGGACGCACCCCATTAGCCCCTCTTCTCCAATTGAAATGAGGTCAGAGAATGAGGCCGTCATAAAGCCCACATCATTGCCGTCACCGTACTGTCTTCGCCTCTATCAGAGCATCAGCTATGGGAAGGGGATCCATCGGCACGTTGATGAACGCAAGCTTTGTTGCCATTGCAGTAAAATTTGCGTTACAGCGTTGAAGAACGAACACCTGCCGAGCGAGACATGCTTAAGCGTTGTGAGTGGAGAACCCAAAGGCGCTGCTAAAGATGGCGTTACAAAAGTTGTAGCAGGCTAAGAGGCAGACCACGGCACTAGACCTGCAGACAGACGCACTCAGAAAAATGGAAGTGTTCTTCAGGACGGGTGGAGTAAAAGGATAAATTGAGCTTTATTCTCACATATTTCGCTCACATGAGTCTAGTGATGACGGAGCAAAAGGAGAAATTGAGTTTTATCTTCACTGGTTTCGCCCACAGGAGTCTTAATGGGGAAGTAAAAGGAGAATTTGGGCTTTATCATCAATTTTGCTCGCGTGAGACCAGTGATGGTGGAGTGAAAAGAGGAATTGAGTTTTGACTTCATATGCTTTGCTCACGTAGGGCTGGTGATGGTAAAGCGAAACATAAAACTTGCCATTTTCTTAATGGATTTAGCTCACTTGATTCTAGTGATGGCAGAGTCAAATGGGTAACTGAGCTTTTCCTTCATCGGTTTCGCTCACGTGAGTCTAGTCGCGGTAGAGTGAAAGAAGAAAACGTGTCTGCTCATGGAATCTGCTTACGGGATTCTAGTGATGTTGAGATGAAAGGAGCAATTGAAAATTATCTTCATCGACTTTGCTCACGTGAGTCAAGTGCTAGTTGGGTAAGGCGGGAATTTTAGCCTTAACTTCATCTACATCGCTCACGTAAGTCAGAACAAGGCGGAGTGAAAAGAGCAGTTGAGGTCCGGCGTCATCGATTTCGCTCACGTGGGTCTTGTGATGTTTGAGTAAAATGAGAATTTCAACTTTGTCTTTAGAGACTTTGCTTACGTGAGTCAGGTGTTGGTGGGTTAAAACGAGGAATGTAGACTTGTCTTTACCGATTTCGCAGACGTTAGTCAGGTGATAATGGAGTGAAAGGAGAAGTCAATAATTTTCTTCATTGGTCCCGCTCAGGTGAGTCAAGTTTTAGCATAACATATGGAAGAACCGAGCTTTGTCTTCTCAGATTTACTCACGTTAATCAAGCGGTGGTGGAGGACAAAAAAGAAATTGAGCTTTATCTTCATCGACTTCGCTCACGCGAATCTAGTGATATTAGAGTGTAACGAGAAATGTTGCCTCATGTACAAGGATTTTGCTCATGTGGATCTTGCGATGGTTGAGCGAAACGAGACATTTGGCTTTGCATTTAAGGATGTCGCTTACAAGATGCTTGCAGCGGTTCCCTTAATGTCCCATTGCACAAGGTTGTCTTACGAATCAATCAAATGTACAACAGGATGAACTAAACATTTATATGCCTACTTTTATTCTCAGCTAATGCTGCATGCCAAAACTGATTGACGTGTTTGTCTTAGCAGTTTGCTTTCGTTGCGGCAAATCACGTTGCAAGAGGATGTGTTGAGATGTGTGGTCTCGATTCGAAGGGCGAATAAATTGACCGTGAGAAGCTATGGGCCATGGAAGCCGACTTGGCCTTCATATCGCTCGGTAATGAGTGTTCCATGTTGGTTGATGCTGGACGTCTACCACGTTTGCATTTCATGAATGCCATATCGGATGGGATATGCAGTGCGAACTGGATCAGGAGGAGTTGGATTTACTTCCCTCTATTCTTTCTGCTTGGTTACCCCATCGGTTGCTCATTGCCCATGTGCGTCAACTGTAGTTACTTGGAATAAGGAAAGATATTGCATCCCTATACCAAATAAGTTTTATGCTATGGTAGTACTTTTCTTGCACTGGACTTGATGAACAACCTGGAGCTGGGGTCAAATGTGGGTCGTCGGCCTCGATCTAGGTAATAGCAGAAACCCCTAATTCTCCTTGATTTTCTTTGCACACAGATTGTTCAACTACTTTGCAATTATAACCAAGTGTTAAGCAAGACACTCCTTTTTGACTCTCAAGCCCAGGAGTCCATATCAGCACAGTGTCGCGACTGATTAGCGCTGGCTAAATACACGCAAGCTTTGTGGGGATCTCAGTCACCATCATCCCGTCTAATCAGGCTGTATGTGACAGTCAACGTTGCGTTACTAACACCGCCATCACTATGTGCACATTATAAAGGAGAATGCTGCAATTGCGCCTGGATAATTATCCAATGGGCCTTTTTTGGTGATCAGTTGATGGGATAGGCGCCACTGTGTTGGCTTGAAAAGTGAGTGTGGCAGGTTGTGGTTGCTATTTCAAGAACGATATTTCTGAAGTGATAGACATATTAAAACAGGCACTGCCTTAGCGGAGAGTAGTTAACTACGCAATTCGTGAATTGCTTCATGTGTTACAATTTTTGACGTGATGGCTATGACGCTCGTAGTTAAAATAACTTACCTATTAATCAACAAAACAAGGAATCTATTTCAAAGACCTTTGTCTGTCTTAAGTAATGCTGAAGTGATCTGGCAAGCATTGTGGCAGGGGAAGGGAGAAGATAAGTCAGGAATTGAGCGATGTCACACCTAGTAGAGGAAGGGGGTAGCTTTGAGAGTGGGATATTTAGCAAGCTATAAAGTTGAACTTATAAATCCACTGTGTTCTAACGTAGGGATGAACAGGCAGGAATCTCTGAAGGCGCTTATCGAAGGCTTACTAATCAGCCCTCAAAATTCTTGTCACTATTAATGAAGCAAAATTGATGATTAGCCATTCCTGTTTGACTGTGCATGCTCTTAGCATGCTGGAAAACCACGCTTGCACGAATTTAGGTGTCTTGACGGAATATGGAATGCATGGGAACAACTACCTTTCATTTTATCCATGCTCTTTGCTAGACCGAAGTTGACATAGAATTTCTCCTCTCTTACATTTGGGTTCCGAGAACACACATGTTCCTTTTGCTCTGCTTTGTGTCATCAAAATAAGCAGTTTATTTCGCATTGACTGGCGCAGCTCTCATCACGGCGGTCAAATATCGTGGATTGTAAAAGCGAGTAAAATCCGGGAGACGTCCAGCTTGTAACGCAGAAAAATTATCACGGTCTAGTGGATTTGTGATGATGGTTGGACGGTTTCAATCCTGGCCTTAAGACCTTAACAGGTTGTGGGGTAGCAGACGTGCCTCCTTATAGGACTGGATTACCGGAGTGTGTTGGCCTAATCCCCATTTATCTGCTCAACCATTACTGCATTTGTCCTTATTATCTTCATTTATACTTGCGTACTGCAAACCTCCCTCAGCTATAGCTGCGTCTTTACTCCTCCTAATTTATGCAACTTTTATGAAGTGTTTCCGTTTCTCTGTTGGTTTGCATCAAATGTCTCGGAAAACAAGGGGTGTCGATGAACGTGCTCGGTGGCAATGTCTGACAAAATCGCTCCTTGAATGAGGATAGCACGAACCGCGACTCCTCCGGTCGTCGGCCTCCAATGCTCCTTATTACTTCGCGTCGTTAATTCATCTGGCATGCTAATGTCACCACCTCTCATTCGGTGGCTTCTTACTGATCTGTTACTCAACAGATGCACAGGGATGATTGTTGAGGTGAAGCAATGAAAAGAAATGAAATGCTCAATTCACTGTTAATGTCCACATTGGAATTTCGGATATCGAAACGTGGCATAGGGAACTGCCTCAGTTTTCATTCACACCTCATCATCGAACATACAGAGTGCACACATGAAGGAGTTCCGCATTCACTCATTGGTAATGGCGTGGCTGTTAAGGAAAATGTGCACACTGTTGGATCCAACTTGTGTCTAATAACTCTCGACTTGGGTGCGTCCACGGTTCATGCAATTTACGGAGCAGTTGTTCACATCCTCCCTAATGCCAATTAGCATTAAAATTACCCTTTGTACTGAGTTCATTCCCCCCGTCTAAACAGACTAAAGAGCTGATGGACGGATGTATGATGAAGGGGTGGATGGCGCAGCTAGGTGGTAGATTTGAATGGCATGCCCCCAAAGCATCTATCGTAGCGACTCACGTACCAAAAGAAGCGCAGCGTAGGCTAGGTCACGGTCTATTCGCCTATATTGAAGCGATCAGTTGCAAATGAGATACAATACCATCATCTCCTACTTTGATGAGGTGGTCGCGCAATGTAAACTTAATGGTTGCATAGTCACGGGCTGCAGTCCTCTATTTCTCGAGGGGAAGAGAGATGAAATTGCCACACAAAGTCAATAATGCTGCCGAGATGCCGTAACTAAGCCTATTTTTAAGTTCTGTTGTGATTAACTGTCATTGCCTGAGGATCTAATGTGGCCCCAGTAATGCCACAAATAAATTCACTTGAATTTTAGTTGCACTTGCTGCCAATATCGACAGAAGAGGTTTTCAGTATCCCCGAATAGCTAAGGCAATACTTTGCCATAGAGCAATGTTTCCTAAAAGAAAAATAATGAACATTATGGAAAACATCTATGCACAAAATAATCTCGCTATACTACGAGCCGTGCACTTGATCCACCACTACCCCCATGTCTTTCATCCAGACGCCAGGAGTATTAAGCTTATTTTCAAGGCTCTTATTTATTGACTTCACCTGAAACACACGCTGCTGAGTTACAAGCAAAGAGCGCAGCTGAAAGTCCTCATTGATAGCAATACATCCGTGCTTACATTGGCATGATCTCCGACAACCATCTGCCTGGCTTTGGCTGCTAGTCTAATGACAAGGCTGGATGGCTAACTTTGTGTAGGATGCACGATGCACGATCTGCCACATCCAAACGCAAACTGGCTTTTAGCTTGCACAAGCAATTCTCCTGGGGTGTATTTGAGCAACAGTTATTAATTCCAAGTGGCATTAATTTATTAAAGGCACACAGTGAGGGTTCAAAGCAGCAAAAATGCAAACACTCACGGAGATATATTGAGGTCAACGAGATAGGGAAACAACAACCGGCCATCTTGAAAGTGGAAACTGAAGCGCAATAGCACCATTTTAGCATTGGGCAAGAATAGGAAGCCCTGCCAACATTTCAGCGGAGTGAAACATCCGAAAATATGGAATCGAATAGAACGCTTTGGGTAAACTAATTGCGATTGATTGGGTTTTCCTTTCCTCCCTTTGCTTTTAAATAAACCTAAATTGGCACTGGTTCCTGTTGTGAATGTGGAATATTCGCAGGCCTTTAGCCATCAGCCGCTTAAAATAAGGTAAAAGTCGTGACGTAGGCATTGGTTTTTCCCATGCAAAAATACTGTGGTGCCTACAAGGGGAAGTAGGAGAGGGTTAATCTTCAGTGGTGCTTATTAACTTTATCGTTGCTGCCAGTTGGTCATTCTGCAATGGCACCAAGGTGTGGTTGCAAAAAGTGTGAATTGGAAGCACGTGTGGTTTACAAAGTGGCATGGCGCAAGTTGCGTCCAAACATGGACCGGTACAGAAGTGTGTACAGATGGAGTAGAAAATTGGGTAATGATAGTTGTCCACATTGATACTGAGTTGGCTAGACCGTATGAGCGGGTACTGCGTGCACTTAGGATTAATGTTTTCATAAGGTTTGAATAGGTTTCGTCGGAAAAGCCAGACTCGGATGCAACCATCACATTTAAATCGTCATCCAAGTAGGCTGCACCAACAACGGTAAACATTTGCAATCAACTTTACTGTTGTCTTTGTTTAAAGAACAACGAGCGTAACAATTTGCCGGTACTTATTGTGACATTTCAACCTGGTAGGTCAGCAGAGGCTCAAAATTCATTTTACCGAAGTCATCACATTTTTTTGAATTGTTGCAATCTAAAGTGCTAAAACATAGCTGAAGCCATTCATTTGTGGGTTGAAGCTGCTGTCCGACCATGACTGCTTGTTATTGCTCTATTACTCTAAGGAAGTTTATGTGCTGTGCAGTGGTTGTTTTTGCGGTACTTTCATCAATCAACTGAACTTTATAAGCGTCTGATTGAACCTTTCTGATGCTTTCAACTTATTTGGTCAGAATTATTGCAGCTGATTTGCAGCTATGACCAAAATGCGCCTGGCAAATGTGTGCTGGATTAAAAATAATGTTGGCTGACTGGTGCCACATCTAGCAAACAGCTACTGCCACACAAGCTAATCTACAATGCATCCTTAATTGTGCGCTGAAACTGGTTTTACGTCGACCCTTTTGTAGATTGCTACCAAAAGAAGTGCTGCACAGCCAACCTCTTTCTAAGTTTTGACAACAGTAAATGCGCGGGTGGCAAAATTAGCAAGTTGATGCACCCAGTCAGGCTCGAAGTAGCTCTATGTCGCAATCTTGGGTGAATGCACCGTTCAAGCAATAGGTCGACAGACTGTATCAATCTCGTGATCGATACAACGCTCCTGATTCTCAGGCATGAAGCAAAAGCAGGATTCCCCCCCAACTTAGTTCCTTTGCACGACTTCGCTATCCTACGCTGTATGATGAGTAGGTCTCACCTCATATGTAGAATATTTAATAAAATGGCAAGAGAAAGTGAAGTTGTTGCCCCACAGTTGGATTGTTGGGTATTCTTGGCTTCATTTTCGATTAAGCCTAATCATTTGTCATTCTTGATTTCTTTATTTAATCTGTCCACTGTCAATGAACGAAATCGATCCACGTGCACATTCCCATTACAACATTATACCTTAAACATGCCCATGTTTTCAATGCGTCGGTGCATCTTGTCTGCACTACATTTGCCCCAAGGTATCACAAGGGGCCAGATCATATAAGCGTGCATCATAGGAGGCCGTGAAAACCTCCTCATTCAGTCCAAAAAAACCTTCCATAATGTTCTGCACAGCTGTTTCATGCATCAGTATGCACATTGTTGACGGTCTACCAGCAAGATAACACTATTTCCTATTCTCTGATGTTTGAAACTGACGAGACAAGATGGTTTCATATGGTGAGAGCCCCCAATACACATAGACCACGAAACAAATTCTTTGGGTGGAGTTGACCGCACCCGTGTGCAGTACCATGACCTCGTTTAACGTGTGAGGAAGTTGGAATCACAGCAAGACTGAAGGTAAATTCTGGCACCTGATTGCAGCACGCAGAGGCTAACGGCTCGAATCCCGTCCTATTCCATCTCTTTTCGTCACCAATGTTATAGCGATGATAAAATCAAATTCTGCTCCCGTTCAACAGCTTGCATGGCTTGATTTGCATTAACATAGCCAAAATAAAGTGGATGCACTAGGTTTCCTGCAACCAAATGCCACCACTCAAAAAACACAGTTTTCAAATTCATTTTGGCAAGGATGGCAATCGCTCCCGCGAAACACTGAAAAGTGGTTGATTTGGAAACTTTAGAGATAAAAAGGTGCATAGATGGACTGATGAGTCAAAGGATTTGTAAAGTGTGCGTTTGATCACCCACCAACCTTACAGACTTGCCTATACATTGCTTGACGTCTGTGAATTTTAACTTTCCTCAAATCGACAACCATAATACAAGTTATATTAAGCTGCTGTGTTGGGCGTGCTAATGCTTTGTAACGGACATGAGACAGCAAACAGGGCGATTTTGAATGTCGATGCCAAAATAGGCAGAGTTGTCGGGATTCCTCACAATAAGGGGCCTTTGCGCATCCACTCAAATCAGTTGCGAATACTTTAAATTTTGCCTTTTCTCCATCCGGAAGTGTGACTTTCATCAGTCGATCCGATCACACTTGTCAATGGGTTAACGAGAGGCTATCGCAAGCACTGTGCCGTTTAAAATGCTAATGCATTGACGTATTTGTGAGGCGCCAACACCTTGGACTCCAATTCTCTGGCGGATCATATGCTGCTAGGCTTCGTAGCATTAAATTTAACGCAAGTGCATACTTCTTTCCTTCTTAGACCTATACCAATCTTGACACTTGATGTTTTCGCAGATGGTTCGATGTGAAGGTGCGAGAATTCTTACTCCATTGCATAGATCTCCTTTAACGGTTTTGGCCAGAAGGCAGGCGCTTCTGGCAAATTCTGCACCTGGTCAAAGTCGCGCACAGGTAAACGCCTTCCGGCTTTGAGTCATAAACTGAATCAAACCATCCTTAATGT
Source organism: Taenia solium (assembly GCA_001870725.1). Taxonomy (NCBI): domain Eukaryota; kingdom Metazoa; phylum Platyhelminthes; class Cestoda; order Cyclophyllidea; family Taeniidae; genus Taenia; species Taenia solium. The sequence continues at coordinate 20,542 of MIEF01005462.1, read as the reverse complement.
TGAACGACGACGTCGCTTGACCCGTCAGTATTCCTACCATCAGTCTAGGTTCATTTCGTCAGCCTCATTCGAGTGCTCCTTTCAAGACACAGCATAGCTCTGCTCCCAGAACCTGCAATGCTGTAGATGTGGGCGAAGTAAGTACCCATTAACTCAAATGATTGTCCTATTGCTTCCCATCACATTAAAATTTAAAACGCTCTCATCTTATTCGTGCAAATAAGTAAACAAGTGAATGATAGGAGACTGGCCGATTTTGCCTTTCAGATTGGACTCATGCTCGAACGTCAAGTTGAACCGTGGCACACATCTAAATAGGTATTCTTCCAGTCATCTAGGAAACTGAGGCAAATAGCCTCACGAAGTAGGAAGTGGGACTCCTTCACTTGTTACAACAGCTCTGCCTGTCATCGCGTCCAAGAATTAGGCAATGGAAAGCATTTCATTCTAGTTGCTGTAGCATCGAACAGAAGTGGTATTTAGTGGAATGAGATGACATTTTCGAATGATATTTTATGAGGTTTAACACTAGCGTCAAGGCCCTCGAATTTTTAGCATGTTCAAGTGCATGACTAGTGCTCAAATTGCTTTTGATTGGAACACAATTTTTGCAATGTCCTGGTGTGTTACAGTGCCACTGAATATCTATCAGCTTGCGCATTTATTATCTACAACTCCAAAAAGTTTGCCAAAATAAAGTCTTCTAAGCTAAAATCATAAACCAGAAAAGTTAGCTTCTACCCTTGCAGCCAACAACAAGCAAAGTCATTTCTTAATTTGACAGGTGCTTCTCAAGCACTCTGCTAAGCAGAGGCAGGACATTACAAAATAACGATAAACTTGATTTGCAAAGATGCCTCAATTCGCCAATTCGTGACCATTTCGCCAACACCACTTTTCATTTAGCACTTCGATGTCAGGCGCATATCAGCCACACCAATGGGAACTTCTACCCACTAGAAACGAATCGGCCGCAACCATTTACTTTTAGTCAAACTAAGTAACCACAAAATGGCCCTGTAAAAAGCACTTCGAAAATGCATTCTGATTCAAACCAATTTCATACAAACGTGAATGTTGATCCCCTCACTCCAATGAGCATTCATACAACTTTTAGCAAAGCTGAATTAACTAGGTCTTGCTGCCATTGTTTTTTGTGTTGCCGAAATTACTCTTTGTTTAAGTCGAATCCACTTGTGTTGAATTGAGCAGTAAGCCAAACGCACTCCTCCAAAATCCATCGCTTAATTTCAATTGTTTTTGAAGAGAACAGGGAACATATTGAGTCATAAATGATTTAATATAATTACGGCGTTATTAATGGCATAAATCTGACCCCGAAAACGATATGGCTCTTCGCATTCATGAAAGAAAATCGGAATGCCAAACGATGCTGAAGGTAGCACAGCGCAGCAGCTGTCACATTTGACGTTTGAGTTCTCCCTACTTCAATTATCCCTCCATTTATTACTCCGCAAAAGACATCGCGAAAGCAACCAGCATATGCATTGTGTTAGTAGGCTGAGATGTTCAGCAGAAGCTATCGAAAGGCAATGCTCCAAATGTACATTTGCACGAGAGTTACCACGTTGGTCAGAAGAGTCACAGCTACAACAAAGATATCGCAATTAATAAAAGGTGTGACGTACAGCAAAAGTCAAGCCCTGCCAGTCATCTTGGACTCAAGTTTATCTCGATGTCAGTCATGTGAGCCTAAACCAGACGCGTCCAGATGAGTGATTTTTGTAACTAGAGAGTTCGTTGTGACTCATTCGTGTACATTAATAAAATGAGAATGCACTTGTGCGAACTAATTGGAGGGACCATGACGCAAACAGTCTAAATCGCTTGAGCTTGTCAGCATTCATGCTTCTTTGTGTACGACACCTAATGCTGCATCACAGTTGTCGGCGCGCAAAGAGTTCCGAGTCGCCTTATTCTGAGTTGGTGTTTGCAGGAGCTTTTACCTCTCCTAGGCTTCCTTCGTACCTAGATTGGGTGACGTAAGAATAAGTGAAGTTGCGTGGTCGCGTGACAAGTTAGCGATGATCGGGTGCACACATGCCTTGTTTGGACCTCAGTAACCGCAATCTCGTACTACCAGTCTGCATGGTGCTTTAGTACAAGCTGTTGGTTTAACTAAACAAGCATAAACCGAAGGTTAATGCATGTCACACGTTTGTAGCAAGAGCGACCACACAAGGAGATTGGCAAATCGCATTTGCCAATAACAGCGGGAAATCAAGCAGCATAGAACAACGAATTTTGCGAGAGGAAAATATGGCGAACAAGCCTCGTCGAATGATATCATCAGCCAGCTCTGTATATCGATCAAGGTTAAACTCAAGACGAAGGGAATTGCGAATTTAGAATAGGCGAGGGGCAATGTTTAATATATGGCCAAATGGTGGGAGTAGCCAGCCCTGGAAATCGGTGCAGGTGGAGTTCAAGGTTACGTGGAAAGAGCTATAAATTCCAAGAGAGGTCTCGATGCTTTTCATTCCAATGCTATCCTTGGCTTCATTAGGTCCGATTTCCCACTTCACTTTTCCCACCGTCACACATGTGACACACACACTCAATTTTATTCCCTATCGCTGCTACCTGCGCAATGCTAGTTGGATCGCTTCCCTCCCTTTCGATTTCTCTCTCGTACTCACTCAACTAGAAATAGTGGACAGGCCACTTAAAACGTATTTGAACCCTGCTGAACTTCAACCAAAAAAAGCTTCAGTGTATTTGTCAAAACTGTGCCACACATTCTGTCAGAACATCCTACGCTTCAGTACTATCCATGGATGCTCCCTTGTCATCGACTACAGGCGTGATTACTCGACATTACAAGGCAAGCCTTAGCTACCAAAAATGTCACTCTTAGAGGTGGTTATGATGGCCGAAATTGCAGATGAATGATATTGGTTAACAGGAAACAAAGGCGTTTGGCCATGTGGGCCCGCAGTAATGCAGCAAAGAAGTGAATACTAGATAAAGTGTCATCTTAAATGGCATGTAACCAACTAAACCATTTTTCGATGCTCATTTTGTTGAGCGTAGTAAAGCCATCCACCTTAAGTGAGCATTGATTTCCTGCCCTCCACTAGGTCCGCATGAGCATTTGCGACTCTGGGCGCCCCCATTTATAAAGAAGGTCAAGGCATTGATACAAAGTCAATCGCTCACTTCTGTTAAGTAATGTGCCCGCGGTGGTTTGGGGTTTTTCATGTTATGCTCAAGTTGATGTCGGATGGTTACCGAAACAAATCCGCCACTCTGTGAACGAGGTTAGCACATTCAGGAACACATTTTTGTGTTGGGAAACAAGTGCAGCCTTAATGGATTTACAAAGGAAACCCAGTGTTGTTATCCTCAATACTAGTGGCCGTGTTAGAAAATAGCGTGAAATGTAACGATAAATGCAAGTCAAGTTCGTCATGCATTCGGAAGAAGAGGTGGGAAACGGACTAATGCAAATGCACTCAAGCAAGCCTAGAAAAGTTTTAAATTTCGTGAGACCTATAAGGGCATTTACGTTCTGTCGGCCATTCAGTTACATCGCCTGGGGTACTAGCGACAAACTGAAATTAAAAATGATTGTTTGCGCATAATATTCGCATCTTGTGCTTCATGGACGCATATCATTATCAAACCAAAAAAGAAAAAACAGAATCACCGACTAGAATCCTATCTAATTCGTTGAAATTAAATTCATTGTTGTGCGTAATTAAAATATGGACGGACTTGAAATATGGATGTAGCACGTTTAGCCGGTCTGGCAACGCATATGCTACCTCCTGCCTCGCGTCGCTTTTAATTTGGAGCCTCACATCCACCAACGCAGAACATTTTGTCGAATCGCACTCATGTGGAAGTAAAATTTAAATTGTGGATCCAAATTGTGATTGGGAAAAATATTTTACAGCTTGGAATTCGGAGTGCATAACCTCTGCCAAAATGCATGCACTGTAGGTATGGGCACTTTTTACTTTTTAAAGGCCCCACTCTGTCCGCTTACTAATTAATGCAGCGTCATATTTTAAATAAGGCAATGCTTGTTGTGTCATCTTAATTTCTTTTTCATCGGCAGTCCACCCAGACTGATCACCAATCGCATGCCTCTCAACTGTTTGTCCAAATGCACAATAAATTCGTTTAAGAGTATTTTTATTAGTAAGGGGAAAGTCCCTTGAATCCAGTCGTGCTTGACCTGACTTAAGGAGCTGTGTGCATAGGCAAACATCCATCTAAAAACTTGTGCAACAAGTGGTAGCACAATGGCTGCGTAATCACAAGTTACAGTGCTCCATATTTAGAGGCCTGAGAAAATAAAACGACCCCACAAATTGGCTTTTACTTAAGTTTATTTTGTGATTAGCTGCAATGCTTAGGGATCTGACTCGGCTCCATTAGTGACGCAAAATAAATCTGATTAAATTTCATTTGCAAGGGTTGTCTATATCACCGAGAGAGTATTTCAAAACGCCCAGCCCCATATATTTACGGCAGTATTTTGCCGCAGAGCGATTTTGTAGATGGAAAAGTAATGAACAACACGATATGGATACTGAGAAGAAAACGATCTAGCAACCCTCAGTGCACAAACCACTCTCACTATCATACGAGCTGTACACTTTGGCCATAACTCCCTTCTCGCTGTTCATTTGACGTCAGATGTATTAAGTTCATTTTCAAGGGTCTTATTCATTGACCCCACCTTAATAATGTGCTGCTGAGTTACAGCCAAAAGGCAAAAGGAAAATCTTCATTGGCAGCAACAAATCCGTGCTACGATTGGCATGCTTGCTGACAACCAACTGCCTGGCTTCGGCTGCTAGCGAAACGACAAGACTGGGTGGATTGCTTCGTATACTATTGCATGGTACATGATCCACCGCATACTTCCGCCTTCAGGGAATTCAGACGCAAGCCTACATTCAGCCTGCACAAGCAATTCTTCTGGGGGGTGCATTAGTGCAATAATTACTAAGTCCAAGGTAGTAAAAGCGCATGCATCCATAGAGGCGTATTGGAATCAGTGTGAAAGAAAACAAAAATCTGCTACCTTGCGAACGCGAATGCAGCTGCGATGGCATTACTTTAGCATAGGTCAGGATTGGAAGCTTCGTTGGCACTACTCCGGAGTGGGACATCCTAAAATATGGAAAAATAGAAGAGGCATGGAGTAGATCAAATGCAACTTTTTAGATTTGCCTTTTCGTTATTTGCACTTAAAATGAACATGTAGCTAACGACTGATTAAACTAAGACAGAAACAGTAACATGAGCGTCGGTTTTTTCACATGCAAAAGTGCTGCATCAGCCATAAGGGAAGGCAGGAAAGGGTCAATCCTAAGTGGTGCTTATTAGCATGATCTTTGTTATTAGTTGATCACTCTTTAATAGCACCCAAGTGTGATTGTCAACAAAGACGAGAGGTTACTTGCCTGCAGTTCTAAGTACAACTTGATGCGTTCGTATCTGGACGTTGACTAAAACTGGAATAGTTGCTTCGATTGCTTTGCAAATGGCTCAAGTTGCGAGAAGGCAGATGGAAGCATGTTTGGCTTTCGAAAGCAGCATAATGCAAGTTACTGGCAAACATGAATCGCATATATGTGTGCGAATGGAGGTACCCTCGTTGGCACTAATTTGGTCAGACCGTATGAGTGAGTACTACCTGCATCCAGGATCAGTGTTATAATGGAGTTTGTTTGTTAACCACTAGATATATCGGACACTGATACAATCATTCCAGGTTGATCGTCATCAGTAGCTCTTGATAATCGTCGGCGTATAGGATTTAACTGTTGCCACCGCCTAAAGCAAAACGAGCGGTAATGAAATACCTTCCCTTGTTAGGACATCTCGTCCCACCAGGTCAGCATGGATCCAAAGTTTATTTTATTAAAAACAGTCACATTTCAGAAGTGGCGAAATCAAAACCGCTAAAATGCAATCCAACTAATTTAATTTTGAGTAGAAAATGCCACCTGATTATAGTTGCTTTGTACTAGACTATTACGCTGAAGAAATTTATGTGCTGTGCAGAGCTTGTTCTGATGATCATTCCATCTAACTACTGGGCTTCACTGGCGTCTAACAGAGCCCTTTTGTGCTCTTCTAATTAATTGGTCAAAAACAATGGCAGCTAATTTGCGGCCACTAAGCAGAATCGCCTTAAGTACGACTAAAATGTGTCTGACATGCATGTTCCGAGTAAAAAGTAATGTCCATTGTATGGTGCAACATCGAGCATACAGCCTCTAAATCACAACTCAATTCACAACGCATCTCGCATTATTTGCAGGCACTGGTTTATGCCGACCAATTTGGCTGACTGATGCAAAAAGTACTCTTTTACGACAGCAAATGTGCGAGTGGCAAGCTTTGCAAGTGGTGGTACTCAGCTATGTTCGTAAGAGCTCTGTAACACAATTTCGGGTGATTGCATAATTGAGGTGGTGGACTGTCAGAATGCACTAATCTCGCAATCAGGAAGACACCTCCGATTCTCAAGCATGAGGCGAGCGCATGGTAATAAGGCCTCGCCTTAGCCGTAAATTGGAAGGCAAACAAAGTGGCCTTGTCAACCTTCTTATCCAGTGACAAAGTAACGATGAAATGTCTAGAGGTCAACTAGGAAGTTTCAAACAGAGCTTTCTGAACCTGAGCTTTTGCAATTCGCTAGAAGTTCGATCCACCACTGCTCGCCCATACACTTCGGTCGGTCGGATAGAACTATTTGCATCCTTCCTTGCTAAGTTGCTGCATTTTTATTGCATAAACCACTATGCTTACTGCTGATGGTCTGTCAGCAGGATAACATTGTTTCATATCGTGCAGTATTTAAACTTGATGTCTTAATGCAAGATGAAACAATATGGCAGCATATGGTGAGCACCCCTACTACATAGAGACCACAAAACACATCGCTAGGATAGAGTTGATCAGACCCATGTGCAGTGGCCATGACATTGATTAAGGTGTAAAGCTGACAACGGAAGTTGACGAAAGTCTTTTAAGACTAAATGCTCAATTGCCGTCCTGCCTCGCCGCTTTTACCTCGCATGCATTAGTGATGGCAACAACAAATGCTAATCCTGCTCAATAGTTTGCATTGCTGCGTTTGCATCAAAGTGGCTAAACTAATACAAATAGATTAGGCATCCTGCAACCAAAACCACGGCTAAAGAAACACGAATTTGGATGTTGTTTTCGCAAGGGTGGGAATCGCTCCTGCAGAACATCAAAAGAGCAGTTGATTCAGCGACTTTAAAAATGAAAGAGTGCATAGATGAGTAGATGGTCCAAAGAATTTGAAGTGTATGCATGTTGACCCACCAGCCGATCGGTTTGTTGTTGGTAGCATGCTATAAGTTCCTTATATGGGCAATATTTGTTCAGGTGATTAGGATTGATACCTTAACAAAAGCCGCAGATATGATGAGCGTTAGAGCTGTATGTAGACTAAGAGGCGAATTGCTATAAATGCGACAAGTAAAAAGAAAGAATGAAAACAAATCTGGATCCTCCCAACTCTAGCATGCGCGAAACCAATGCTTAAGGAGCTATCGTTATAGGTGGGGTAATGCAGTCGCCTTCTCTACCGTAAATTAAGCGGTTGACAGCTAAGTATTTGTGAATGGCAAGCGTCCACTACTTAATTTGGCATTAATTTCTGTTTATCCAAATGCAAAGAAAAAAAGAGCGATTTAGCGCGTGCTCCGCTAGATGACTAAAAATCTACTGGTCTCTGTAAGCATGACTTCCGTAGGGCCAAAGCGCACACATGAGGAATCGAAATGAAGGAGGTGCATTCGAGTAGTGAAGAGGTCGCTTTTAGCTTATCAGTAGGTTAACTTAATGTCCACGGCGTTCAATTTGCATTTACATTTACTGTAAGTCTGCGGAGAGGTGTACGATTGTGCTTTGGTGGCGCTTGCAGGCCAGCACCAGCAGTCACCGATTGTCCTGTGCCGATTACACATCATTCAATTGATGTTCACCATGTTTCTAATGCTATCTGTTTGCAATGCTCCTTCTCTGATTACTGCCAGTTTGAAGCTGCTGAGTGTCTTGTTGCATAAGTAAGTGAGAATATCGAACCGCATTGAAGGATTATCAATAGGAGGGATGAAACGCAGAGATGCGTAGAGTTCAACTTCAACATTGGATAGCGGCCGTTGTAGATCAGCACAAAACGCCTGCTAGGAGGAGTTCAGCAGAATTAGAAAAAACGATCCTCTCCAAAGGGGATAGTCAATAGTTTGAGCGGCAAGAACCGCGTGGCTCATAAGGTGGTTGAACGATGGTACCGAATAGGCTAAACTTTGCACAAATATCTTAATGCTCTGACCGTCACTAACAGCTATTCATCCTTGCCAATGCTCATAAAGCATCACTCTGGCGTGATTAAAATATGCCAAACGTCTGTGCGGTAGGACATGTTGTTGAGCAGAAGTACAGCAATAACTAACTTTGGTGCCCACGCAACCAAATCGAAATGTTTTGCGCAATCAAGTCGTCGCACATGTTTTGAAGTGACATCGCTTTCCAGTGAGTGATAGCCCACCACAATTTTACTGCATGAATGTTTAAGCAGCATTTAAATTTTCTAAATTTATTTAAACTCCAAAACAACTTTAAATGCAAATTCGTTTGCAACGTATACTTTGTACACATTAATGATCGATTCACTACCACGATTTCGAATGTGCGTTACCAGCAAGCACATTATTTAAAAGGGTTTGTTGGTTACACTAAGGGATTTGTCTGCTTCTAAGACCTTACTTGTTTTGTCAGTAATTTCTCATTTACGATTTTAGTACAAACCAGGTTCTCCTTGTTGTTTTAATGCTTTGCTAAACGCTTTAAAAGGGATCGTTGCATTCTTTCAACTAGCCACATTGTGTTTTACAGAGTTGTCGTCGAACCCGCATTTGTTGCATGTTCTCTGAGGAGGCGGGTTAAGTTAGTGACGGCCGACAAAGTTACCTTCGATGCAGATCTAGAGATTGCCAGACAATCCGGGCTGATTAGAGACATCTTGGATGGTACATCGTTTTGTCTGCAATATTTGCCGTTTATGCTCAGAGATGCATGTTCACCGTCCTTATTCTTGACCACTCTTGCTACTTGCTTTGCCTTTTGCTCTTCATATCTACTGCTCATTTAACTGGGGTTGCATAGCTTTTATGGCGAAGGCATGGCTTAAGTGGATTACGCGTCGTTTTAACCGCCGATTTCTCCCGTGTTTAGTTCTTTACGTTACTTCTCTAGGGTTCGATCAAAAGCGCAAATGAGTATTCAAGCTGTCTGTTTTTGATTGTCTCTGTTGATTCCGTTGGTAGATGTTGGACTCGAGGCTGCTGAGGATAACGGACCGATCCCTCTGTTATACGTGAATGGTGTTAAGCTCCAGTTGAGTGAATTTCGCCAAAAAATAACCCTAGATGGTGAGGAGACATCAACATCGTCTCTAAGACAGCTCAGCCAACCACATCCCATGCCCTAATTCGGTTCTGTGAATGTGAATGTCGATTTGCTTACTTTAGTAAGCATTCAATAAACATTCTAGCAAAGTTAAACTCATTAGTTTTTACGATCACTGTTTTTGTGTTGTCCAAAGTACACTTCGTTTGAGTCGAACCCACTCGTGTCGGGTTGAGCAGTAAGCCAAACCTACTCTGCCAACAATCCATCGCCAAACTTTGATCGTTTTCCAGGAAAACAGAAGACAAACCGAGTCAAAATTAATGAGGCAAGGTTCTAAAATAAGTTTGTGATTCGCTTGCAATTCTGCCTAGAGAACAGTCTAAAATGAGTTGGAGATAGCCATAGCTCAGACACATCCTACAAATTGAAGCAAGCTTTTTGTTGGCAAACTAATAAACATTGAAAATTACTGTTTTCTGCTGCTGTAGCAATGCCTACTGCAGAAAGCCGCTAAGCCTTTAAAACTGTGAGCACAACGTGCATAAATGGAAAGAAGAACCACTGCAGCATCCAAAGCGGTGGTATTGTCTACAGTGTGGCGTTCGAATACTGAAAAACCCGTGAGGAAGGCATGTCTTTCCATTCTCATTATTTAAGAAACTGCAGAGGACAATGTGCTTTGAGCTGCGTAAGATCATTTTAGGTTCCGTTAGAGTCAGGGCATTTCCTGCAGGACTCAATTTGGTATGTTATCGATAGACATATGGATTCGGAGATCACCAGCAAAGCCACTTACCTCTCGTGGCATCAGAATGGTGGCAGCATTCAAGCCACGAACAAATGGCACCTGTAGTTTCGTGACTTACCTACAGCACCCTCAGTGATTGCGTATCCCATTTTGGATGTCGCAATGGTATTCAAGCAAGTTGAAGATGTTCAATGGAGGTAGATTAGATCGCTAAATCATGGGTGATGGAAGGATCCAAGCAACTGGACAGTTCATTGTGAATCAGTTGTGCATGCCAGAAAAGGAGAAGACATTTGTGCAAACTTCTAGATGAGACCATGACGCTAGCAGCCAAATTGTCTTGAGTTTGCCAGCATCCATGCTCCTTTGTGTACGACACCTAATACTGTATCCCAGGTGTCAGCTTGCGGAAAGAGTTTCCAGTCGCTTTATTGCCGCTAATGTGTTGCCAACAGCACCCATATACAAACAATGCTCTTGACTTAGCAGACACTTATTTGTACGCGACCGCAGATGCTGAATTCTGATTTTTCGGACGCACTTGCCAATCACGACATTTTCTTCTGTTTCCATCCCTTCGTGGTGATGGCATATGCTCACATGGCTAAGAGCTATTTCATAAGACCGAAAACAAAATTTCCGCTAAAATACGTTTGCATTAAAAAGCCTAGCCTTCACCAAACTATGAAACTCATTCATGCAGTGACTTTTGTTAGCTCGGGGGATTGGTTTTGGATTGAGAGGTGTAGGTGATAGAGGCATAGCTGTTTGGCAAATAAAGTAAGTTGTGACCAAGGGAAAAGTGTGTGATTAGGCATGAGAGGTAGACATGGTGTCGGAAAGTTACTAAACTAAGTAAAACCGTAAACTTAGCAGTCAGTGCTGGCTAGCCAATAGTGTGGATGACTTTTAACCCTTTAAGCTACACCTTTTTGGTAAGAATTGCAGATGCAGAGATTGTGAAGCCACAAGGTGGAAATTTAGCTGTTGCTAGGATTTTCGAAGTAACGACAAAGATGCCATAGGTAATTCGCATTACCCAGTGGATGGCGACATCAGGTTGCGTTCAGCTAGGTACCCTAATGCCTTATCAAGTAAACGTGACCTCATGCTTTTGGTATAATTCTGAACAGGAGGGTAGTTGACAATTCAATACTGTTGTTAGCTTCCGAATATTCACGCGTTCTACTGTCGCTTCCGGTACCTTGCATGCCTCAGTGGGTCTTTTTTCACAAAATCACCCTGATCGTGCCTAAATGGTAGTTGTAAGCAAGCTTTTGTAACGAAGTTAAAACCTCATTTTATTCCCAAGGACGAACTCACTAATTGCATTTGAGTAAAACATGAGATTTTCACTGCAGCACCTATAGTCGTAGTTTTGGTGATTCCCCCATTCGCATCGGTCAGTGTGTGTAGGGTGCATTTTGCAAATGTGTAGGCGAATTCTGGCGACACCGATGACGGGCACGACTTGCGATGGGACAATGGGCATGAGAAGTTTACCAGCCCTAAACGTGGAATGCTTTCTGTATTGGTTAAAATAATTCTTATTTGTGTACACGAACCTGGAGGAAAAATAGTCAAACTGTAGCGATAAGCATGGTCTTTCCATTTTTGTGTCCCAGCATTTTGTTTCTTTTCGCATCATTTTATCCACTGTATTGTATTTATAGTGGATTGATTTGCGTACCCTAATCGAATATTCACTAAGTCCTGAATTAAAATTTTAGGCGGAGCGCACTAGTCATTCGAACATTTGAACCAAGCCTGAATGTGCCCTGACCTCTTCTTTTAAAGCCAATCATTGCAAAGCACGTTCGAATTATAAATGCAAAACTCATTTTAATAAACACACACGTGATTAGCTGACCCAATCTTTTATGCATTGTCTGCCTTTCATAAATTAATACCACTTGGAATTAATAAGCATTGTTATAATACAACCCAGAAGAATCGCCTATGCAAGCTGAACGCCATTTGGCGTTTGTTTTCTTGGAGACGAAAGCATGTGGCCGTTCATGCATTGTGCTAGGCAGATGGCTGTAAAAGATCATGCCAACCGTGGCACGGCTTTGCTGCTGCCAGTGGACACTTTCCATTGTGCCCTCTGGTTGTAACTCAGCGGCACGTAATTCAGAGGTAGTCAGTACATAAAACCCCTGGAACTGAAACTCGTGCGCCTGACGTCTGGATGAACAGCGTAAAGATGGTGGTGGCTCACTTGCGCAGCTCGTGAGATACTGAAAGTAGTTTGTGCATTGATGTTCGCTAGGTCGGGTGCCTTACAACATCCGTGTCACGCTCTTCATTATTTTTCCAATCGACAAAGCACTGCTCCATGGCAAAGTGTGGTTTTAACAAAATGGGTGATCTTAAATACCTCTGCTATCCATACCGGTAGATAGCACAATTAGGATTCAAGGGAATTTACTTTGTGGCGCTACTAGAGCTACTTAAATTCTCAAGTAACAGCACTTAATCACAAAACACACAAAAATAAGCCCATTGTGCGGCCATCTCATCAAAGTGTAAAACGATGGTGTAGACCTCACTTGTTACTGAACACCTCAATATATTTGACTAGGCCATGGTCTAAACTTTGCTGTGCCTCTTTTGGCACGCGAGTAGCTAAGCTAGATGTGTTTGGAGCACACCATTCAAGTCTACCACCTTATTAGGCCATCCGCCCCTTCATCATTCATCCGTCCATTAAGTCCTTAATCGATTTAGACAAAAGGAATTAATTCAGTACTATGGGCAATTTCAATGTTGATTTGCATAAGGGAAACATGAACAACTGCTCCGTAAATTACATGCACTGTAAGTGCGCCCAAGTAAACAGTTACTGGACACAAATTAGATTCAGCATCGTGCACATTTTCCCTAACAGCTACGCTATTACCAATGAGTGAGTGCGAACACTCCTCATGTGATCAACTATACCTGAGCATTCGCCGTCAGTTTTTATTTAGCGGACATTTGTGCACTATTGCCTATAGATGGTGAAATGTAAATTAAAACTAGGACATTTCCCCATGCTACGTTTCGATACCCCAATACTCCAATGTTCCAATTAAAACATTGGCAATGACTTGAACATTTTTCATTTCATTGCGTCACCTCAATTATCACTCCCATGCGTCTATCGAGTAAAAGATCCATTCAAAGCTATTAAGTGAGAGATAATGACGTTGACATGCCAGATGAATTAGCGTTGCGAAGTATTAAGGGGCGCCGGGAGGTGACAACCGGAGAAAGGCTTAGGATTATTCGTTGTTCTGTTGTCTGCAATCATCGTAGGAAATGGAATCACTCCTTTATTAAAAGAGAGTAATTCCTTTGCTAATCTGCAAAGGCGGAATCGTAAAACATATTCTTATGTTGACAGGTTGTTTTATATGAGATGGGGCAGCATAGATGAGGCATTTACATTTAACTGGCACAACACAAGGGAATGGAGCAAATCCTACGTGTCCACCAAGAGTTGTGGGAACGGGAGAGAACACACTTCAATTCAACAGCTACAGTCAAAGTAAATATGAACAGGCAGATGCGATAGCTGTTGCACTTATCGCTCAATTTGATGACGCTGACCTACATTTTGATTCGCTACGTGACTGATGCTGGGTAGACAAATTCTGCACATTCTACACTCGAGATCCGATTGTTCGCCTCAATTGAGTGTCAGAATTGGACTCGAAACCATTTAGCAGTAACCATAGGAGATTTGAAGTCACGTATTTTAGAATTGGTTTTAACAACTCCTCAGACAGTATAAGCAAATGCTGGCGTTCACTATTCCCCAAATTGAAAGCTATCACTGCTTGTCGTGTATCTGCAATCAAAAATGCCTAGCATAAATGCTGTTTTGTTATACCACCCAAAAAATTGAACGAATTCATATTCTGTGACACACCATTAGACACAAAGTTAGCAATGAATGTCATTCCTTGGTTTACTTTTGTCCATTTTTCCAATAGGCTTATGCACTTTACTTCAAAGCTGGTGCTCCAATATAATTCACTAACATCACATTGCTATCACAGCTACGTTCAGGTCTGTATCAAGCAAGCTGACAGTCACTCTAATCTTAAGGTCATTCCACAGCTACCAATGCGCATTTAGTACTCTGCCAGGACTGCAGCTGTTTAAACACCCCATTAGCCTTAGCGTTTTGCCATTCTGCAGTCTTTCGTCTGCAGTTTCTCCAGATGACAAAGTAGTAGTTCGATTGTGATTTCCTAAACCTTCCTTTCCATTTCGCATTTGAAAACAGAACTGCATGCCAAACGAAGTCGTAGATGTGGGTCGTTTGCGAACATTAGATTGTCAACCTCTTTAATTACAATGGCGAAAGAGTCTGCATAAATCCTTTGCATTAAAGAACAGATAATCCTATTGGACCGTGTCTGAATGAAGTCTTAAATGCGAATAACTTGTCGCAGCACGAATTGGGCAGGCACTTTGTCAGTTTGTTTGCCTACATTCACAGGATGTTGTAACGCAGGGATTTGTCTTCGCATCTATTTGTGAACTCTAGTAGAACATCAAACAGCCGCAGCTTGAGCTGTCCTCAGACTGCGCAGATGAAACTGGACCGTGCTTTCGGCATCTGCAGAAGCGCTATCGACTCATACCATGGAAGGCATGCTTCAAAGTCAGGTGCGTTACACGTGGTTTAGAGGTTATACTAACCTTGGCGATATAATTCAAATATGCAAAGTAATACGAATGAAATCCAAGCCCTTTATTGTAGATAGGTTGTTAAAATCAAGCATATTTGATATTTTGGGTGGTCTAGATGCTATTTCTGGCGGTAATCGCTGCTGTATTCTGTCTTCGTTACTCGTGCTTTACTGATCTTTCCAAAAAAAATTATAATCGGAAATTACTAAGGCAACGTAGAATAGATGGACTGGACGAATCAGCTGAAGTCAGCCCATGTGTCATCCAAAGCCTTCATTCCACTTTGACTCCATTTATAGATTGGGGTAAGGTGCCCTTTTTGACTTACATAACTCATCATTTCCCTTTGTGCTCAAGTTACTTACTAAGGATGGATAAAGGTGTGCATGATGATATGTGGTCAATTTTGAGGGCTGCTCTATCTTTAATGACTTTTGCCTAGGCGCTGCCATTATTCATGGTTACTTCTCTTTCCCTAATATTATTGTTTTTCTTTCTGAAACAGCGTTTCATAGAGGATTTAATCGAAATATTTCACATTGGTCCCACTGCTGCAATACCTGTCGCCAAAAACATTACATCGATGGTGTTTTTTTCAAAACACTCCCTATTTGTTAAGGTCAATGCAAGGAAGTTAAATGTTATTACCTTTGCGATAAGTTCAGGTGCTTGAAGAGGATATAGCCTATTCATATTTCAATTTCTATTCCCCTGGTCACTGATGACATTATGGGGAGAATGCATGGTATTCACCACATTATAATGGCAGTGCGTGTTGAGATCGACATAGGTTAAATGGTAACTCATTTCATGCATATAAGCACGCCGACTTTGTGCACATTAATGGGTGGCTGATGGATTGTTGAATCATCCCGTCGGTGATTTTAAGCTAGGGTTTTCGCAACTTTACAAAATTGCATTTCAATGACTACCAAAGCTGGTCAGGTTTTTCGCTAAGCATCACGGGTTTAAGCTAACACTCTTAGCGATTGCTGAAGAGTTGGCTCATCTTTCACTCATATTCCAGGGCTAACCATCCTCCTCCCATCGACCCATCCATCGCTTCTTCCCTTAACCAAGCATTTAATCATGCCGCTAGTTCAGCGGCTCCAGCTTCAAGTAAGCCATTCCTGACACACCTCCGTCCACGTATTTTAACACTCTGGTGGAAAGTTTAAACTGCAAAATTCTGTAACATTCATTCATCCGCACTTGCATCAGCCACCCACATATTTTTATAATTACCTGTCATTTCATTTCATTCTTTTGGCAAATTGCTTGTGAATCCCACAAAGGCTTCCTTTGTGCTGTGCAAATGGTTACTGTTCGTGATACTCATCAATAACCTCGACAGATGTATCTCTACTTTGAAGTTATCCGCAATGAAACAATGGCAGCTTTGCCTACCCCATATGAAGCGCAGTAGAGTGAGGCGTTTGCTCCTTCGATGCGAACTAGATATGCACCAAAGTTGAAAAATAGGTGCGATTACGAAAAACAATTAACATGCTTGTGTGAGACAATCCTTAAAAAGTAACAATTTTCGCATAATACTGCAGAGAAGGCACGCCAAAGATTAAAATTTGTGCCACGAGGTTAAACAAAGAGCGTAGCTTTTCTACAACAAAATTGCATTACCAGTCGTTAGGACCAAGACAGGTACTTATCAATTCCTCATTTTGTATCTGATGCATCAGTTCGAGGAATTTAGACACCTGCTAAGAAAGGGTTATAGTTCTTTTAGACAAACACAGATCGGCTTTTCTGCCACTCTGCAAAGGATTTCCTCCGCCCACCAAAAGCTCTACAGCCAGGTTTGCAAACAGCTGAGGTGCGCTCCCGATTCGGTGCGATTACTTGCTGCAACATTGTTGAGGGCTCAGTGCACTGGCTTTTACCATCTTAAATCTTGTTGATTTTTGGAAGACTGAAGGCCAATATCTAGTAAAGGATGCAAATTTAGACGGAAAATAAGACGCATTTAGGGAGGATCTCAGTGCATGACCTGCCCTGCGCAAATTCTGCTAGAGGCGCTGTCATAAGTTCCACTATTGGGAACAAAGACTTACATAATTGGAAAGCATATTGAAGAGGCCATGTGTGTAGCCAGTACGTGATGCAGCTGAGAAGAACATCAAAATCGCTTCGATTATAAACGCATTTATTGGATTAACCATCACATCTCCACGCGGTGAGTGTTATGAAGGCCAATCAGTGCACAGATGGTGGTGCGACAAATCACTGACAGTCGAGGAGACATTTGATGCTAATGGGTTACTTCCCTTCAACGTGATTCCCACTGATACATGCATGGGCTTGGTGCAGTGGTTTGGTTCAGTTCTATGCTTGCCCGTGCTCTACAATCTGTACATTGGCGAGGTTAGTCACCGTTCATAAGAACGTTTGCTTGGTTTCTCACTAACTCCAACACCTAATTGGAAAATGTTATGCCAAGTCAGTTGCATGCAATTCACAGGTTGAACGTCTCCCAAAACATCACCTGAAGGAGTTGGAATCACGGGAGCATTGTTGGGGGTCGGCAAGCACTAATGCACAATGAGCACGAGCATCACGCAAAACAATGAGAGACAAGTTGACTAATACTAGCACACAGGTCAGTTGGAAAGAAAGCAGAAATAATCAGATGACTGGGGTGGGGATGCTGGCCAAGTTCGTATCCGTGGAAGTGGGCACCATGGGATAAGGTTGTGAAGGGCTCACAATGTGGGCACAAGTAAGCATGATGGTTTATGCAGAAGCCAAAATGGCAATCGCTACGTGCGCAGCCGAAGATGTAGTCACAGCAGTGATGGCAAGTATCAAACATGACCGAGGTTGTGCTTACACAAACGCTTGAGAAGAAACCTCCGCATGCCATGGAGGTGAAGGAGCTGGTTGATGGTGTACAAGTTCTTCTCTACCTCTACCTAGCCTTGAACGCACCATGATTACCACTGTTGCTGATTATTACTTGCAACCGCTTAATATATGATTGGGCAACTGCATTTCAACCTACATCAGTCCTCTCTTTGGACTTTTCCTTTTGGGTATACGGGATGCATTAGCAAATTAGAGGTCCTCTAAGAGCCTCTAACCAAAGGTTCTTTGGGAGGAATGGGCGCAAATAAAGCCATATGCATTGCCATAAGTACAGCCTTTGATTTGCATAATAAATAAGAACAAAAATTGACTCACTCAAGACAGTGCCGTACTTTAAACCGAGAATAGCTTAGAGGATTGGATATGGTTAAATGAAAGCATGCCTACTTGGTCAAATTGGTGCTTCATATATGAATCGCTGGAAAGCAAACCTCAAAAGCGAAGGAGAGCATTTGAATTGAAGCGGTGTTGAACAAGTTAGGGAAATCAATGGGGACAAAATTGAAAAGAATGGGGTGGAGGCATATTTGAACAATGCGTTGCCCACAGCAGTGCCTCAATCAATTCGAGCATAATTTGTGTCGATTCGCCAAGAGATGCTGCCGTGAACTTCCACGCAGCTCACAACGACCTCGCAAGGCCGGTCGGATCACCAATCACAACACAGGCGCCACAAATATGAAGTCGACATGTTTGGAGAAAAGAGAAGGTGTGTGATTGCGAATGCTTTAAACGGCTTGTTCATGCGTCTTATCTAAGCAATATGGAGAGTTGAGCAATATTTTAATGCGTTAAAATTCAAATGAAAGTGTTCTATAAATAACTGCCTTGTAATGCTACTGGAAAATGCAGCATTTCTTGGATTTAATCGGTACGTGCGCCAAAATTCATACACATTGCTGCGATGTAGCCAAACAAATAGAATTCAAGTAACGTTTACCACTAATATGCATCCTTGCAAGGCTCATCCTAAGGAAATTTGTCAGCGCGAGATTGTTATCACATCGTATTTGATCCCCTGTTCGAAGCACTGTTGCCTGTTTTTGGGTCATTTCGTGCAAAGGCTAGCAAACTTAGCAGATCCTTTAGGGTAGACCCTGTGGTAGCTCACCAAGCCAAGGAAGCCATGGACTTGCGTCTGAGCGGTTGGTGTTAGCCAAGTTCTCACTTGTATTTTGCGGTCTTCAGTGAACATTACCCTACCTAACGAGACTGCGATTCCCACGAAAGTGACCAAGCATTGAAGAACTTGTATTCAAAGTCAATCCTGCTTCTCGCACCAGTTCCAGGATAGTGTTTTGACCTCGGGCGTCTATAATCGAAACGAGGATGTCATCGAGGCAGATCATACAGTGGGTTGAAAAGTACTTTCACTATAATCGGCGTGTTTCCGATTCCATCCTAGTGTCAATGCAGAGGGCTAACTCAGTCTTGCCAAAACACACGATCATTTGAACCAATTGGGTTTCATGGAAACGGCAATCAATTCTTCGCTTAAATCCTTGGTTGTTGGTTCATTTTGGCCAGATTTTTTGAGTGGAACCCTAAGCTAGCATCAGAATCATGCGTCGATTGCTGGGTGTTTTGTTTAACCACCCATGCACCCATTCGTCACTCAATTATTTATTACCTGCTAGCCCATATTTTACCTTCTTCAGTCGCCAACCACTCATCTGTTCGATCCTGTACCGAATCAGCCATCAAGTTTATCTTTGGCTCCATAGCCTTTAGAACGACTGCCGTTAATGAGTTTACACGGGACTTCTGCACACATCCTTTTCTTCTCCAATCAGCACCTGCGGTTCTCTGGTGGAAAGAGCATCTACTTCAGCATATTTCACATTGCTAAGTTTATTTACGCAAATCAGCTGGCGATTGCGAAAAGGCCCGAGTAAACTATTTTACGATCAACATTACATTGCCATATTGCAATGCAGCAAATTTGAGGCGGTGCACATCAGAACATTCTCTACTAATTATACCAAATGCGACCTTGGTGAAGTTTTGTAGCCCCATTTGGTTTTGTGGACTGTCAGCTGTAGTTTTAAAACCAAATGCATGATAAACTGGCGTTACATTTTAAAATGTAGCACTTGGAGAGAAAGTTGTCGTGTCATTGCATATTCATACCTACTGATAATCCAATCCACGTGGAAGATTTGTGATTACCCATATTTCTGTCCATCATGCATTTTACATCACGAATATTGTAGCATTCTCATTCGCAGAATAAGTAGCTGCCAATAAACCAAGGTTATGCTTTTGTCAGCTAAAAGAGCACGCCAACGAGTAAACCAAGAATATCGCCACCTTCTTTCAACTTCGAAAGAGCGCCCTTAACCAGCACATCTTGCACCTCGTTGAGGATGCGAGTAACATTTGACAGACGCGAATTGATGGTCTTCAGATTTGGCGGTTCCAAATCAACCCAGATCTTTGGAAAATTGGGCACCAACTCACGCAGAGCAGCCAGCTTCTTTGGACCCATCCACTTCAATACACAATCAATGAGAGGTAGCTGTGTAAATCGAGTGATTGTGGTCTACATTTCATTAGTGCAAACCGTTTTGCAGTGCTTGATCCCAACTGGAATTCGGCTGACACCGATTAGGTTGGAGTACGTGTAGCGTGGCACGCAGTCCCATGCCTATCGCATCACTTCGGTTTTAAGCATCCCGATTGTGATGTGCTTTTAGTCGGGCACAATGGAATAGGGGATGGTTCAGCATCAGGCGCACTTGAAAGCATTGAGCATGTGTTGGGTGGGGTCAGAGGAATGCTTTAGTTTGGTTGACG
>MIEF01005456.1:0-14925 GCA_001870725.1 Taenia solium | reverse complement strand
AACAGATGGTAGAGCATATCGACGTAAGTGGCAAATCCCTTGTCTCCTTTTGTACTATTCCTCACAGAGCACATGCGGAAGTTAATGGTAGAGTGAGGATGTGTTCAGAGAGCACACACCTTTTCGCCGTTTAAGGTATAAATTAGTTGTTGCGATTGGATGCGGACAAGAGGGACGGCACTTCATCGTCCAAGCGACATTTACTCTTCGACAGCAGAACTTTCCAAAGAGAAATTGGAAATTAATGCTTGGTCTCTATCAAGGTGGAACGAAGTGTCAAATTGGCATCAACCACAGGAAAGCACATGCCGCCGAGATGGCTTACTTCACTTTCAACCAACCATTGGCATGCGATTCTCGCCATTCGAATCGGCTCGTTTGAAGACGTCAATTTGTACTCTAGGCCAGCTCTTGTGAGGCACTGCCTCCTCATGCTCTGCGATGCTAACACACCGCTGCTTATTGTCCTCTCCCTCACTAGTGAGGCGACTCCGACCGATCCACGTGGTGGCACATGGTAGTGAAGAGGAGGGTAGAGGAGCTGCAGTGGAGTGAAAGGCAAATATGCTTGAGCGGCACTATTTCGCTGCCAAATTCCAACACGCCAGCACCAAATATTATGCATGTACGCAAACACAAATCATTGGGTGATGTGTGCGTCTGCGGATCGAATAGCAAGGCAGAAAAGAGTGTGAGAGAGCAAGGCAACCTCAGACTTACCGAATTTGAGGAAGAAAGGCCGGATATGTGGTCGAGATGGTTAGAGCAGTCTCAATGACTTCAATATCAAGGTGGTTAACAGCAAATAATGAAAACGCGTTCTCTTTGCTTATAGCACTTAAATACAGTCATTTATAACAAACAAATAAGGAAAACACGTTCGGGAATGGACATTAGGCCCGTTTGTAACAACCAGAACATCAAACATGTGTGACACTGGTAAGTGGAGGGCAAATAGTCACTGTAGCTCCCATCAAGCGAAAGAAACATGGAAACCTCACTCGCATTCAAAGCCAAGAAAGGGGTCGAGGAAGGGCTAACCGATGAAGTACACTCTTCCATTGCCCGCGAATCCAAGGATCACTAGCCGTCGTGGAGAAGACCTCCAGAAACGCACGACTCTCGTACAAATCCCCACTTTTCGGGACTCGAAACAGCTAATGGGATGGAAACTACAGGAAAGGCAGGTGCGTGACCCTTCTGAAGGTCTATATTACGTCGGAAGCAGTTTGACCGGGTGTTTCCAAGGAAAGCGATAGTATGCGGTGGGCGAGAACAGGTCGTTATAGGAACCGTTCAGACATCGCAGGGGTCAAGGGCTTGAATTTCCATCGCGGCAGTTTCTTGTACATTGTAAGCGGCTAAAATCTTGGGCACTGAAATGCCGATTACATTACATTGAGCTGTAGCTGAGCAAAACTTTAAAGAAAAAATATTGCCAAAATTATGCGGCTTAGACTCAATCACATTTCAAGTGTCCGGTACAAAGGTAAAAATGTAATGCCAATTGCTTGATTTTGGGCACCAGTTATCCACATGCTTGCACCGATGCAGTCCATTCTATCCCCGTCAATTAGCCAATAATGACACGGTAACCGCGCTATTATCACCAGATCAACAAAACAAGCTCACTTTGCAATTCTTGTGACCAAGCGGGCAAATCGGCTTACTAAAACTTTCGTAGAGCTCTCACTGCCAGCACTATTGAGCCTGCAGCAGTTGAAAGGTCGATTCTTACTACCTTCAGAAGACCCATAAATCGAGACTGGAAAGAAAGCGTAGAGTGCTGGCGCAGGGTGTTCTGTCAAGCCAGTGCAGCCAAATCAATGTTCATACCCATCAGGTGAGCCGACTTTAACGGAACTCATGGCCTGAGTACAACTCAACTCAGTGGGATGACCACAATTCACCTCGGTAATTTTACTAAGAAATAGGTCTTCACTCCTGTGTTAAGCTCAGTTTTACACCTTTACCATTTGTAACGCAACCAACTGAATCATTCGCCACAGGGTGTCCCGTTGCAAAGTGTAGGCTTAAGTTTCGCCAAATTTAATGGTCACTCAATCCCTACGCCTGTCTCCGTCTCTCTCGTCCACCAGCAATAAATACAACA
This sequence comes from Taenia solium, assembly GCA_001870725.1. NCBI lineage: Eukaryota > Metazoa > Platyhelminthes > Cestoda > Cyclophyllidea > Taeniidae > Taenia > Taenia solium. Next base: position 12,812 of record MIEF01005456.1, on the reverse strand, counting down.
AAATAACATGAGAAATCAACACCTTCTATGCAGAGTGAAAACTTGCTGCAAAAACAACATCGATACTGTTGCCTGTTTTACCGCCATTAACCACTACAAGTAGACTCTGAGTTCTTTGGTGTGCCACATGGTCGGGAATAAGCCAACTCTTAAAAGGTGTATGCTTCAAAAGAGTGATATTTAACGTATTTTTCGAAACACTCGAATTCGTCCTCCAGTTAATACTTTACGGGATCCTTCTTCTTAGCTACTTACTAAACCATCAGTAGCGGAACGACCAAGTAGACGTAAGAACTGATCCATTGCAGGACGAAACCAACCTGGTAAAGGAGGTTGAAATGAATCTCTGAAGTAATGCGCGTATTGCAAAAGTGCTGAATGTTTCCTATCGACTGTTCCAGATCCGCTGATGAGCTGGGCGCACGTTCAGTAGCTTTAGCTAGCATTGTCTACAAATGGGACGAATTCATTCACGCTTCCATGGGTCTAGGCGATTGGGTTTGCAGCCGTTACGCATGCCTAGAACAGATCAACCCCTTCAACCTCAAAAATATCAACGGCTCTACACCTCAACCATGTGCCTCACCAATGGAGACGCCGCGCACATGAGCACCGTAACCTTTGATCGCGAAAATCTTAATTTAGGACATTCTCAAAACACGCAACTAATCCAACGGTACTATCAAAAGAGCCGATGCGACATCGTGCAGATAAAACAAGTAGTTGGGTTGACGAATGAAGTCGCAAATTATGCATGGGTACCAAAAAATGAGCGAAGCAAATAGAACGATGAAGACCATGTAATGGATGGCTATGTGGACACGGAACGAAGTGATATGCAGTGGCTGAGTATTTAGTACTTTGAATTGGTAAATAGGAGAGCGATAAAAGCTTATGAGATTGGGGGAGAGAAGACGGCAGTCATTACTAGAAACTCACTCACCCTCGCCTCCAATTCCGTGTTGATAGCCTGGGCTCGAATAAGGCTCCACTCCATTTCCGCCAACTCCACCTTCTTCACCACCGGGGCAGCCCCAACGGCGGCAGTTGAGGCAGTGTTTGTGCTGGGCTGTCTCCAGGCTTTCCGACACCTTACTGTACGAAGCCTGCAGTGGTGCTTTCGAGGACGCCAGTTCTCTACGTACCGTAACCCTACCACTGCTGCTTCGTGGGCCTACACCGATGGATCTCTATCTCCAGCTCCGCCCCAGCTATCTTTGATCGTGGCTACTATGATGGAGAAAAACCACCTTCTTGAGTAGCACACATTACAAGCCGAATCTTCTCTAGTCTCCCGATAATCCCATTTATGCTTCTAATATGCCAACTACTAGGCGCCTCTATTGCCACTGCTTCCAGGCTCGTTTGCCTTCAAACGCCTCCAAGAATGTAGAAGGCTTGCACAGGTGAATAAACCTATAACTAGATGAAAGACCGGATAGGGAATGGATGGACAGAAGGGTCAGTGTATGAATGATTGAGCTGGTTGGATAATTTAGTTTTGGATTCTTTGTCAGCTGAAGAATCGTTCTTCTCAAACAGCGTTTTGTGAAACTGAAGATAATTTCAGACACGTCTTCCTCAACGTCGTAACACTAATAGTTCGAAATCCCGGGTAGTTACCGAAAAGAAAACATTCGTATTGGAGAGATGAGTCAAGATGTATAAACTGGTAGATAGATTTAATGGCACATTCTACAGCACTGCTAATTCCAAAGAATTTTAAAGAAGCAATGGAGCAGAAATCCCTAAGCACCATCATTGCGGTAATTGCGAGGCAAAATAAGCTTGCATTATCTCCTCAACAAAAACTAAGTAACCGCGAAAACCTCTCTCAAGGCCAATCATTCGTTGCAGTAATCAACATTGCAACCCAAGGTACGAACTCTCCCAATAATACGCATCCAGTCGACGCTTATCCTATCCCACTAGTCTTTAAACGGTCTGACCTAATATAATCCTCCGTCGAATTCCGACACCAAGAACTGGTGTTAGTGGCTTGCAACTTGAACAAATATAATTAAACAGATAGGAAGAGTACGAACAAGAGGCAGGACACTTCCAATGGGCAGGTACTGCAGTAATGGAGAATGGTCTTGAATGGCCTTCTTGGTGTAGCACTTCCCCTCAATCGATTGACTGATCTTACTGTTTCTAAAAAATTTCTCTTAAACATCCCCCAGTTAGAGAGAACTCTATCGAGCGGATGGGCCCAAGACATCAGCAACGTTCAGTCTTTGTAAGCGAACGAGTTATTGTAAGCAAAAGTGTTTGCAGTCCATCACAAGCAGAAACAGAGCGTCGTCTTTTGGGCATAGGGTGTTGAGCACTACAGACCTGTGAGTGGACGGCTTAGGAGAAAACAGTGATGACATTTCCAATCGCCTAGCAATTGCCGCAGTACAAGCTATTCCATGTCATAAGTTACTCTCCTGGTCACATGGCCAGCGAACCATCCTACACGGGCGTGAAGGAGGCGCGGGAGCAACAAATACATGTTCCGTCTGGCGAGTAAATGGCAGTCATGTGCTCAGCCTCCACCACGACAGCCCTTTCGATGCTGGCGTAGGAGTAATCCTATTGTTGCATCTCTGCTGGTTGTTCTTGACACATCAGTCTCGAACGAGATCAGCCAAATGAGGTGTGTAATCGCGTGTCACTCAAAATGGGGAGTCCTCCCAAACGTGATGTCCTCTACATGGCGTAACATCATCGAAACCAAACCGTTCAAGCCGATCAATAATAAGCGTTGCGTTTTGTTACTGCCTACTACATTCTTTCAAATTCTATAGGAAAATGAATGCAAAAAATCTTGCTTGTGCTTCATTCCTAAACTCGTATTACATCCAGATCGCTTTCAGCCAAGGAGTGACGGGAATCAATGTGGGAACACGCGCTTTACAACGCGCCACAACGGGTCCCATCAGAAACCATCTGATGCATTACCACTGAGGCCGCATTGAGCGCCTTTGAGCTCGATGTCATCGTTTACATCTGTGGCGTTGAGATTATTCGACCCATCGATCCTGTTGGAAGTTTCTTTGCTCAGTGTGGACTAATCACTTATCCTGGGAATAAGCAGCTCGTCCTTGTGTTTGGTGAGCCTATGGACGACTGAGTGCGGTGTAAGTGACACACAGGAGCAAAGCAAGAGTGTTGCGTAGGTAATTGTGCTGGATAGGTTGAATAAGATGCTATCATCCTACAACTATTAGTTTTGCTTGTTCTTTATCTTTAATCTAGGATATTCAGGTTTGGTCGCTTCTACCACTGTGGTACGAGATGTAGCCCACATGAAGTGGATGTGGAGTAGTTGGAAGTGTGGTTATACTACGAGGCTTTAATATGTAAGCATGGTTCCCCGTACGATTCATTGCTACTTTCGATAATCGCTTGCCCAATGTTTAAGGCGAAGAGGCGATTTCGATGGCGCTTACAAGTGTGAGTATTAAAGCTAGTTGGATGACTTATTGACGGAGTGTGATTAATTTGTGAGAGGAAAGGGAAATGTCCAACCCATGCAGCTTGTTACATGAAATGGAATGATTTTGGGATGCTTGTTTGTGTGTGTGTGTGTGTTCTTTAACGCTCACCTGCCAGTTGATGGCATTGAGTGCATATTCGCTGCCTGAGACACGTGTTTGTACTTGCCTTTGTAGGCTTCTGATGTGACAGCGGGCCTCAGATTGGAAGCCAAGTCAAATCTTAATTTTTCTGTCACTATATTTGTCGTGATGCTGCATCGTTGACACGAGATTGGTTTTTCGCTTTTAGGCCAGCATTTCCTCCACTGGTCATGGACAGTCGTGATGGAGAGCACATTGTCCAGTCCCATACAGAATTAGCTTACACCGTGGAGGATGAGGGGACTGACGACACAGTAACCTTACCGACAAGGCGAAGTGGACCATGTAATGCTTCGATGGTTAGTTGAATGACGGGTTTTGGTGATGGGTCGACTTGTTTGTCTCGTCGTTGTACGTTCGTGTATTCTGCCCGTACGTTGTTGAAGTGTGCCGCTGGTATGCCAAATACACTTCTATGTATTCTGCCCTAGTATGATGTCTCTTATTTTCTTCGGGAAGTGGAAGAGCTGAGAGAACTGCAGTACGTGTGTATAAATTGGTGATGGAGATGTTCTACTGCGTAGACTCGGCTCATTTGTATGACCAGGTGACGGCTGCGACATATTTTGTCTCAGCAGGTGTTGAAGTGTTTTTATTTTGTTGGATCGCAGTTTGTCGGCACAGATGATAAGCATATTTTAAAGTACAGTCTCGATATGTTTCTCCATTCCACTGTTGAGTGTGTCTTAATTTGTTGAAAGGTGAAATGCTGCTACTTAACTACAGGAACGGCTTTGGGAAGTAGAGAATGTGTGACTTGTAGGCGGTTGGGTGGGTGGGTTTGAAAGGTTGAGTTGTGCTTGGGAAATGATGAGATATTTCCAACCACTTTTGCAGAAGCATGTATGCCAAGGAGGTGGTGAGGCTGAATGCAGCTTGAGTAAACTCGTTGTGTCTTTTTCTTCGTGGGGTAGTTCTAAAATGCTATGTTGTTATTGCCAGCATGCGCTACCTTTAAGTAGATGTGATGGCTAGTATTACCATTGGGCAGCTACGTGGAGGTTAGTTTGTTGAATCGTTTTAGTGGCATTCGCTAGTTCACCTGGAGTCCTTTGTGCCTTATCTTTGCCAAAGGTTACTTTAGCCTACTGGCTTTTCAACCGCCCTGTTGGCAGAGCAGTGAAGCGTCCATCTAGTTGTTAATACGGGGCTTTAAGCAGAAGTGAAATATGCTTGACGCACATTTCGACTTAAGTAGATGCTAGGATTTTCTAATCAGAAATAACTCGAGATGCCTTTCCATGAGGTTGAACTTGCGTAAAGTGCTTGTCAAGACGAAGGTGAAGTGAAGTAGGCACTAGCAATAAAATTAATAGCCACATTCTAAATCTACACCTTAACGTTGCTAAAGTAAGCAGTGGGTTTTAAACAAAGCAGCTTACTTTTGTGACCTAATAATGGTTGGTTTGGGCAAATAAATTGTAGAGTAAATGCATAGCGTTGCATTTTTTCATGAGCTGAAAACACGTAAATAGAGGCTGCGTAGTGCTACTTGTCCGAAGACCTAATGCTAATCTATTCGTTTGAATTATTCGGAAATCAGCTTGCACTGTCTTTTAGTTGCCTTATGATGAGAAACTTCTTCTTCTAGGGCAGCAGATGCTCTTATCGATTTATCGATCTGCCAGTGCGGGTGAGTCAGCAAAGGGGGGCGCACTGAGAGTGCGAGCTACCAAAATCCTAGCCACTCACCCACCCGCCAGCCCATTCAGATGTGACTTGGTCATGATTACTTGCAGTCGTCATTACTCATTGCCTGATTGACACAACCTCGGACCTGAGGTAGTAGAAGTGATTAGCACAGACAGGATGGCATTTAAGCGGCTGACGAAACCACTCTAGGAAAAGAAGACTTCCAGCGAGAGCCACTCCAACAAAAATTTTTTTACGGCCAGCAGAAAAAAAACAGGAGGAGGGCACGTGTGGTGCAGGTTCCGCCTGCGTAAATGACTACTATTATGCTACGGATTGAAGAGTGCGAACGTATATGAAAATTCATTCCACCTTCTGCTATAAAGAAGGGGCTTTGCCTATAGCTCGAAATCGCAGCGGCGGAATCCATTTTCACTTTGGAGTTCAGTCTCTATTACCACCATTTAGTGGGTTTCGAAGGCATGTAATCTCTAAAAAAAGAATAGTTGAGATTTTGGTGTGGATAGGTAGGAGCCTGGTTGCATAGTCGTACAGGCTTTCATCTGAAAATGTGGCATATAGTTTTATGAGAGCAGGTGATAACAGTTGTTCCACATCTTACCAACTTGTCTGACTTAGGTTTAGATTTCGAACGCACACCGCCTGTGATCTGAGCATTCACTTTGAAGGGAAATGTAGCGCAGCCACTGTCACCGCCCCTTAGTTTCGTCGTCGGACCCATGGAAGAACGGCATAATGACCTGCATCGACTCCTGCCCCAAGTAGACTCTTCCACTACCGCTCCTACTTACCGAGTGGATTTGAGAAAGCCAAGCAGGAAAGGCAGGAATAGAGATGGCGATCAAGCCCGTCATGCATTACGCGGGTAAGAGAGTCGTTGATTAGAAAGAGCACATATGCACGCTGCTTAGATGGCATCGTTTCAGTGCTTGCACTTATTTCTCCCTCTGGATTAGCAGACTAATTCTTTTGATTTTGTGTGGTGCAGCAGATGCCACATTAACCGAATTGAGTTAGCAAAATAATGGCCAGCCAAATAGTTCTTTTGTCGGCCACAAGTGTATCGCGGGACAGAAGGATTAATAATAGGGCATACCTTCTGCCAACTCATCAAGGGCAACTCCACCGCCGAGCATATGGGGAGAACGAGACGTCATATGGACAATGCTTCAGAGATTGATCGACTTATGGACATGTATTTCGTGTACAAAATAAACGAATGCATACCTCGTCTAAAAACACATATGCGTCAACAGAAAGCTCAGGAATTTGATTTTCGATAAACGACATCGCCACACATACAATATTGAAAGTCAGTGTACCCAACATTGAGTTGCCTATATCATTTCATGACGTTGGCAAAGATTAGAGCATAGCCTTGTCAAAGGATAAACAATGTGAGGAGCACCAGTCGTAACACTTTGTTCGGACTGCCGGTTTTGGTCACTTGGGTGGTCATATTGTACTAGCCGGTTAGCTGGCCTCCGGGCCATGCCAGCAGCCCCCGATCCCTCTGTTCCCAGAATATATGTATTCTGCCCTACCGCTATGCCTTCTTTCACCTTAAAGGAAGTCTCGAGAGGCTAAAATAACAATAAACGCTTCATCGTTCCTTTTCTCCTGTAATGACCTCGTTTATTGCACGTGGGATGGTCACTGTAATCCTTTTGAAGACAAGCCTATGGTAACCATTTTTAGCTATCTTTGAACATATCCATGCTTTGTTCCTTCTTATCTTTGTCGTTTACCTGGCAAAGGCAATATGGTCCTCCCATCGAATTAAAGCATAAAATTTTTGAAGAAGAGGCATCTATTCTGCAAATCCGGTTAATGACAATGGTAATGGATCAGCTAAGTGCACGTTCCTTTGAGTCGGTTAATGAAGATGTGAGGAAAAGCCGGCAATTCAACACCATTGCAGGGAATTGGGAGGCATTTAGAGTTAAAAGTGAACTGGTATTTTATCTCTGTTCTCTTTCATTTCTACACGCATTTTTTGTGTTTTGTGGTACTGAATGAATGAACTTCTTTCAGCAACACGGTAGTTACCGATACGATCTTATTCTTATGTAGCAATTTAACCTTCCAAGCCCAAACATCTTGCAATCATCCACAAGATGACTGTGAATTGCTTGAGGACGTTAGTAACTTCAGTGAGCGTTGTTTCCTTGGTGGTCAACGGTTGGATATTGCTTGACCTTTCGGTGGATAAGACCTTGTTATTGCCACCACGCCCGGTTAGTAGGGTGCAAAGCCTTCCACAAAAGTTTTGTCCTCCATCCAAAGCATTCATCTTTGCATTCAGGACAATCTTGTAGCAGACGACACAGGTGCAGCCACGATTTGGGAGGCTGAAGAGAGTTGTCCGATTCCAAAGCATATCCATGAGTTGTTTCACCTGGACAATAGGGTGAGCATTCCAATTATGTGTGTTATTTCCTTAAAAATTTTGACCTTCTTTTAGATTACCCTTTGACTTGTGCAAACAATTTTCACTATCCTGATCGGAACTAAATTTGTTGTTGCACAGCGTGTACATATGACGTGCTTCTTAGCACAAAGTCATGGCTAGCTGGAGAGTTGTTTGCACTCTGAACAACGAAGCTGGTGAAGAATAATAGCTTTTTCTGGTTTTTGAACAGAGTTGACCCCTTTGATCCGCCATCTTAAGGTAGCGTGATTATCTATACAATGCAACTGCAAGAGTATCGTGATGAATTTTCCTGTAAAAAACAGGCAGGCCCCTGTTGCAGTGCCAGGTTGCGCCATTGCTTTCAATGGAGCCCAGGTCTGGGTTGCCAAAGTATTTGGCATGTGACCTCATTATCACTACAGGCTTGTTAAGCATGCGCAAACAGATGGGGTAGAATTGTGCTTCAAGTGTGAGTGTCAAGTTCAACCCCGCGATGCACGAACTTTCGACTGCACAACCTTTTGTCTAGACGCTGTTTTGTTGGTCCAATTTAGAAGTTTGGTCTTTCGCAGCCGCTTAGCGTCGGAATCGGTTTCAAAATGCAAGCACAAGTATTGTAGCCTATTCCGAAGCGGACGACAGACTTAGCATCCAGTATTTTGTTGACAGCATCTATTTTCCACTGACTATGCAATTCTATTTAAACTCGGATCGTTGTATTTTGAAGAGTTTCTACCTTCTATTTGAGGTATTTATTTCCTTATCCTTAGAATTGTCTCTTTGGATGCCTCCATTTCTGCCTAAAGTGTTGCATTTAGTCATCAGAACTAAAAAATACCCCTTTGGTAGAAGTGGTGCCTCAAAACTGTGCCTACAAGTGAGGGTCTGCATTGTGGACACCCACTCTCTCTAGTGAGTGTTTTCAATTTCCCGATGGGGTAAAGTCGTCTACAGGTCTACTTAAGCCACTGGCAGAAGGCTAGTGTTGGGTTCAAACGAGTAGAGTGTGGACCAAGTGCAGGCACAACTGTGGTGATTAAGAAATCCAAGTTATCTCCATTATTGAATTTGATTGCAAAATTCTTGCATAAAAGGCACCTATACGTTAATGCAGTCATCAATCTACTTCTCCGCCTAAATTCAATTATCAACATTCTATGAAGGTGAGCAATCAGAATCCTTCAGAAATAGATCGTGAAGCCAAAAGACCTCGATAAAGTTTAGCGTGAGTAAGTAGGTGGATTGCCTGCATTTAGGTTGCTTGTGTTCTTCTTACTGAACGCCTCGTTGCTGACTCAACTGCATTAGTCCGTGCATTAATCGATGGGTCGATAAAGTCGATAAGACCACCTGTTGTGCGGTCGATATTTGTCTGTTATCTGGATCGATCCATGAGGCCCAGGGCGAGTTGAGCTGCGAATAATCGCACGAATAAATGATTGGGCGCAAAGGCACAAATCCATGCAAATGTGCCCTTATTTATGATAAGGATGCTACTGATTAATTCGGTTCGCGGCAAGTTTTCAAAACCTCTTCTCCCTCCAACTCTTTTAATCACTCCTCACCCATTATACTCCTGTTGCAGGTTTCTTGTTCACCTTTAGACCCTTAAGACGGATAAGGGGTTGCAACGGACAGAAACGCTCCTTTGTGGACTCCAAGTAGCTTGACAATAGTTTAGTCGATTTCAGGGGTCAAAATTCCCTTTTTAACTCTAGCTATCAACATCATTTCTGGATTAGATGACGTGTCATCCTGCTATTTGTGTTTTTGTCTTCTTCCACAAGCTTCATTTCGCCTAATTAATGACTGGAGTGCATTCTTTTGGCTTCGCAGTAGCAATTTGGAGAGATTACTTTTCACAATCCGACTGCTAGCTGTAGACATTATGGCTCCGTCAATCTCGGTCAGCCTCGAAATTCCACCACATGCTGTCCTAACTGACTACCACACTTTCACAAAGTGGAACAGAAAGACAGGCAGACAATGGATTGGCAGATGGAGGGTTGAAGACGTAAGCGAAGAGGCATGCTGGCGCTGAGATAGGAAACTCTACTCGTGCTGCTTCTGCCTCTTCCACTGCTTCAAATAACTGTAAAACTGGGTGCAAATAACTGAGCTCAATGTCTTCGATTGTCTCGCCGAAAAAAGAAACCTAAAAGAATAGACATAGAGTGTTGATTATCATCAACAATCGTTTCTTAGTTGATCACGGCGAGCTGAGAAAGGCGAATCTAAAAAGAAAACGCAATCTGGATGAATACCTGAAACCTTCAAGTCTTCTCTGCACTATGACTTCAATAGACAGTGTGGTGCATTAGTTAAGGAAGACAAAAGAGAGAACAAGGTGTACACAAGGGCAATCGAGGCATCACGCGACTGGAATGCGGACAGTGGGCACACCCTAGGACTTGCTCATATTGCTGAGGTGGGTGGAGAGGGTCCCACCAATTAATTCTAAGTCGCAGCAGAGGCGCTATATGGCAGGAAAGCTTGATATTGTATGGATTTATTTTGATTCAAACGAGAGGGGCTGGGAGCTCAGGCAACCCAGAACCCATGTCCTGCCAGTCAGCTATCTGACACGGCAATTGAGCTGTAAGGTAAAATCTATTGAATAAAGCTAGAGCGTGAGGAGTAGGGAGAAAAACACCCTGTTTTAATTACTATGAATCCGGTTAATTAAGTAATGACCTCGAAATAAACTCTATCCCATGATATACTTGATTAATAGGGGAGACGGTTAGAGGGCTGCTAAAAGAACAGGTAATTTGGCATATACCTTGAGGTTGCTTTTATCAGTAGCGCTATCCCTTTTCTCTGCAAATCAATTTGAACTTATTTAATCTTGGAATCGACCTTTATCAAATACTCGAGGTCACGTCATAACTCTATCTGACCCCAGAAATGAACTAGGTTGACATCAGGCCTAAAATTGACCTGAATCTACGCGAGTTGATTCAGAAATGGATTCACAGTGGTACCTAGCACCTGCATTGTGTTGAGGCTAAAGTTAAATCCATTAGAGTGACTGCTTACTGTTCAAGAGTAGTATGGAAGAGGGGATAGAGTAGTAATTAAATTTTTGGCAAGGTGTATCGCCTTATTGTTGCCCCACCTTAGTCAGGAGAACCATCTAATTCGCACAATTACTTTTCGTACAGCATTAAAACTAATTGTGAGGAGAGCATCTTTCTTATCTTCCTCAAGTGGAATGGTGGTGAGGGAGTAGTTAGGGCACTGCTCTTTTATTCCTACGTTTATGGTCACCAGGATTCCATGTTACCTGCAATGGCAAGGAGCAAAGAAGTTCATTAATCAGGGCGATGCTACGCAAGTGGCAGTGGATGAGGTTGGTGGATCTGCTTTCCGACAATTTCAAAAGCCATAATTGGGAAGCTGCAGTGTCTCCTATGCGCGGTTTCAGAATGCTGGATTCATTTGCCATCTCGTAAGTAATTGACTTGGCTTTGGTATTTTACCTGGCTGTATTATGACTATTTCACGATTTTATATAGCGAGATCCACTTTGTTAATAAAGGAATTTACTGCGAGAAATCGAGTTTACTTGGTCCTACAGATGGTGAGGAACTTGAGTTGGACAGAACAGCACCCATTTTGGCGGTTACATTACATGAGCCACGCGAGGTAACTGATAAATACCAAATTGTGAAATGGGCCTCGCTATTGTTCTACACCGTGTTCAGACGGGAATAGGTTCCAACTTGTTAGTTGTTATGATGTCTTGTGTACCTTGACCGCCTTGAGAGTCACCTTTTAAGGTGGGATATCGTCAATTTTCTCCCTTCCAAATCCTCACGATTGTTAGTGTGGTTACCGTTGCATTATTCAGAACGTGGTGCTTTTCATACTGAGAGAATCTCTCGTGCCTGTAGTGCTAGTGGTGGGTGGGGCAGCTGTAGCCTTGATTAGGATCTCTGACTCTTCTCCACTGCTGAACTGTATGCGTCTTTGGTAACTTCAGCCGGCGCGATTTGAATAAATACAAGCCAAGGTAGTTAAGATTATGCATTGAACGTGACTTTGGTGTGTAGTCCACACCACTGTTGGACCAAGTGTCATTTCGCCGGTCAGATTAGTCAGGTTATGGTCTAGCTTTTTACAAGCAAGATCTTTACCTTAATACTAATTTTGCTTCTGCTGATGAGAGAATCTTCCCTCGGGTCGAATCGTTTGCGTATGTGATGATAAGTGATTAAATGGATGGACTCTGTGAGTCCTACTACAAATACGGAGACGACGAACAATCACTTAAGGATGTACACTGGCTCCTTCTTCCTTCCAGTCAATGGGTGGTACTCGTGCCTCCCTGCCAACATAGCAATGATGCTAAAGTGCACCTTGGTGGTCGTTGTTTGCTGGTAAAAATCTGTGCTGAAGCCGCTGGAAGTCTGCAAAGTTTGGTGCCGTGCTGTGCCATGACTATTAACTTCATGACGTCATCGTCGTAGGCAGGGAACATTCATTTGTCAATGCAGATGAGAGGCGCAAAATGAGATTTGAAGAAGAAACTTGCTTAATGACGCCATTGTACAATTATCTATGTGCATTTATACTCGCATTACATTTTCACATGTCTGCTTGGAATTGCCCCTTCTCTCATGTAAGATTTGACCTTTCCATTCGTTGCAATTAGTGACAACTGCATGTAAATGACATTGAAGCGGCTGACTTATGATTAATTCTACTTTAGTTTGAGAATCTTGTCTGTGTAGATCATACTGATTTAGACAAAATATTAAAGAGCTCCCTTAAAATGTGTCATCTGCCATGACTTGCTACTATTTATGTGCCGAAAGTAAAATGTTTCCATTCCCTACATCAGCATTGTGCTACAAAGTCCACACGCATCACGACTGTACCAATTTTACGATGCTCTGAAGGTGAGCATAGAAATGATCTCTGCGTTCAATTTTGAATAGTGAGCATTCGTCTTAAGTTTATCTCGTGTAACCCAGCTTGACTACAGCGATAGCGTCATTTAGAATGCAAGCAGTTCAGTTCTTAAGTGAAGACTTGCGATGTCGATGTTTGGGTTGCGAAAAACCATCACATCAAACGACTGCTAATGTTTGTGGATCGCATATTCTGCTCCTACA
>MIEF01005452.1:0-73070 GCA_001870725.1 Taenia solium | reverse complement strand
TTCATCCTCAGGTCCATGTGTCCACTCCAGCGTAGCAGAACTTTAAATGGATTGATGAGTTAAATTTGCGTATCTACTTATTAACGTGTCAGGTTCATTGTCATTGTAGTGTGCGGGTACAATAGTGCACTTGGAGACGCAGCAGCCTTAGGTGTCTTACAGATCTTTATGCCTTTAAGCATTATAACGTTAATTTGACATGCTGACCCATTTTCCCTTTGTTAGACATAACAAACTATTGCACAATGGTAGTGCAAAAGCCAACTCCACTGACATCCAAAGTTATTGAATTAAATGAGTAACTTCAGTATTGCATATAAGAGGGAAAACACGTGCTTATTCTTCAGTTCTGTAATTGTGTTCTGGGTAGTTATTTCGTTTTTCTTAAACGCCATTAAACTGCGCTCCGTCCAGCGAGCATCAATCTCTAGTCTTTCTGTGGAGGCTCCCGCTTTGACGGCCTTAGTAGACTCAGTATAGGACTAGTTTGCATTGTGAATTGAACCTCTGTGGCATGCACCGATGACGGTATAGATCTAAAACGCGTTAATCTGCTGTTTCGGCTTGAACAAAGATTTAGCTAAGTGACTACTAGAATTGTGCATTTTTCAAAGTCGTGAATTCATGTAACTTCATACATATTTACTTCCAAGTCGTACGGGAACTTGGACATGACTAAGACATCATCACGAAATCCCCATAGAAGTGATTCCCTTGACCGCAATGTGTAAGGAAGCGCCTCTTGATTTTACTACTTGACGACCGACTTCTTTGACTGTGTGGTGTTATGCTGCATGCTAATGACATTTTAAAACCACTGGCCACCCTCACTCTTCCTGCTTCATGTTCTCATGATTGACACCTATGCGTGTCTGCAACTTAGGCAAGATATCTGGTGGACTTATTGCTTGAGATACTAGAAGTGCGTCTTCTTATTATGCACATAAAAACTAGTAGACTAGTCAAACCAGCTACCCAACCACACAAGTGCAGAATAAATGTTGAGGAAAAATTTATGCACTGAGGTCGCATGACAGAGAACTTATACCTTATTCCAATTTTATGGTTTTTTCTTTCTAACCATAAACCATTCAATGTACTTTTTGAAAGACAACATTTATTACAACAACCTCACAGTAGACCAAACGCATTAAGAAGGACGATTAGCGCCAAGAATTAGGCAATCTGAAACTTCAAACCTCTTCCTTACTAGTCACATTCATACGCATCTAAGGGATTACATAAGTGTGACTTTTAATTAGTAATAGCATACTAGTCGCTCGGACGGGAATTTCTTCCAGCATCTTCGTGATAGGGTGCGTATGTTTTAAAAAACGGCAAGAAATTGCAAGTGTTAATTTCGTGAGAAACTACAGCTAAAGTGTTTGCCATGTAGTTTAACGAAACGGAAGCAGACCAGAAAGTTTCAAGAGAATCAGGAGCAATTAGGTTCCAGCATAACTAATGAGGACGCGGTCCAAAAATTACTGCCAATTCTCTATCTTCACAATGCGTGGCAGAGCCACTGTAGTGGTAAGCAATTCAAATTACTCGAAGTGCCTTCATATTAACAAATATAAATTAAATTTGAGATGTTTAACAAGGATGGAATTGCTTAATCAGCTTTAAAATAGCAGCATTTACATGGACCCAAATCTCCACTCCTATTGGTCACATCACTACCAATCATGCAAGAACGTGATTATCATTGGCTCAAGGTAACCATTAATTTGGCCTCATTGTACTTCTCATTTACAGTTCACAGGGTAAACAGGTCAAGTAAAAAAGGTGAGTTCTGCTCCATTGGAGATAAAGAAACTTACTTATTTGTCTTTTATAGCATTTTTGCACTTCCCTCTACCTCTTCAACATGGGCAGAGCTACCTCGCGCGGTTTTATCATTGCTTTTCAAGTACTTACTTCAGCCATCTTTGTAAGTGATGTGGTGTGAACGCCGGTGTCCTATTAACTATCTTTGTCGCAGAAGTGATGATTGTTTTCTCTGTCGCAGCTGGGCTTCCTTTTAATGGCAGCGGGTGGCATTGTGATGCTAACATCAAAAAGTGCACTGCACTCAACAGTAAAGGTGGTATTCAAAGAATACGAAGGCGATGCTGATAATTTACTCAAGTTTGCAGCCTTCCTGCTTGAAATCGTTGGTAAGTGATAAAGTGCGTAGTAGAACTACCCTTTTTATCACTTTCCAATGAGACAAAGCGGTACTGACTAATTCCTTTCGCAGATATCGTGGCCTTATACTGCATTGCGATTGGACTGGTGCTAGCAGCTCTCTGTCTGATCGGATTAATCGCCTCGTGTTGCGGTTGGGGCTTAATGTTGAAAATAGTGAGTTGGTTTAAAGGTTGTGAGATTACCACTAATCATCTCATTGCTTTATCTACAAATATACATCTCTTTGTCTTCCAGTATGCTATCCTTCTGGGTGTTCTTCTTGTTGTACAAATCGTCGTTGTTGCTGTGATTTTCTCCAATCCCACCAAATACGCAAATGGGATTGTCAGCTCAGTGGAGGCACTTCTCAAGTCATACGAACATGAAAGTGAAGCGGGAAAGAGAGCTACCGCCATATGGGATGTGTTGATGGAGGTATGAGTCTGAAACGGGATATTTTACATTGTTTGCATAAAATGGCTACTAAAATTTTGTCTATTTCAATAGACCGACCCTAAATGCTGTGGCATGGATGGCTACAAGGACTTCGGTATGTCCCATATTACCATTCGACTTTTGCTTGTGATGAGGTACAAACTTGCTATTTTCTTCCTTTATTAGATAAAATACACAAACATTTCCCACTTCCGTGTTGTGGCACAGCGACTGGCGGCTGTGATGCTAAAATAGCTAAAACTGCTGGCGTTAAAGGATGCAGATACAAAGTTGAACAAATTGCTAAACTTAGATCTGCAATTTTACTTTATGTTTCCATTACCATGGTTTTCATGCAGGTGAGTCCTGTAACCGTTGTTCGCACATTAGAGTGAGGGAAAACATTAACAGTAACCCCTTTTGTCCACCTATCAGGCACTGCTCGTCGTACTTGTGATACTCATGCTGTGCACTACAAAAGATGAGGAGGTAGTGGAAGAATGAACTGAGTTATCGAAGAATACATCTGCCTCTTTACTTACACCAACCACTGCCTACTTTGTCGCCTTGGAAAGGGGCCACTTCCTTTATTGTGCCGCTTCGTGATACTTTTGATGTTTTAATAGCTGTGGTAAATAAAGGTCCCCAGGTTTGCCTCGCTTCTGGATAATGGCAATATATAACTTAAAGCTCCTAAGCCATTTACACATTGTAGTTAAAGCCAATTGGAACTTTAGGATCATTGGATCCCCTCTTCCACTGGAAATCCTTCGAGCTCTCTCTCTGAATGGGCAGATGAATGGGTGTGGGAGTGAGTAGTGAGACTTTCTCGAGTCTCGTTTAATATAGAACACGTTTAAGTATCTGGACGATATGTGGAGAAGAGGGGATGTGAATTGAATTGGTTCAATTTGTGTCGAACAAGTGTGGATGACGAGGTGTATGATGAAATAGTACGTTGAAATTCAAGACCACTGAGAGAACACTCCTATTCTATGCAGTCTGTCATATACTGCATTTAAGCACGTCACATGAAAAGACATAGTACTTTTTAATTATTGTAATTGCCTCATAGCCGCGTGAATGAGGCCACGGCATAGCCGTTTCGGACTTAAAAAGAAGACTTAAGAATAAATGCAGATGAATGGTGCTTTAGTTTCAAGAGAGAAGCCATCAATGAAGGCCATCACTGAGAAATAAGTGGACGTGTTTATCCGCAGAATCAATACCAATCCAGTTGGTTAGGTAGACGGCCTATTACATGCCATTCTTCTTCATGAGGATAACGGGTACCCTAATGTAGGCATTCCAAACTCTTTCAAAATAATATTTGATGTAGGAGTTTACAAAATTGGTCGAAGTGAAAAATAAGAAGTTGAGTATGGCTTACCATTGCATTATTTACTGGCATTTGAAAGCTTTGAACCCGGTAGAGGTGTGCACCGGAACCTTTTAATTATCTGTGTTTCTTTTTCAACTTTATTTCTACATCTCGTCACCCTGGCACACTAACGAATACAGCATCACGAACGCCAAATTTAGTATTGCACTATGGAGGTTGCAGATCTTTGTTTAATATTGCTAGAAAGGTAGTAAAATTACATTTTCGCGCGCAATCATAAGGAAGTCTTAAATGCATCCTGTGTCTGCCGAATCTTCGTAAACATCTGGGCTGAAGCTTAAGAAAGAAGACTTTCACGAAAGTCAAAATTCTTATAAGCAAAGGCCAAATCCAGTTTCGGAACAAAAAACACATTAGCTCAATTTAGATTTATAATGCCACCAGTAATTAACGAGGCAAACTAGCCTTCTGTTGAGTCAAATAGCGCCAACATAGCCTATGCGTCCGCAGTAAAACGAGAAAACCCAAGGAAACCAGAAGCCTACCCAGAGCATGACTGCACAAGGAAGGACATGCCATGAACACTTGTAAGCATACAGCTGACATAGCTGTCGTCTTGGTGCTATGGAAGTCCAACCACACACGTGAGACTCAAATGAGGCCTTTAAAAATGAAAGGACAAACGATAACCTCACACCTAAAAGGCCCTACTTGCAATGCTCATTAGTGTATGTTAATCGCGTGTGAAAGAAAGCACTTGGCTAAAGGGGATCGGTGAAGGCTAAGCCATACATTGTGAGGGCTGCAACAGAGCTATGTCAAAGAGGTACGCAAGTCGTACGCAGGGCTTGTCTGCTTGTGGCTACGATCATGGTAAGTTCGTTTAACGAATCTTTAGCCCGTAGTTAACTTGGATATTATTCAAGTACTAGTGCGTAGAGGGGAAGATTGAGTCAATCCCTTGAATATTGCTACTAATGGCTTTAAAGGCACGGCAGGTATATGCACTCTTTGCACGCAAGTGGGCTGTTGGTGGCCTTTATGATGCTGCGGGTTCTGACAAATGAGGTGTCTTGAAAGAGGGGACGGCAGTGAAGCAGTCTGAAGAGCTCTAGTTAGCCAAGTCTGTTAATCCAAAATGCATTTGCCATGCTTTTTCCGTGCATATAGATGCCTCAATTGGTGCCATATTGTCAAAATTAACAATACTCTGACCTCCTTTGTTGTCCTTGCAGTATTTGCGATATCTATGCAGTAAGACATGATTGTGAGCTAAAAATGCAAGATATTAGTGGGTCCAAAGAGGCGTCTCCATTATCACTGGCAGTGTGCGCTTATTGCTTAAATGTAGGCTAGATTTTAATCCCCTGAACCAATGAATTGTGGAGGCCTGCGAACCGTTCCTGTCCCCATAGTCAATCAATATGATACCATCCTTTTGACTGAGTGTGCCAGGTGGTTCTTTCAGTATAAGGTGTTCCCTCTGACTCTTAAACCTTCCCGCATCGACCTCGTACTTCTCATCACCGCGATTTGTCCACCTCGCACAATTGTACCGTTGATCGAATATGGACAATTTGAAGCGCCTTGAGAAGTAGGCTGTGATGGTTAATCAAATACCGAGACCTCCTATCTTTTTTACAGACCGGCAAAATATACAAGCCTAATTTTTACTCTATAGCCCACCTGTGAGTAGACATGATGGCCTCCATTTGGTTTGCTAAGTAGCACATACTTATCTCTGTCCTTTTTCTTTTCTGTTGTCTTTTCTCCTAGTTATACTTGTGACCACCTCTGTTCTCTAGATTGACCAAACGCATGCACAACTGGCAGGCAGCCATGGAGTATAGTTTTTCCAAAATAGGGATGGTTATGGCTAAACTCCTTTGTTAAACTGGGAATAGACCTAGTGGCTAGATGGTAGGTGGTTGGAAGAGAGCGATTGTATCACGACAAAGAGAGCCCTGTTGTAAAAGAAAATCCCATGCAAATTAATACGATGTGACGCCCTGTCATCAAATGCAGATCAAAAGTCTCTGTTTTGTAACATGATTTTACCACGGTCCCCCCATCAACATTTAAGATTAGCAAGAATTTGTTTGGACAAAGTTAAGAGAACAAATGCATGCTTTTACTCGTCATACAAATTTCATTGTCAATACTATGAGGTGTGACTTTACACACAGTCAAAGAATTCGGCCATCATGCCATGAAAGCAGAGATCGCCTCCATGTTCATTGTCATTAAAAAACGCACCGCTGTGGGAATTTGTGATGATCTGTTGGAAGTTACCGTGTTTTATGCAGTAGCATGAGGTTACGAGCAAAGTTAATGAAAAAAGAACTCTGCTGATACTTTTCCTTCCACTTGCAACCACATAACTAAAGTATTTGATTTGGAGGTAAAGCACAACCATCGCCCCTTACCCGAAAGGTCCTACTTGCAGTGTTCAGTAGTGTGCCCTAACCATGATGTACAGGAAAGAACTTGGCTATAAAGAGCCAACATGGATAAGACAAATAGTATGAGGGCTAAAGTAATGCTATCCGAAATACCTAGTTAATTTTCTGTTTACCAAAGATGGGGCCAATCTTCAAGACTGCAACAAGGATCAAATTCAAGTACAACAGCACTTTGCCAAATACACAGCAGCCACTACTTGTTCGTCGAAGTAGTAGGACAACCTTATTAAAACAAACAGACATAAATTGTTTAATTGCATACTTACAGACAATACGTACACAAAAAATGGATTCACTGTTTAATGGAGAATGTGGCCGAATGCATAAAATGACGACAAGTTGTTGAGGAGCCTTTTGGGTACCCAAAACATTTCCATTTGTTCATCCAACTATGTTGATTAGCTGAATACGGTTATCCATCACCTGTAGCGCCTAAGCGACCTCAGTCGCTTTTCCGTCCACCTTAAAGAGACATTGGACAGCAAAAGTGGCGTTAAAATAAAGACTTATCTGACCAAGATTGTGGAGAGTTTATTGCTTCAAATCCCTTTGCTCCTTGTAAAGATTGAGTAGTAACTGCATGCGGTTCCAGACAGCATAGATAGAGAAGACGCTTCCCGTCAACTGCTTAGAGGATACCATGGTGCTATGCATTTGGTTGGAGATAAATTTGAACACCAATCTAGCCACACTTGGTTGATAACAGTCAAAATGGCTGTAGTCGGCCTTCGTGAAGCTGCAGGTTCTTATAAAGGGGATGCCACGAAGGCGAAGACGGCAATGAAGCTGGTTGAAGGAGCTTTATTTAATCGCTATTTGCACTGGTGTAGTTTTGGTTGGACTGCTGAGTTGGTGGTAAGAGGAGTGGAAGCCGAAGTCTCTCCTGTGGACTAGTGGTTGTGTCAAACACAAATTAAGCTAAATTGTGATAAACTTTTGTGCGTGAGTGTGTTTAATCCCGCAGCATTTATCACACACGCCTTATATGAAGGTCACTATTGCAGATGACTTGGCATAATCTTTGAAGCCCGTAAGCCAGGATTTGGTGGAATGTTGCAAGTTGCAATGTTAGCAGGTTGAAAGAGGTATTTTGTGCTGTCCCGGTCTCCGTTTTTTATTTCTTGGATAGGCTGACAAACACCATAGACTTTAAAACTGCCTTTTTGCTCCCACCAAATCGATGCTGTGTCATGTTCATAGATGATCGAGCGTTGACATTGGTGAATTACCAAATGATCGGCTGTGATTTGACTGTGAGGTGATTTTATTTATTATGGGGCGTGTCTCACTCAGTTCTACTCACCACAATTTTTAGCTTCACATGTGTAATTCTGACATTAAGAAGGAGAAATTCTTATTATCTTATTGCAGGATGACAAAAGTCCTTTAATCCAACACTACGTAGCAACTTTATTATGAAGTAATATGATTACCACTGTTTGCTGCGTCATCAGTGCCACATTCTTTTCCTTGCTCTCCCTTTTCTCCTAGTGTCGGTTAACTCAATTCCGCTTATAATTACCGCTGTTTGTGGCAATAGATAATCAAGTGCTGAATTAACAGTTTGATATGAAGCCATAGTGGAATTGGAACAATGTGACAATGACAATGCTCAATTTTGTCAGCCAGAGACAAGCGATTCTCTAAAAAGGGACCTCGTGTTTAAATAATGCCTGGTTGGAAGGGGATAAATGAGTAAAACTAGCAGCGGTAGGGATGGATAACAATACGCAACCATCAAATCTCATGCAAATGAAAAGCTTCTACGTAATGATGCTATTTTAGCCTTAGGTCTTCGTGCTGAGTTCAATGTAGCTGAGACGCAAGTGGATGAGTGGGTAAAGTTTGACGCACCCAATCAATCAACGTGCCAGGTTCATTGTCGTTCTTGTGAGTGGGTGCAGTGGTGCGCCGGTAGAAGCCACAAACTGAGGTGTTGTGCAGACCTCCACACTGAGGTCATGACAACGCCAAAATGATAGGCAGGCTTATTTCTTTTCTGTTAACTATCATGAGCTATTGCACAATGGCAACAGTATCGAAGCTGGCTTCACCCACATCCTCATTCGTTAAATTAACTAAACACTGCATTGCACGAGGCAGGGGAACACACCCAAAGCCATTGACTGCATTTTCCCATCTCGTGAATTCATACACTGCATGCGCATTTACCTGCAGGTCTTATGGCGACACGGAAACGACCAGGACATCATCCCGAATTCCCACAGAAGCGCCTCTCTTGACGACAGTGTTCAAGCAAGCGTCATTCGACTTTTCGGCTTGACGACCGAATTCTTTGACTGTGCGTGTGGTCATGCCACATGCTAGTGACACCTTGAAATCACTGACTACCCTCATCCTCTACTAACATCCGGTTGGTGGGCTTTATATTCTCATTCTTGACACCTGTCCAACTTCTGTCTTGCTTAGTACAAATTTGACGCTCAAATTTGGAAATAACCAAGCATTCATTAACATTTATTTAGCACATTAACTTGCCCCATTGTGTAAAACAAATTCTCACCAACCATCCCACAGGGAAACCCGAGGACCGCGAATCTGGTAAGACGCCTGATAGACATAGAGAAAACTGTCTTGACTGTCTTCTTGTGCACACAACAATTAGTGAATCGGTCCGATTTGAAGATCTCCACACACGTGTTTTGAAAACAAAAAGCACAGAGACAATACGAATCGCTGTTTTTTCTACGTACACATTGATACACTCAATCATCTGCCACCTCACCCACCCAAAGTTCAGAGATGGCGCAGCTGACTTGATGACTTGGTATCACATGCAACGGTAATGAAACCGTATTCCATTCTACAATTTTTCTAGTAAAATTTTAAAATACCTAGTGTGGTTCTTGAGAGAACAGCCCAAACTGTGGCTCGCTGCAGCAAAGAGAATGCATAAAGAAGGACAAATGGCGCTGGAGATTAAACGTAGTTGAATCAATTATTGTTGCTGGGGGAAAATAACAGACCCTTTTCTGGCTATATTACATCTCTATGCATCCAAAGGCTTATTTGAATGTGACTCTTGCTTAGCGAATATATACCAGCCATAATGTTGGGAGCTTTATTAATTTTCCACAGGGTAGCTTGCGTAAACTTCCCAAATTCATGAGGAATTATAGTCTGAGTGTATGTCGTATAGTTTGAATAAATATGAGCGGATCAGAAGGGTCATGGAGAGTCAAGAGCAATACCGATCTAGCATAATTAATGAAGACGTGGTCTACAAATTCTGCAGCCCCACAGCCTGTGGCATAGTCACCGTAGTGGCAAGAATTTTAACCCAGACAAAGTGATCTCAGATGAGTAAGTATCCAATACCCTAAAGATATTTACCAAAAATAAAATTGCACGCTCACCTTTCAACCAACTGCATTCACACGGATTCGCTTCTCCGCTCACATTGGTTATATCGCGGCCAATAACATGCGCGGTTACTTAAAAGCACGAATATCATTGGCTCAAGGAGAGCATGGGCTAACTTTAAATAAGACCTTATCGCACTTCTAATTCACAATTCACAGACTAGTCAGGACAAGTCACTAAGGTGGGCTCTGTGCCTTTTCTGCTGTAATGGATGTGATGCGAATTTCTTGTTTATCTTTCAATGCATTTTTATACATCTGTCTCCCCTTTTAGTATGGGCGAAGCTAACTTGCGCGGCTTTAGGTTTTTTTTCAAGTAATAACTTCCATCCTCTTCGTAAGTGTTGTCATGCAGATGAAACCATCCTTACAGCACCTTTTGCAGCATAAGTATTTATTATTTTCTCGATTGTGGCTGGGCTTCCTCTCAACGGCAGTGGGTGGCATTGTGATGAAGGCATCAACCAGTACATTACAGTCCATAGTGACGATGGCGATTAAAGGATACAATGGTGATGCTGATGATTTGCGCCAGGTTGCGGCCTTTCTGCTTGAAATCGCCGGTAAGTGCTAAACTAAATCATGGTTGCATACCCTTACCGCCCATGCTCCTTCCTTTCTGATATAAACGGTGCTGAATTTTTACTTTCAGATACCACGGCGTTATACTGCATTGTGATCGGAGTGGCGCTAGCTGTTCTCGCTCTGGTCGGGTTAATTGCCTCCTGTTGTGGTTGGCATAAAGTGTTAAAAATAGTGAGTTGGTTTGAATGGTGCCAATTAGGCACTAATGTACGCTTCAATTCACCTACAAATATTTTTTTTCTTCACCTTTCAATATATCGCTATTCTGATTGTTCTCCTTGTTGCTCAAATCATCATTGTTGTTGTGCTTTTCTCCAACCCCATCAAATTTGCTAATAACATTATCAGTTCAAAGGAGGCACTTCTCAAATCATACGGGGATAAAAGCGAAGAGGGGAATACATCAACAGTCATCTGGAATGTATTGATGAAGGTACGAGTTCATGACCAATTGGTTCGCCCAAATTAGCTTCAACTTAACGTCCACGAAATATTTGCCTTTCCCGACAGAACGACCCTACATGCTGCGGCATGGATGGCTACAAGGACTTCGGTATGTTCAACAAAATCACGCGATCTTGCCTGCCATTATGCTCGAGCTTGCAATTTTTCTTCCTTTCTAGAAAAACAGAGCAAGCCTTTGCCACTTCCAGGCTGCAACATCACGAGTGGCTCCTGTTTTGCTGTGTTTGCTAAAATTGTTGGCGTGCCAGGATGCAGACACAAAGTTGAACTAATCGCTACACTAAGATCTACCATTTTATCATACTTTTCCATTGCAACGATTTTTATGCAGGTGAGTCCCTTGTCCGTCTTTTGCACCGATGACGGAGTATGAGAAGAAAACATTAACTGGAACCCTCTTCCTTTACCTTTCAGGCATTACTCGTCTTGCTTGTGATGCTCTTGATCTGCGCTTCTAAAAAAAGTTCTTGATAAATATCCTTTACTCACATCCGACTATTTACTTACACAGATTGCTGTCCACTTTTTTCCCTTGGGAAAGGATCACTTGCCCTAATGCGTCACTTTACAATATTTTTGATATGGGCGCTCGATCCAAGGCATTTAGTTGGTACAAGATGAGCCTTAGATTGTTGTGGAAAGGTTCATTAAGGGTCATTGGGTCTCGTATTCCACGGATTTGATGCTAGAGGCGTCTTCCTCAATGGGCGGTTAATTGAGTGTGAGTGAGTAGTGAGACAATCATTTATCTACACTAATAGGAAGCACATTCAAATGGCTTGTGGCTGGCTGAAATATGGTGGATGAGAACTGGGATGGTTATGTGTCGTGTCGAATAGGCGCACTAGGGGTTATTACTTAAAGGAAACATAGGAATTCCAGACTATTGAGAGCATTTTTACTGCCTTTTAGTGGAGAGAGAGGGTAAACATCCCTCTTTTGACTGAATTTAAGATTTAGCAGCAATTTATACACTACTCCACAAGTCACGTGATAAGGCATAGTGCCTGCCAGTTGACACTTGGAATCGCCACAATGTGGGTGGTCGTGGCCTTAAAATGGGGATTTGAAAATGAATGATGTTAAGATGTGTGCTGTATTCAGAGAAATTTGTACGAATCTAATTGTTACATGTACATGAAGGTGAACTTGTGCATGTCATTCTCCTTGATGCGGAATAGCAATTTCCCACTTGTAACGGATTTGATCCCAAATGGGATGTCTGTATTAGAAGAAATGGAAAATAATGAGATGAATCCTCGTTACAGTATCGTAGCAAAGTTAAAATTTAGGAGAAATACCAAGATAGAATAAGTGATCAGATAAGTACAAGGGAAATGCATGGCTGGAAGAATGGAAGAAATGGACTGTTTGGGGATGCTTACATATTCAATCCAACGGATCTTCTGACTGCATCATTCTCAAGCCTCTATTTTAGGTCAGCGGTGGTACACAGTTGTCTTTCCATGCACTTGAATCTGGTAACTTTCAAGTCACCCCTCGTGATTTTAAATAGCACAGTTGGTCGTCATGGGACAAGTTGGAACACACGGTAATGTCTTCAAATGACAGAATCAAGTAGGTCATGCTCCTTCAAGCACCACTCTCAACCCCTTTCTCCATGACTCCAGTTTGACTCCACTCGAGACCAACTCAACCCACACTATCCTCTCCATCTGTCCATCCATTGCCTAATCAGGAAGGCAGCCTACACCATCTTTTGATAGGCAACTGCCAGTGTCACTGCCTATCCACACATCTCTCTACCCACTTATGCAGCATACTGCTCAAGCTCAGCCAAACAGGATACGAGATCTGATAGCCCTGTTGCCTCCAACAGGAATGAGCGCCGATGAGAGAATGATTAATGCAACTGTGCAATCCATCACGACTGACCGGAATGCATTAGATAGAGCGCTCATAATCAAGGCAAATGGCAACGCCAGTCGATCACCCTGCTTTCAGCTAATACAATGCAACACCATCAAACAGTAATCCTTACCAATGGCAGCGCATAAGGTTAAATGTAATGGTAATGTCTCAAACCAATTTTCACCTTACCATATGACCGAAGAAGATCATAAGCGTTGTAATTACAATGGGCGCTGCTTGAAAGGTAAGATAACAATGCAGATAAGCTGCATTTGAATGTTCCACTTCTTACAGTTGTCTCATATGACGACAGGAGTAGATTTCTCATTTCGTCAAAGCACGGCCATTGAAGAAAGCAGATAGAACAGTCTTTGTTCAAATATGCTGTAAGCCTTTGAGTAGTAATTGTGTTTCAGCAGGAAAAATGGCATTTTTATGTGTGGAAGAAGCGGGTGGTCGTTGATTATAAACCTGGTCAGGTGTGAGCAAATTGTTTATTTTACAAGGCTCAACATTCTTTTGCAGTTAACAAAATGCAAGCATCCAAAGTAAGACAAAAAAGACCTTACGACTGCTGGCTAGCATAGCTTTTTAATAGTATCCGAGGCAAACACGAAGCCTACATATAGCAAAATTGCCAAAACGGAGATACGCCGCAAATTATACATAGATTTCGATGGCATAGCTGATGACATGGTGATATGGGAGTCTGGCAACGTAATTTGGACTCAAACGAGGCTGTCAAACATCGAAGGCGCTATAATGAGGGATAGCACGTGATTAGGCACAGCAATCACCCCTTATTTAAAAATTTCTACTTACAATACCCAGTAGTATGTCTAAATCTTGTAGCACAGGAAAGCACGTGGCTGGGTTAAGAGCTGTTAAGGCTATGAGAAGAAATTATGCGAGCTAAAGCAATCGTACCTTTAGGGCCTATAGAGTTTCCAATCTATCTAAGGTAGAGATTAACAAGAAAAATTAAACTGGAGCAATTGTATGGGTAACAGCACATTCCCAAATGCACAGAAGCTAGTATTTGACACTCGAAGCGGTAGGAGAGCCGTAGCACAGCAAAATTAACAGTACCCTCTGTGTAAGTAATTATGCTGTATCTGCAACAGCTTTGAAGCCTGTGAGCCTAAATTTGACCGGGTGTCAAAACCTGCACTTCCGATTAGTTAAAAGAGGTGAGTTTGCTGTCAGGGTCTCCATTTCTACTCCTGTAAGGAGTGACGAACACCGTGGAAATCAAGCCTCTTTTTCACTCTCACCGAAACCAACCTGTTGTCATCCTTATAGATGATCAGGCGTTGGCAATCGTGAGTTGCTAAATGAACAGCTATGAAGTGATTCAGCTTGATTGTTAGCCAGGCGAAAAGTGTAAACCGGAGACGAGGATAAAGCATCTCAACCCTTTCAAGCTTACATCATCAACCTGCCTACGTGAGAGAGGTTATAATTACCACAATTCGCTATGTCATCAGTGTTGTCTTCTTATCCTTGCTCTTCTTCTCCCAGTGTCAGTTCACCTCGTTCTACTTATCGCCATTCGTGATTGTAGCCAATCAAGTGCCAAATTACCTGGCAGTTAAGATGCAAGAGTGAGGATGGAAGGAGATGCCAATAGCTGTACCCTGGGAGTAAAAACCATAGTTTCACCGTGTAAGACTAGAAAAGTATCATTAATTGCACTGATGCACATTTAATCAGTGGAATGTAGCATTTTAAAAGGGAAAGGGACGAAACACAAAGGAGTCTATAAAACTTAACAAGCTTGCGTAAACGTCAAAGCTTATATAAATTGGATGCCTCCCCGTAGTGATACAATTTTACCAACAAGTCCTAATATCCATTTTAGTGTAGCAGGAAGTTAAGTGGATGGATAAAATGAGATTAATATGCCCCACTAAATCGACATGCCAAGTTCACTGCTGTTGCAGTAGACGAGTGGAGTAGTGCACACATAGACGCAACAACCTAGGGTATTTTGCAGTTCTCCATGCTCGGAGCACATTTTCAGTTGTCAATTACAAAGCTTCAGTTATTGGTCTGCACCTGTTAAGAGTGATACCCGGAGACTTCTTATTGTCATTGACTCTACCTGTGATCACATTCTACTGCATATCTACTTTCTTGCAAGCTGTTTAAACACACCGAAATGACTAAGGATTCATCGTGAAATCCCCACAGAAAGTGCTTTGCTGGCCGACTTCGTTCTCTGTATTTAAGGTTGGGCTATATGCCAATGACGCCATTAAGTGGTTTGTAAATCCCATCTTCTCCACTACTCTCAGAGTGTTGGGCTTTTGTGTCCCATAATTGTCAACATTAAATGCATCCCAATTTGGTCATACTTGGCCACTTGGATACTTAAAGATGGAACAAATCAGGCATTTATTAACACTTGTTTTGCACATCAGCTTGCCCCCCTGAACCTAGTAAATTACCACCAACTATCCCACAGTGCGTCACGAAAACCGCTACTTGGGTAAGATACATGATAGAATTTGGGAGGACAACCTTGACTATTTGAGGTACGAAGGGTGCGTCATCTTATGCACCCAACAATTGGCTGAATAATTAAATTTGAAACACTCTACAAGTGCGTTTTGAAGACGAGAAGCGCAAAGACAATGCCAGACTGGTGGCTTTAAAGTATTTATCCACCTACCTAATCACCTACGTTAGGAAGAAAATGTGATGCAGAGTTGATGCTCTGAGGTCAAGCGACAGAGGAATGCGACTGCATTTCATTCCCCAATTCTTCTAATAACACAACAAACTTTTCAAAGCCGGCACGAATCCCCACTATAGACCAAATGCAGCAAGAATGACGATTAGGTCTGAGTAGTGGACATCGTTGGGATCATTGGTTATTAGTTATTCCGGCTCTAACTTAACAAAAGCAGACCTACCGTAGAATTGGGAATTTCTTTCATCACCTTTGCGATAGCGTTCGTAAATAACCAAGAAGGACATGAAAGTAAGTGTGTCAAATTTGTAAGAAACAACTGTTAAAGCGCATGCCATGCAGTTTTACTAACTTCAAGCAGATCCAAAGGATTAGGAAGAAATAGGTTCAAAATGGTTCTGGTATAACTAATAAAGACGCTGCTTGCAAAAAACCGCAAATTTTTACAATCCCACAATGCGTGGTAGAGCTATCGCAGTGGTAAGCATTACAGCCTACGCAAATTGCCTTCAGAAGAGCGAATATCGAACAACGTAGAGATGCCTATCAAGGAAAAAAGTGCTCAATTAGCTTTCATCCAATCGAACCTACATGGACCCATTTCACATTCCTATTGGCCGCGTCGCAGCCAATCATGTATGAAGACGAATGTTATTGGCTAAAGGAGAATTTGAGTTGACTTTAAATAATGCATATCGCACTCCTAACTCGTAGATCACAGGTTAATCAGTTTATTTAAACAAGGTGAGTGCTGCACCATTTCTGCTGTATTAAGGACAATCCAAATTTTTTGTTCATCTTTCACTGCAATTTTGAACTTCTCTCTTCCTCCTCAGCATGGGCAGGAATCTCGCGCGCATCGTTAGGACTTTTTTTCAAGTAGTTACCGCCTTTTTCCTCGTAAGTGGTACGATCTGATAGGCAGTGACCTTATAACACCTTTTGCCGCATAAGTGTTTATTATTTTCTCTATCGTAGCTGGGCTTCCTCATATTGGCGGTGTGTGGCATTGTGATACAAACATCAGCAAGTGTATTACAATCAGCAATGACGGTAACAATTGACGGACACGAAATTGATGCTGAAGATGCACGCCAGCTTGCAGCATTATTGCTTGAAATTGCTGGTAAGTGATGTACTGATTACTGTATCCATGCCTACCACTCTATGTCATCCCAACGACGCATGTACAATAATGACTGATTCCCTTTAGATGCGATGGCCATATACTGCATTGTGTTTGGTGTGGTGATGGCAATTTTCTCTTTGATTGGCTTAATTGCCTCGTGTCGTGGGTGGTATAAAGTGTTGAAAATTGTGAGTTTGTTTAAAGGGTATAAATTAGGCGACAGTGCACCCATCAATTTACCTGCGGAAGTTTTTCCTCCTTACCCTCCAGTATGCCATCATTTTGGGCGTTCTTCTGGTTGTGCAAATCATCGTTGTTGCCGTGGTATTCTCCAATCCCACCAAATTTGCTAATAAGATTGTCAGCACAATGGAAGAGCTTCTCAAGTCATACACGAATGGAGCTAATGAGGAAAATAAATCAAACTCCATTTGGAATGTGCTGATGAAGGTAGGAGTCTAGACCTGGATAGTTTACCTTTTTTGCCTTATAATGCTTCGATTTAATGGCTACACAGTGTTTATTCCTCTCAACAGACCAGCCCTCAGTGTTGTGGAATGGACGGGTACAAGGACTTTGGTATGTTCACTAAAAATGTGAATTTTCCTTTTGGTGAGGTACGAATTTACAATTTATACCTCTATAGAAAAACTGGGCAACGGTTTGCCACTTCCATGTTGCAACATAACGACTGGTGCTTGTGATGCTGCGACAGCTCAACGCGCTGACGTGGCAGGATGCAGATCCAAAGTTGAACTAATTTCTACACTTAAATCTGCCATTTTATTGCGCACTTCCATTGCGATGATAATCATGCATGTGGGTGTTAAATCCATTTTCTTATTTTGACATCAGAGTGTGAGTGAGAGATTCCAGCATAAACCTTCTTTGTCCCCTTTTCAGGTATTGCTCATCGCACTTGTGGTAGCCTTGATATTCACTACAAAAGATGAGGAGACAATATGAGATTGAAGCGAGTTATGGAGCACTACTCTTTACTTACATTTGATTACTTACTTATACCCACCATCGTCCACTTTTGTAGCCCTAAAGAAGAATCACTTTCCTTATTGAGTTGTTTTATGATCTTTGTGATATTTTACTAGTTGCAGTGTGTCGATTTTGTGATTGTTTACCTACTGGGCAGTTGCTTAAATGAAGTAAAATGCTTATACCATTTACACTTTGTAGTTGAATTCATTCAGGGTCTAGAGGATCACTGGATCTCGCTTTCCACAAAAGGGTGTTTGGGCTATCCCTGAATGGATAGGTGGTTGGGTGTGTGTGGTCGAGTAGTGGGACTATCACTTGCCTCATTTGTTAGAAATCAAATTTTGAATTTTCTTACAAATAGTCAGGGAATTGAGGATGTGGGTTGATCTTGGTTCGTGTCACCTAGGTGTTCATGACGAGGTGTACTGAGGAGAATAGTTGAAATGGTATGGAGGGATTCACGATTACTAAGACTATGACTACAGGCTCTAAGAAAAGACGGGGGTGGGGACATTTATAAAGCAGACACTTTCACATGATTCAACATGTCAGGTAACAAGACATATTACTTTTTAGGTATTCGAATAGAGCCTCCTGGTCGTTTGCATGTGAGGACTCAAAACTGAGCCGTTGACGGACTTAACATGACGACTTGATGATGGGTGAGGTTGGCGGATAAAATTGTCTTTAAGGGATAAGTCACTAGAGTATGTCAACACTGAGAATTAGATAGACGTGCTTTAATTACGGAATCAGTACCAATTTTGTTGTTTGGATGGAGAGCTTTGTACATGGCCAAGTCAAGACGGTCCAACTTTGAATAGGGCAGGCATTTTAAATCTTTGCTAAGTCTCTGCGAAAATACCCTTCATGCACCTGCACTCGCAATAGTCCCTTATTCAACACCCTTCAATACACTTTCTCTATGAGGCCAATTTTATGTAAACTAAGATTTGCTCAACCTGTATATCCACCTCTCCATCAATTCCTAGCAGTCTGCACCTTCTCCATTCATTTGGACAACTGACAATCAGACTACAAACCCATCACTTGTGGCGTTTCTCCGGCCGATTCAAAAAAGGCATTTATCTAGGCAACTAAATTTAAATTAAATTCGCACACAGGGCTTCTTTCTGTGTTTGTACGATCACAATAAGTTTCTTTGCGGCTTCTTTAGTTCTTGTTTAAATTGGGTAGTAATCATGTGCTAGTCCGACCAGAATGGACAGAGAGCAAGAATGAGACAAGCGTTTGACAAATGCTGTTGACAGCTCCAAAAGTACGGCGGTTATAAGTACCAGATTGCAGATGAATTTATTTGCCACTTCCTTTGTGCGCATTTGTTCAAGCTAGTCGAAACTAGGCGGGCTGCTTTTGGCCTTCGTGATGTTGCAGGGTCTGACGAATGAGTGGACAGCAGTGAAGCCGTCTTCGGAGCTTTACTTAGCCAATGACTATATCAGTAACAATTTGAATGGTCTGTTGGAGTGGTGATTTGATAAGTTGAGGCTGAGATCTCTCGAATGCAGTAGTTATCGTTCTAACCAACTATTACGTAAAGGGGCAATAAAGTTGTAGGACTCAGGTGTGATTATCTAAAATTGGTTTATTCATCATTTTTCATCTTTTCGATTCCTCAATTGTTATAAAGTTGTCAAAATCAGCGATTCTCAGCTGTTTGGCCATTTACATTACCTTTGCAGCACCTGTATTGTCCGTGAAGCGAGATATGACCGTATGCCATAAAACCTGAAATGCCAGCAAGTGGAATGAAGCATTTTTATTGTCACTGACATTAATGTGCTGGTCGCTGAGACGTAGGCTTCACACAGTGAACCAGTACTGCTGTAGGGTGCATTAGGTGACTCTACCAGTATGGTACTTTCCTTTTGACGCCTAAATCTTCTTGAGGTGACCATAAACTCTCCACCGCCACGCACTGTCAGCCTCACACAGCTGCATAGCAGGTCTTAGATGGACAAGTTAAAGTACCTTGAAAGGGAGGCTAAACCAGTCATTCGTTTGGTAAGGCTTATAGTTCCCCTTTTTACAGACCGATAAAACACACAACCAATTTTTACTCCTCAATCTACACTTCGAAAACCATGATTACCTTCCTTTGGCTTGTTAAGAATGTAACATACTTATCCTCGTCCTTCTTCTTGTCCTAGTGTCAGTTC
The DNA here is from genome assembly GCA_001870725.1 of Taenia solium. Lineage (NCBI taxonomy): Eukaryota > Metazoa > Platyhelminthes > Cestoda > Cyclophyllidea > Taeniidae > Taenia > Taenia solium. Next base: position 53,357 of record MIEF01005452.1, on the reverse strand, counting down.
TCTCAGTTCTACTTGTGACTATTACTGTTCTTTACATTGACCAATCACGAAGTATGTGTTCAACTAAAAGAGAGGTGGCCATGGCTAGAATCCTTTATTAAACTGAGAACAGAACTAGTGGCTTGATAGCATACGGCCGGGAGGGAATCCTATATTGCACTCACGTTTATTCTATATAGAGATTGTGCTGCGACAAAGAAGGACTTTCTGTTAGAGAAAATCACATGGAAATTAACACGACGTGGCGTCATGTATTCAAATGCGATTTCTTCATTACCGTTTAAATTCAGCAAAAGTTTGTACGGGTGGATAAGTAGAACCGATGTAAGTACCCAATCACTACACCAGATCCATTGTCACTAGCATGTAATTAACCTCGCACATAACCAAAGAAGTCGATTGTCATTTCGTGAAGGCGGAGGACGCTTTCTTTGCGCAGTGACGTCAAGAGAAGCACTTCCGTGGGAATTTCGTTGTGATCTATTAGACGTTTCCGTGTTTTATGCAGAGGAATGTGATCACGAGTAAAGTCGATGCAGGTAAAGCCTCTATTAATGCTTTCCTTCTCACGTGCAGTCACATAATTAAAGCACTTCATTTGACAACTGTGAACGTACGTGAAGCACAACGATCGCCCCTTACTCAAAAGGCACTACTTAAAATATTTAGTAGCGCATCCCAACCTTACTACGCAAGAACGCAGGTGGATAAAAGGAGCCGTCATGGATAAGCTAAGCATTATAAGGGCTGAAGCAATGCTGTCTAAAGGACCTAAATAATTTCTTCGTCTCCCTAAGGAGGGCGCAATCTTCAAGAATGCAATGGGGGAGGAAATGTAAGGGCATTAGAGCTTTGCTCTCACGAAACCATCGCGGTGCCATATTTTGGATGATCAAGCGTTGGCACTCGTAGGAGTGAATCAGCTTGATTGTTAGTCAGGCGAAGAGTGTAATCCACTGTAAGTCAGGCACAAGTGTAAGGCATTTCAGCTGACCGTCAGGTGTTTCTTTTAGTCTGAGACGTTCGCACTAAAGTCTAACCCTTCCGGCGTGTTTCACGTTGTTCTAATTACCATCATTTACAGCCCCACATCTCTGTGCTTCTGACAGAAAAGAGAAAAATCGCAAGACAACAAGGGACTCTTGGTCGTACAACACCCATCAACCTACTTGTGGAAAGATATGATTGTTGCAACTTGTTACGTTCACACCACCACTTTCTTATCATTGCTCTTCTACTTATGACTATCGCTGTTTGTGATAGTAGCCAACCCAGAGGGAAATTGTCAGGTAATTAGGAAGTAAGAGTGGGATCAAAACAGGATGGTAATGACTGTACTCATTTGGTCACCTAAATCGGTCAAGTTCCTGGAAGTGGAGGATCCAAATGTAGCAATCTAAGGAGGGGAAGGGTGGAATATAAAGGAGTCTATAAAAGTTAACATGCAAGCGTAACCGACAAATCTCATGTAAGTTGCAAGCCTCGTTGTAGATCCTTATATCCACTTCAGTGCAGCAGGGAGTTAATTGGATAAACGGGTGAAAATTAATGCACCCACTCAATCAACGTGACAGTTTCATTATCGTTGTAGTGGACGGGCACAGTGTTGCACAGGTAGGCACAACAACCTGGGGCATTTTGTAGATCTCCACGCTCAAAGAATGACGAAGATTAAGCAGCATGCTAGCTTAATTCTTCACTGTGGGCTATAGTGAGCTAATGCACAGTGGCAGCAGCATAAAAGTTGGCTTTGGGAGAAAAAAACACAAATCTCTTATCCGCGTTTACCTAACATGCAACTTCATGCTTGCAGGTCAAACGCGAACACGGACACCTCTTAGAGGCCACCACAAAATCTTAACAGAAGTGCTTTTCTTGACGGCAATGTGCAAGCAAGCGCCCTTTCAAATCATGACATGGCAGCCAAGTACCTTGTGCGTAAGGTTACGTCTCACACTAGTGACACCTTAAAGTCGCATTCCGCCTTCGGCTTCTCTGCTACTATCCGATTGCTGGGCTCTTTTATCTCATAACCGACATCACTTTATGCATTCCACTTAGACTATACTTAGTCGCTAGGTGCAAGGTTGATATTTAAAACTGGAGATAGTCAAGCATTTATTAAAATTTGTTCAGCACATCTGCTTTTCTTCTGCAAACCTGGTAAGATATCCGACAGACGTCCGCCTGCGCAAATTCAAATTGATTGCTTGAATCAGCGTGCAATAGGAATGATGTCCTATCCCATTTTTATAATTCTTCTAATGTAATAACAAATAATTTAATGCAATTTGTAAAAGGTGACACTCAATGGAGCATCTTCACCGTGGATTAAGTGCGCTAAGGAGTGGGTATTTTGCGATCATTGATTGTTGCTGTACGAGACGTCAGACCTCTTTCCGTTTATTCCATGTCTCTACGCACTTAAAGGATTATATGCGTGTATCTCTTACTTAGCAATGGCAAATCTGTCACAGTGGTGAGAATTTCTTGCAATTTCTTTAGGACAGAGTCTGTAGATTTAAAATGTAAGATATTACATGGAGTAAATTGGCGCAAAATAAGTGCTTGAGTGCTTGTCATGTAGTTTAATTAAATGCGAGCATTTGTGAAAGGTCTGAGGGGTAATCAGGAGCAATACCGTTCTAGCACAACTGAAGAAGACGGGGTCTACAAATTACTGCAAATTTTGCAATCTCACAACGTTTGGCATAGGCATTGTAGTGACATGCATTTTGACCTAAACAGAGCTGTCTCAAATGAGCAAAGATTAAATGACCTGGAAATGCCAACCAGAATAAAATTTCCTGATCAGCTTTAAACCAATAGCGTTCACATCCATCCGATTCGCCACGCCTATTGGTTATATCGCAGCCAATAGCGTGCTCAATCATGTAAAAATGCGATTATCATTGGCTCGAGGAGACTTTGAGCAACCTTCAATTGTGGCCTCATCGCACCTCAAATTTACGGTTTAAAGGTAAATCAGTTCGGGTAACCAAGGTCAGTTCTACGCCCTTTTATTGCATTGGGATAATGCGAATTTCTAGCTTATTTTTCACTGTATTTTTGAACTTCTGTCTCCCTCTTTAGCATGGGGAGAGCTACTTCGCGCGGCTTTGAGATTGTCTTTCGAATAATCACTACCATTCTCTTCGTAAGTGATTTGATATAGATGCCACTGCCCTTAAAACCTTTTTCTGTAGAAGCACGAATTATTTCCTTATTATAGCTGATCTTCCTCCTAACTGCTGGGAGTGGAGTTTTAATGAAAACATCAACAAATATGCTATAATCGATGGTGATTATGGCATTTAATGAATATGAAGCTGATGCTGATGATTTACACCAGATTACGGCCTTTTTGATTAAAACATCCAGTAAGTGATGAAATAGACCATAAAATTGCATTTCGACCACAACCTCTCCCTCCGCTGCAGCATGAACGGTATTGACTGATTTCCTTCGCAGATACCATGGCTTTATACCGCATTGTGTTTGGAGTGATGTTAGCAATTCTCGCCCTGATCGGGCTGATTGCTTCGTGTCGTGGTTGGAACAAATTGCTGAAAATAGTGAATCTGTTTAAAGACTGTAAAATAAGGCCTAATGAATCCATTAATTTACTGACAACTATGTTTCTACTTACCTAGCAGTACACCAGCATTTTGATTGTCTTTCTTGCTGCTAATGTCCTCGTTGTTGCCATGACTTTCTCGGATCCTATCAAATCAACTAATGGGATTGTCAGCTTAACAGAAGCACTTCTTAAGTCATATGGGGAAGAAAGCGAGGCGGGAAATAAGTCAACAACCATCTGGGATGCGTTGATGAAGGTATGAGTCTGAGACTAGACACTTCATCTTATTTGCCCTAAATTTGCTTCAACTAAATATTCACGAAAATTTCGTGTTTGCCAACAGACCGACCCTCAGTGCTGTGGCATGGATGGCTACGAAAACTTCGGTATGCTCAAGAAAAATACGCAAATTTTGCTTGCAACGACGCACGAATTTGCCATTTTTTGACTTCCTAGAAGAATTGGACGATAATTTGCCACTCCCGTGTTGCAACATCACGACAGGTGTTTGTAATTCAACAACAGCTGAAAGTGCCAGCGTGAATGGATGCAGGTCCAAAGCTGAATCAATTGCTTCACTTAGGTATAGGACTTCATTATATGTTTCCATTGTGATTATTTCCATGCAGGTGAGTCTCAAATTTGCCCTTTGTACTGGCAGCGGAGTGTGAGGGGAAGAATATAGCCGCCACTCTCTTCTGTCTACCTTTCAGACTTTGCTCATCGTACTTGTGATGCTTCTGATTTGCACTGCTAAAAATGAGGAGGAAAGAAGAAGTTTGAAAGGGTGCTTTTGAGGAATTTTCACTACCTTCACTTTACTCCCTACTTTCAGTGACCATTGTCCACTATTTTCCCCTTTTGAATGAGATCACGTCCCCTATTGTGTCACTTTGTGATACTCGTGATAGGTTAATGGTTGTGGTTTGCAAAAATGTTGGTGTTTGATTCGCTTCTGGGCACTTGATTTAATGCATTTAGTTTTTGGAAGATAAGCCTTAAAATGTTTGAGCCATTCGCCCGTAGTTGTAGATGAATCCAATGGGGGTTATGAGGTCTCTCATTCTACGGAGTAGTATTTGAGCTGTCTTTATGGCGATTTCTATCCACTACTTAGACTATACAATGATGTTTGACTACTAGCCCAGGTTGACAACACCATTTGAAATCAAATTGGCTGTAGTCGGCCTTCGTGAAGTTGCAGGTTCTAATAAAGGAGGTAATGTGAAGAAGACGACGCCAAATCTGGACGAAAAGCCTCATTTAGCCACGATGTGCATAAGTGGAGATTCGATTGATCTGCTGAATTGGAGGTAGGAGTAGTGGAGGCCGGGACCTCTCCAATAGGCCAGTAGTTGCACTGAGATCGAAGTAAGCTGAAGGATGATGAAATATTTCATGCTTGTGTGTTTTTGTTTTTAATAAAATTATCGCGCGATCTCAGTGAAGGTGAAGGTCGCTGTTGGAGATGGATTGGCGGAATCAACATCGCCCATCTCTATCGTTACCTATGTTGCACTAGTAACATTTTTGGAGCCTGTGAACCAGGATTTAACCAAGTGCCAAAACTCGCAATGCCAGCAGATTAAAAGAGGTTTTTTTTGCTTTTTGAGCCTCCGCTTTCAATCCTTAGGTTAGTGACATATCCAATCGACATTAAAACTGTCTTCTCATCCCCCCTAAACCAATGAGTGATTAAGCGTTGGCACTCGTGAGTTACTAAATGAACTGCTATGGAGTGATCGTCAGCCATGCAACTAATGTGAAACCACCGATGAGGGTAGGGCCCTTATTTGACCGTCAGATGTTTCTTCCAATCTGAGACGTTCGCGCTGATGTCTAACCCTTCCGATGTGTTTCATTAAGTCTTAATAGCCACCGATTTTAGCCTCCTATGTGTAAATTCTGACATAAAGAAGTAAGAATACCTTTTTTAATTACATGATGATAAAAGGCCCTTAATCTAACACTGTGTAGTAACTTTATTTTCGAGCGATGTGATTACCGCAGTTTTGTACGGCATCTCTCAGTACCACTTCACCGCATTCTGCCTACCACTATTGCTGTCCGTCGCAATAGCTAAGAAAGTAAGAAATTAACAGCAGAATACGAAGCTAGAATGGAGTTGGAATGGGATGATAGTGACGACGCTATTTTGGTTACCTAGAAACAAGTTGTTCTTTGGAAGAGGACATCGTGGTTAGATAATGCGTGACTAGAGGTGGATAAAGAAATTGTATTGGCTGAAGTAGGGATAAAGCACAGGATGTAACCACCAAATCTCATGCAAATGAAAAGCTTCTACGTAATGATGCTATTTTAGCCTTAGGTCTTCGTGCTGAGTTCAATGTAGCTGAGACGCAAGTGGATGAGTGGGTAAAGTTTGACGCACCCAATCAATCAACGTGCCAGGTTCATTGTCGTTCTTGTGAGTGGGTGCAGTGGTGCGCCGGTAGAAGCCACAAACTGAGGTGTTGTGCAGACCTCCACACTGAGGTCATGACAACGCCAAAATGATAGGCAGGCTTATTTCTTTTCTGTTAACTATCATGAGCTATTGCACAATGGCAACAGTATCGAAGCTGGCTTCACCCACATCCTCATTCGTTAAATTAACTAAACACTGCATTGCACGAGGCAGGGGAACACACCCAAAGCCATTGACTGCATTTTCCCATCTCGTGAATTCATACACTGCATGCGCATTTACCTGCAGGTCTTATGGCGACACGGAAACGACCAGGACATCATCCCGAATTCCCACAGAAGCGCCTCTCTTGACGACAGTGTTCAAGCAAGCGTCATTCGACTTTTCGGCTTGACGACCGAATTCTTTGACTGTGCGTGTGGTCATGCCACATGCTAGTGACACCTTGAAATCACTGACTACCCTCATCCTCTACTAACATCCGGTTGGTGGGCTTTATATTCTCATTCTTGACACCTGTCCAACTTCTGTCTTGCTTAGTACAAATTTGACGCTCAAATTTGGAAATAACCAAGCATTCATTAACATTTATTTAGCACATTAACTTGCCCCATTGTGTAAAACAAATTCTCACCAACCATCCCACAGGGAAACCCGAGGACCGCGAATCTGGTAAGACGCCTGACAGACTTCGAGAAGACTGTCTTGATGATTTGAGATACAAAAGTGTGCCGCCTTATTGTGCACGCAACAACTAGTAAATTGGTCAGATTTGAAGATCTCTACACATGCGTCTTGAAAGAGAAAAGCACGGAGAAAATACCACATGATAGTTTTGATGAATGCGCGTTGAAATAATGTTTTATCAAGCCACCCACCCACAAATATTGGGGTCAAATTAGCTGTTTGAAATCAAGTGTAAAAGCAATATTAGCATATCCTATTTTGTAATTTCTCTAACAAAACATTACGGCAGTCTCACCACAGACCAAACCGAGTTGTATGGACAACAAATTTTAAGGAATTGATATCTTTAGCATCATTGGTTTTGTTGTACGGAACAAAAAAATTATCTTTCCGACTACATCACACCTACATGCATTTAAAGCCCCATTACTGTGCTACTTCAACATAGCAAATGCAGACCCATCACGATGACGGGAATTCCACGCAATGTCTTTATGATATTGTGCACATTCATTCAAAAAGATGAGTAATTATGTGATGAGATTTTTTGGGAATCTGTTGTTTAAGAGTATGCCATGCAGTTTAACTAAATTTGAGCAGATTTCAATGGTCTGACAAATTCGGAGGCAATATATTTCTGGTTAAACTAGTGAAAATGCAGCCGCAAATCTACTGCACAATCCTCATCTGCACAACCCGCGGCATAGGTACCACCCCCGTAAAAAGTGGCAATAGATAAGCAAGTAATGATTAACCCAGAGATGCCCAGCAAGGGTAAAACTGCTTAATCAGCTTTCAACCAATTGTCTTCACCTGGCTCCCATTGGTCGTAACTCGACCAATAGCGTGCGCAAACATGTGGGAACGCAAATATTATTGGCTCAAGGTGAGCATGGGCTGCCTTTAAGTGCGGCTAATCGCACTTGTAGTTCATAGTTCACGGGGTTGTCTGTTCAATTCGCCAAGGTGAGCTCTGTTGACAATTTATTGCTCATCTTTACTGCATTTTTTTTAATTCTCTCTCCCTTTTCAGCATGGATGAGCTCTCTCGCGCACCTCAAGGATTGTTTTTCAAGTATTTACTACCTTCATCTTCGTAAGTGATGTGATGTGGATGTCAATGACCTGATAACGCATTTTGCCGAAGAAGTGACTATTGTCACATACTGCATTGTGGTCGGGGTAGTGCATGCAGTCCTCACCCCGATCGGGTTAATTGCCTCCTGTTGTGGTTGGCATAAAATGTAAAAACAGTTAGTCGTTTTAAATTGTGTCAGTTAGGCACTAGTGCATCCATCAATTTGTCAACAAATGATTTTATCCTTCCCTACCAGTATACTGGCATCCTGATTGTCCTTCTCGTTGCGCAAATCATCGTTGTTGCCGTGGTTTTCTTTAGTCCCACCAAATATGCAAATGGGATTGTCAGCGCAGTGGAGGCACTTCTCAATTCATACGGAAGTGGAAGTGAGGAGGAAAATATGTCGACCCCCATCTGGGACGTGTTAATGGAGGTACGAGTCTATGTCTAGTTAAAAAGCCTTGTTTGCCTAAAATAATTTGGACTAAATGTCCATGAAATATTTGCCTTTTCTAACAGACCGACCCTAAATGCTGTGGCATGGATGGCTTCAAGGGCTTCGATATGGTCAAGAATACAATTCGATTTTTGCTTGTGCTAGTGTCTGAATTTGCAATTTTTTTTTAATTTATAGAAAATCTGGGCAAAGGCTTGCCACTCTCATTTTGCAAGATCGCAGTTGGCTTTTGTAGTACAGGGGCAACTCAAAGTGCTAACGTAAAAGGATGCAGATCCAAAGTTGAACTAATTTCTACACTTCGATCTGCTGGTTTATTGCGTATTTCCATTTCAATGATTTGCATGTAGGTGAGTCCCATGTCCTTCCTGTGTAGTGATGGCGGAGCATTAGGGAAAGACCTGAGCTGCAAGCCTCTCTTTTCTACCATTCAGGCATTGCTCATTGTACTTGTGATACTCTTGATGTGCAGTACTGAATACGAGGAGACAATAAAAAAATTGAAGCTAGTTATAGAAGTGTGCTCACTACCTGCATTCGACTGTCTACTTACACCCACCTCTGTCCGTTTTTCCCTTAGAAGAGGATCACTTTCCTTATTTGGCTGCTGTATGTCATTTTTAATATTTTTTATGACTGTAATGTGCAAATGCTTTGGTGTTCAATTTGTCTTTGTTCATCCTGCTTATTGCATTTAGTTAGGAGAGGATGGGCCTTAAAATTCCTGAGCCATTCACGCTTTGTAGTTGAATTCACTCATTGGGTCTCTTATTCCACGGAAGAGTGTTCAGGCTCTCTCTCTGGATAAGTAGGTGGTTGGGTATGTGGATAAGCATTGATGCTATCACTTGTCCCTTTTGATGTAGAGCATATTTAAATGTCTTGCGAAATGTGGAGAGGGGAGGATGCGAACTGGGGTAGTTTTGGTTCGAGTCAAATGGGTGCCTATGACGAGGTGCAGAGAGGTGTTATTGAAATGGCTTTGACACTTGGAATCGTCTTCTGGTCATGTACATGGAAAAAGTCACGGCTTGGTCGTTGACGGACTTGAAACGAAGATTTGAGAATAGGTGAAGTTGGAAGATGCATTGGCTTCACGTGATAAGCTGTCATGGACAGTAAACGGTGAGAATAGGATAAACGTATTGTATCCACGGAATTGATACCAATCCAGTCGGTTGTGTGAAAGCCGTTGTACATGGTATTCTTCGTCAAGATGATAAACAGGTTCTAACTGGTAACAGACGTCATCCCCATATATGGGCATTTCACTCTCTGTCGAAATAGTGTTTGTAGTGGGGTTTTATCGAATTGGGTGATATGAAAATAAGGAGTTGTTTTTTGTTTTTATTGCAGGTAGAATCATTGGTTGCACAGTGTATGGTAGATGAATACAATGAAAAAATAAATGGCATGATAAGCCCTGGATTCATGTATGTATGGAAGAATAAATGAATGGGTAAATAGATAAAATGAAACTCATAAATAAAATTCCCCATTGTAGACAGTCCAAGGCAGCATATCTTTTTATTCCTAGGGATTGCCTGACCGTACTTGACTCTGATCCCTCTCACGGCATCATTAGTGGTTCTAAAGTGGTACTAATGGTCATCAAGTAGCATGGCGAAGGGTTTGAAAATGTCTCGCTAGGCCGCTGTTGAAATACCCTCCATGCACCTGAGCTATTAACAGTCCCTTGTTCAACACTCTTCAACACACTTCCGCCACGAAGACAGTTTGATTAGACCCAGGACTAATTCAACCTTCATATTCCTTTCTTCATCAATTTTATAGCATAATCAAGTGGGCAGTTTACACTGCCTGGCAGTCTTAGCAATTCTCACGCTTTTTCAATCATTTTCTCACACATTCCATCCTACTTGGCTTGGACCAAGAATATGTGTATCCTTAGTATACCTATATCCGATCTAATTCCAAGATCATTCGATCTCTCCAATTTCTCGAGACTAGTTCTAGTGAGTGAGGCATACTCGTGACCATGTCCAGATGCATTGGCATCGTTCGCAACTGCGCCATCGGGTGAGAAAAGAAGCACACCTAGTAATTTAGTTGACGAGAAATTTTCTCTTTCTTCATCGCAATCTTCTTACGGGATGTTATGGTTACCACATTGTTCCTTTTTCTCTCATTGTCAGTTCACAGCATTCTATTCATGACCATCCCTGTTCGTGACAATAGTTGGCAGTCAGTACGAAGCCGGACTTGAATTTGAACGAGATGGCAATGACTAGGTGAATATAGCCAAGCAATCCCTTAGAAATTGAACTCGTGGTTAGGTAGTGCGTAACTGGATAGAGGATCAAACATTGCACTGCTACATATTCCACCAAATTAACAAGTTGTAACCTATCCAAATGTAGCATTCGGAACAAAAGTTGGAATGGAGCACACGCCGTAGTCGACAAATCTTGTGTAAATTGAAAGCCTTTTCGTAGTGATATAATTTTAGCCTTTAGGTCCTAATGACCGTTCCAGTGTAGATAAAGTTAAATGAATAAATGAGTGAAGCTAATGTACCCACTCAATCAAATACCAGGTCTATCGTCGTTGTAGTGGACGAGTACGGTGCTGTGCATATGGGTGCCGTTGTGCAGAGCTCTAAGCTCAGAGGGTGACATCATCTAAGTGATACGCCGGCCCATTAAGTTGGCTCCACCCACATTCTCATTAGTAAATTCCAATGCTTCAATTGTTAAAGTATACCTACATTTTCTTTACTTTTAAACACATGCCGCTGCATTTCTGCTTACAGTCAGGCTATGTGGATACACCCAAGTTGCTAAGAAATCATCCCGAAATCTTCAATGAAAGATCCCTTCTGCTCGATAATGCACAAAGAAACAACCTGTAATCGCTCGACTCTATAGCTAACTTCATTTTCTTTATTTGAGTTTGTTCTCCATGCTAATGACACCTTGATGTCTTTGGTCATCCTCAGCATCTCCACCAACAGATTACTCGAGCCCCCTACAGATGTGGGTAATGGGTAATTTTAGCTCTTTTGACGGCAGTACTGCCGTCTATTTCCCCTTAACACATGCATCTGACACTGCCGCATCTCAGAGGACGATTTTGGCCAACTATATTTTGTCTCATGTGACCAGCTAGGTCTGATGTTACCGGGTCTCGAATCCATCACTAAGCAGGTGCATTCCACTGCCGTATTCCCTAAGCAATGTACAGTAGTCGACAAACGATTGGATAGGTTTGTCCCTTCACTTTGTTGTTCGGACTTGTCCACGATCACTGTCTAATTTCAATGGGAGGCGAAGATAATACAGTCCTGCTATCATCTTGTACCTTTTTCTATTAGGTACCATTTCAAAGATGCCAGCAATCACTGATGTGCTACAAGTGCTTAGACGCATCTCCATCCAGGATGAGGTCTTATAGACGTAGGCCACAGACTAGCAATTCAGAAACTTTTATTGTCAATACGCAATTGTACAGCGAGGTCAGTCAACACGTTTCCAAGCGGATGCCGCTGAAGTCTTGAAAATTGGAGGGGACAAATGACGCTACTGACATGCAGGGTAATTCTGTATGATTCCACAAGAAACTGCCTGAAACCATTCAAAGCGTTAATGCGGTGGCAATTCTACAACCATGCACTGGGTCTATGAACATCTGATAAATGGTTTAGCAAGACTCGCAATCGGTACAGTGGCCTATATCTACGGTTATGTACCAGGGCACGATCCACAGAATCCTTGGAAGGTTTTCAACAAGCGCAGTGAAGGCATGTTTGATACTAAGATTTTAAAAGACATATCTAGGTGAGCCATCGCAAACCTGTGTAAATGGCATGCCGAGGAAGAAATAGTTAATCATCCTCGTACTCTGTTGACGGGCATAGAGCTGGATACCATCCAGATATCCCCTCCACCTGTGGACTTCTCTTCACAGGTAACCAAAACGGAATTAGTCCATGCCGGTCATTCTCGTGTACTAGTCGAGTCGGTGGCTAACCGCAAAACCTGGCACAACTAACTTTTTACATCTTCTCGATCATCCAACGTATGCTAAAGATTCGAATATTTGAAAATTGTTCCCCACACCCTTCTTCTTACTTGGCTCGAATTAAGTAGACATGTATTCTTAGCATACTAATACCCACTCTAATTCTTAGGTACTTTGGTCCACCTAATTCCGTGTGACTAGCATACTAATACCCACTCTAATTTTTAGGTACTTTGGTCCACCTAATTCTGTGTGACTAGGTCGAAGGCGTAGGGCATACTCGTGCCCAGACTGAGAGGGATTGGTGGTGTCCACGGTTCCGCTTTCAGATCTCTCTGTTGTTTTGCAGAGAATTCGGCTAGTTAGATAAGATCTTAAGAGAAACTAAGATGCGTGCGTAAATGGAAGTAAGTTTATGATAATGCGACATAGGTAAGCTGCAATGGAATGCTTACCCTCATGCAGCCATTCCATATGAAGAATGAAGTTAATTTCCCACTTCGTCATAACACGGCTTTTTAAGTGAGCAGCTGGGATAGTCTTCATCCAGACAAAGTGTGAGCTCTTAAGTAGTAGATATGAGTCATTATGAAAAATGACGTTTGTTTGTGTTGAGTGAATGGGTGGTCGTTGGTGAAAATGTTGCCAGAAGTAGTTGAAGTGCTTGTTTCCAAGGCAAACTAGCCTTCTGTAAAGTGCAGTGCAATTACCAAATTGTGAGCTTTTAAAATAAGGCGAAGATTGCCATTAGTGTTGGCCAGCATGCTTTTTAATGGTGGCTAAGTCAACTGCTAAACCTATCAATTGATAAATTGCAGAAATGGAGACACGCAGTGGTCATATATATGGATCTCAGTAGCATATCTGACGACATGGCAGTGTAAGATCTTAATGGCGTAAGTGAGACTCAAATAGGGATGTCGAACAACAAGGAGGAACAGCAAGGTAGAAGGCACAGTAATTATCCCTTACCCAAAGGACTCTACTAACAATCTTTAGTAGTATGCCTTAATCGCATACGCAAGGAAGCGCGTGGCTTGGTTAAGAACTGCAAGGGCTATGCTCATTGCAATGGGGGCTACAGTAGTGCTATTCAAAAGAGCTACGTAATTCTTTTGTTTATTTTAGAAGTGAGCAAACTTCGAGAATTAAACGGGGAGTAATTGCAGAGTGGTAGTGCTTTCCGAGTACACAGGAGCTGTTACTTGGCATTTAATGGAGATCCGTACCACAACAAATAACTATGGAATATTAAGGTAAATGCTCATCGACGAGTTCTTATTATTAAGGAGCCTTTCTGATGGACGAGGAATTTCCATTTGTCGATTCTCAATAGCACGAAATTTGCTCCGTTGTCTGTGATTAAGGCTTGTCAGCGTTTACGATGGCTGAAGGTATGGTCCCTTAATTATAGTGCCTTAGTAACCGCAGAGGGGTTTTCAGCTAACTTAAAATGGCATCTAGCAGAGCAAGTGAATTTAAAATGGAGAGTTATGTGACCAAAAATCGTAACGGTTTTATAGTATCAGGTTCGTGAGCTTTTAAATAACGTAGGTAGATGGGAGAATGAGCTAATCCTTTGGCGAGTACTGTCAGATGGTGCTGTGCATCTGAGTAAAGATAATTTGACATCTGGTTCCGCCAGGCGGCTGATAATACCAGCCGAAATCAAGTTGGCTGTCTTGGAGTTGCAGGTTCTGATGATTGAGGCAACGCAAAGAAGACGTCATTCAAGCTGGTTGGAGGAGTTGCGGTTAGTCACTATTTGCATTAGTTGTGATCCTATTGGTCTGCTGAACTGATGAGAGGAAGATTGGAGGTTGAATTCTCTCCAATGAACCATTGGTTGTGCTTAGCACAAGTTAAATCAAAGGCTGATAGAATACCGTGCGCATGTGTGTTTATCTCCACCGCATTCATCACGTGCTCTCCAGGTTTGTGAATGTCACGGTTGGAGAGAGCTCGGCAGAATCAGCACCACTTGCCCGCATGATTGATCATGTTGCACTGGTATAATCACTGAAGTCTGTAAGCTAGGATTTGATGGAATGTCACAACCCGCAATGTCAGCAGGTTGAAAGGCGTGTTTTGTGCTCTTCGAGTATCCATTTTCATTCTTTGAATGAATGACATATAATACTAACTTTGAAACTGGTAGGCTACTAAGTAAACCGCCATGGAGTGATTCAGCTGGATCATTTGTCAGGCATAGAATGTAGACCACTGAAGCCAGTGATGAGAGTAAGGCCCTTAAACCGATTGTTAGATGGTTCTTCCAGTCTGAGACGTTAGAACCGACTTCAGACATAATTCTCATGTATTTCTAATCGCCATTAAATTTTCATTCTCACATACATTTAATTTGGTTGAGAGAATCTTTCTCTTCTTTTATGGCTAGGTGACAAATGACCTTCGGACCTTAGACTACCCAGTAACCTACTTTTGGGGCGATATAATTACCAAAATTTGGTATATGAATAGCATCACATTCATATCTTCTTCACCTAGTGTCGGTTCACCGCATTCTACTTATGATTACCGCTGTCCGTGGCATAGCTAATCAAGTGCAAAATTTGCAGCTGCCTACGAAACCGGATTGAGATTGAACGGGATGACCATGTCTATGCCCAACTTGGTGACCAAGGGACAAGCAATTCTCTGGAAGGGGACATCGTGTTTAGATATGCTGAACTGAAGGAAGATAAAATATTAAACTAACAGCAGTAGCGATGGAGCACAAGGCATAACCGTCAAATCTCGTGTAAATTGAAGGCCTTTAAGTAGTAAAATGATTTCATCCTTAGGTATCCACGCAATCGAGGCGTTAGTTGCATTGTCTGTGTGCATGTAGCGGGAGAATCTGAGGAGTTGCTCAGATCTCTGCGCTCAGGGTATGTTAGTCTCTTGGTAATAAGCTAGCTTATTTTGTTTCTATGAGCTAAAATAAACTATTGCACAATGGTGGCAATAAAGTTGGCTTCACCCACAATCTCGATTGCTAATTCCAATGCTTCAATTGTTGGACTGTACGTGGGAGGACAAGCACCCACGAAGTTCTTATCTGCAATGTTATTACTCTTGATCGCATGCTATTACACACATATTTTCTTGTAGGTTGTACAGAAACAAAGAAGCGACTAAGAGATTATTATAAAAAACCCCTTATAGAGTGCTTTTCTTGACAACAATGTACAAGATAACGTTCCTCCCCACCCAAATTTTATGACTTGACAACCGACTTCTTTGACTGTCTATGGCTGTGCCACATGCTAGTTACACCTTGAAATCACTAACCAAAATCAGCGTCTCTGCTGTCAGCCGGTTATTGGGCTCCCTTGCTTAATGATTGGCACCCCTGAACGTATCTCACATCAGTCATACTTAATCCCCAAGTTCAAATTGGGCGCTTAAAGATGGAACCAATCGAGCAATTAATAAGATTTCCGTAGCACATCAGTTTTCCCTTTTGCGCTTAACAAAGTCCCACTAACTATCTCTCTTAGGCTCAGGAAAGACTGTCTTAACTATTTGAGATGCGAATAGCGTGTCGTCTTCCTGTGCACGAAACAACTACTGGCTTAGTCAAATTTGAAGCACTCCCTGTAAGTGTATTGGAGTCGAGAAACACAAAGACACATAAACACATTTTTGTTTTGATACAAACGTTTTGAAGTACTCACGCACCCAATCAGAGGTCAGAGACGTTGCAGCCGCCCTGACGCTTTGGAGCCACATGCAACAAAGATGATAACCTATTCCATTCTATAATTTTCTGTTAAACTGGTAAAAGCAAAATGCTTTTTTAATAGACAATACCCATTGCATCAAAGTCATGTAAAACCAAATGCACTAGGAAGGGTGATTAGCTTTGATGATTGGACACCCTTAACATCATTGATTGTCGGTGTACAAAACAACAGATCCCTTTCAGTCTATATCACATCTTTATGCGTTTAAGGGCTAATATGGGTGCGAATCCTATGTAACGACGGCAGGCCAACCACGGTAACAATAATTTCTTGCTATACCTTTACGATAGGGTTCGTAAATGTTCGAATAGACAAGTGATTACATGTGTCGAATTTGTGAGAAACTACTGAGAAGGATTTGAGGGAATCAGAGGCGATGCAGTTCTAGCATAGCAGCTCAAGCTAACTAACAGCCGGCGTCTCCTGCAGATCACTGCAGATTCTGGAGACTCGCAGCGTGTATCATAACCAACATAGTGGCGAGAATTTCACCCAACGCAAAAGTGTCCTTAGATGAGCAGATATGCATTAACCTAGAAATTGCTTTATCAGCTTCTCACCAATTACATTCACATGGGCTCACTTCTCCACCCCCATTGGTCATGTCGCGACCAATCGTGTAAGAAGGAGAACATCGTTGGCTCAAGGTGAGTTTAGACTGACCTTAAATATGGCAATATTGCACTCCTAAGCCACAACTCACAGACCAAGCAGATCAAGTAACCAAGGTGAGCTCTGCGTCTCCTGCTGTAATGGAAATGTTGACTGTTTATTGCACATCTTTTACTGCATTTTTGCACTTCTCTCTTCCTCTTCAGCATGGGCAAGACTCTAACGCGCGCCTTTAGGCTTATTTTTCAAGTAATTACTGCCTTCCTCTTTGTAAGTGATCTAATGTAAAATGATATTTCCTTTACAACACCTTCTGCTGAGGAAGCGGTTATTGTTTCCTCTATCGTAGCTGGGCCTCCTCTTAACGGCGGTGGGTGGCATTATACTGAAAACATCAACAAGCATACTTCAATCATCAATGAAGGTGGCGTTTAAAGGGTACGAAGGTGATGCTGATAATTTACGCCAGTTTGCTGACTTTCTGCTTGAAATTGCCGGTAGGTTATGAAGCAGGCCTGATGACTACTCTTTGATCTCCTTCTCTCCTTCCTTGTGACAAACGTTATTGACTGATTCCATCTAGATACCATGGCCGTATACTGCATTGTGTTTGGAATGGTGCTAGCAGTTCTTGCACTGATCGGGTTAATTGCCTCGTATTGTGGTTGGTATAAAGTGTTGAAAATAGTGAGTTGGTTTAAAGGATGTGAATTAGGCACTACTAACCACATTGCTTTATTTACAATTGTTTTTCTCATCGCCTACCAGTATGCCGTCATTCTGATTGTCGTTCTTGTTGTGCAAATCATCATTGTTGCCGTGATTTTCTCCAGTCCCACCAAATATGCAAATGGGATTGTCAGCGCAGTGGAAACGCTTCTCACTTCATACGGAAATGGAAGTGAGGAGGGAAATGCGTCAACTGCTACCTGGAATGTGTTGATGGAGGTACAAATCTATGACCAATTAGTTGGCCTTGTTTGCCTAAAATGGTTTGAGCTAAATGTCCACGAAATACTTGTCTTTCTCAACAGACCAGCCCTAAGTGCTGTGGCATGGATGGCCACAAGGACTTCGGTATGTTCAAGAATATCATGCTAATTTCGCTTTTTCATGATGCCCAAATTTGCAATTTTTATTTCGTTTATAGTAAAACTAGGCAAAAGCTTGCCACTTCCATGTTGTAACATCACGGCTGGCTCCTGTAATGCAACGACAGCTCAACACGTTAACGTGACAGGATGTAGACACAAAGTTGAACTATTTTCTACGCTTAGATCTGATGTTTTATTGCATATTTCCATTTCGATGATTTTTATGGAGGTGAGTGCCGAACCTGTCCTATTTACTGACAGCAAAGTGAGTGAAGACATCATCAGCAACTCTCTCTTGTCCATCTTTCAGGCAGTGCTCATTGTACTTGTGATACTCTTGCTGTGCACAGCAAAAGATGAGAAGCCTGTGGAAGGTTGAAGCAAGTTATAGAAAAATACATCAGTCTACCTACTTACGCCCACCTCTATCCACTTTCTCCCCTTGGACACGGATCACTTTCCTTATTGGGTCGTTTTATGATATCTGTCATGTTTTTAAGCTTAGGCTGTACAATGCTTTTGTTGTTTGTTTTGCTTTTAGACATTTGTCTAATGAACTTCGTTTTTATACGATGAGCCCTAAAATTTTTTTGAGCGATTCACGCTTAGTTACTGGTAAATCCAATGGGGAACTTCGGATCTCGTATTTTAATGGGGAAGTCCTCGAGCTGACTCCCTGAATGAGCAGATGTATGGGTGTACAGATGAGTGGTGAGACAATTATCTGTCTCGTTTGATGGAGAGTAGATACAGGGAGAAGGGAGAATGTGAATTGAGTTAGGCTTGGTTTGCGTCAAGTAGGTCCCTAAGACGAAGTATACTGAGGGTTGTTGTTCAAAGGAAACATGGGAAATTAAGACCACTGAGAGTATTTTTGCCGAATTTTTGTGAAGGTAGAGGGGAAGCACTTCTTTTTACTTACATCTTGACCTATATTCGTTTAAGCGGGCATTTTACACGACTTGCCATGTCCCGTGAAAAGGCGTAGTATATATGAGGCGTTAGAATCGCCTCACATCGACTTTAAACAAAGGCTTAAAATGGGTGGGGCTAGAAGAATACAAATTATGAGAATTGAACAAATGCGTTTTATTCACGATTTTGGAACCAATCCAGTTGGACGGGTGGGGGACATTATGTATGTTATTCTCCTTTATAAGGATTAACAAGTTTTCTCCGGCAAATTATAATAATTCCACATGTGAGTTTTTCAACCTTTGACAAAATGATGTTTGATGTAGGGGTCTACTAGATTGACAAAAATGAAAAAAGTTGTTCTAATGTCAAATTATGGAATAAAAAGTCCTGGTATAATATATGAATGGATGGATAAATAGACGGATGAATGGATAGATTGATGGATGGATGGATGGACGGACGGGCGGAAGAATGAATGAAATACATCTACCCAATTACCACTGTAGGCAGTCGTAGACAGATTAGCTTTCCATCCTTTAGGATTATCCAACCACATCCATTCTCTTGACCCACTTTTAGGTTAACATTTTTCTGTTAGCGGCCCCTAGAGGATGCATGACTTTGACAGAATTCAAGGCATTACTTGTGATTATAAAATGGCACAATTGGTTGGCTGGTGACACGTCGAAACACGTGAAAATGCCATCGAATGGTGGAAGAGAAGGGATATTTTTATGCCTTTGCTAAGCCATTGTAGAGATACTCTCTATGCACCTTCAACACACTTCCAAAGTGAAGTCAATTTGTTTCGGCCTAAGACAAAGTGAGCCCACATAGTCCCCACCCCATCAACCCATAGCCCAATCAAGTAGGCAGTCTACACCACCTTTACTCATTGCGGCAACTAAGTCTTTCTACTATTCCACACACCTCTCTACCTATTTGCGCAGCTACCCGATCAAATTCAATTATGTGGAATGCGAGATCTGATGGCTATGTCGGCTCCTATAAGAGCGAACTCAAGTGAATGATTGGTTGGTATAACTTAGAACCCACTCCGCCTGACCTGATTGCATCAAAAAAATACTTAGAATCAGGATAGGCATCAACGCCTGTGTACAATGTACCGCCAAAAATCACAGTGCAACGCTAGTGGTCAGTGTAAAAGATGGGTTTGATGGAAATGCTAGAGATTACGTCTGGGTTCGCCTCGAAATTCTTTTGATCTTGTTGAAATGGCTAGAATAGATCGTGATCATCGTAATTTTGATCTTTTTAACATCTACCGGTGGTCCAAAGCATGGAATTAGAGTCTCCTTTTGCAGCATCACGCCAGTGGAGAACTTCATTGGAATCTTCCAATTGCATGTGCTGCTTCTCACAGTTTCGGGCAAAAATGCTTAGATTAACTCATAAAATTTCTATGGCTTAACCAGTGGAAGTCTTCTGTTGACTTTGCCAGTGCCAACAAATCGTATGCGTCCACAGCAAGACTAGAATTTTATCCTCGCTGAACAGCATGCGAACGCTAAGCCCACTTATAGCCTGACTCCAGAAATGGGGGTACACCATGTTAGACATGGCGACGTGGAAGCCGGATAGCTTAAGCTAGAATCAAACGAGGCTGTCGAAAAGGATTGACGTAAAAAGGAGGGGCAGCAAAGTAAAAGGCATGGTAATAACCCTTTACTTAAAGCGTCCTACTCACAGTATTCAGTAGTGTATCATAACCAAGTACGCAAGAGGGCGCGACTTACAAGCATGAAGAGATACGTTATTCCTTGATTATCCAAAGTGCAGGAGAACATCAGGATTAATTATGAAGCAACTATGAAACCCATTACACTTTACTTCAAACTAACTCCAAATAAAAAGGAGCACAAACTACGAGAAATAACTTTGTGCTGGTTATTTTAAAATGGTATCCACCGGAGCAAGTAAAGTCGAAATAAAGCTCGATGCCGTGTCATGTAAGTACCGCTGTAGGATGTATCATCTAGTTCCTCCAGTTTTAGACGTTAACATTGACGTCTGAACCTCATACTTTTGACCAATAAGCTTTGTCAGCTTCACGTAGTTGTAGTGGTCGTCGCTAATGGGCAGGTTGAAGTGGCCTGAGAAAGAGGCCGCACTTACTTTTCTCCATTCTTCTGGACGATGAAACTCCCACAACCTACCTGCAAGATGAAGTACTAGTTCTTATTCTTCTTCGTTTTGAGCGAGAAAGGTAGTGTGTGCATTGATGCCACAAGCATGGGGCTTTGTGCAGATCTCTATACTCAACGCATGGTGACGTCTCAATGGCATGCCGACTTCGCCCACATTCTCATTTGTCAAATTAACTGCTTTAATTGTATAAAAATATCCGTGATAGCATGCCGCTGTATAAAACACGAAAGTGTCGGACAGCTATTCACAAACTTCTAACAAAAGTTCTTCACTTGACAACAATGCGCAAGGAAGAGTTCTCCACTTTCATGACATGCCGACCGACGTCTTTGAGGTTGTTATAAGGTTATGTTACATGCTAGTAAACCCCTGAAGTCGCTGGCTAAGGTCAGCGTCTCTGCTACCATTCGATTGTTATACTCTTTTGTCCCATAGTTGTCGGCGCTGGATGCGCCTTCACTTCGATCATGCTTAACAACTTAGTAAAAAGTTTGCTTAGCACATGTGCTTTTCCACTCACTACTAATTAAGCCTTCGATAACTGTTCTACAGTAAAGCACGAAGGCTTCAACTCTGTTAAGATAAATGATGCACATAGGAAAGATTGCCTTGACTATTTACGAAGCGAAAAGTTTGTCGTCTCCTTTCCAGCACACCAACAAGCAGATTATTCACAATTAAAGAACTCTATGCAAGTGTTTTGAAGACAGTGCCGCATTGTTATTTAATACATACGCCTAGGAGTACTCATCCATCCAGCCATCCATCCACCCAAAGGCGTTCGACTTCTACACAACGAAGACGTAAACCAAATGCAGTATCCCTGCGACGCCAGATGTAAGTGGTCAGAGAGGCAGTAAATTACGTATATCAAAATCGTAATAGACTACTGGTTAAGCATAAAATTTAACTAAATACTAGAAGATTGGTAAGGTTTGATAGAAAAAGAAGCAATACATTATTAGCATGGCAGCTGGAGTTAATTAACAAAGACATCTCCTACAAATTCTGCTACTTTACTACGTGAGCAAGCATGCATTAACTTAGAGGTATCTGGTTCTCCACTCCCATTGGTTACCTCGTGGCCAATAACTTTCGTAATCGCCCACGAACTCGAAGTTCATTGGTTAAAGGTAAGTTGGAGCCGGCTTTATGTATGGCTCCATCGCATTTCCAAACCATAGTTCACATGGTAGTCTGGCCAATTCACCAAGGTGAGCTCTGCGTCTTTTCTGCTGTGTTGGAGATAATGTGAATTACTTGTTCAGCTTTTATTGCATTTTTGCACTACTCTTTCCCTCTTCAGCATGGGCAGAGTTATTGTGCTCACCTTTAGGGCTAGTTTTCAAGCCGTTACTATCTTCCTCTTTGTAAGTGATGCAATGTGGGTGCCGTTGCCTTTATAAAACTTTTTGTCAGTGAAGTGATTATTGTTTTTTCTGTCGTAGCTGACCTTCCTCACAGCAGCGGTGGGTGGCATTGTGATGAAAACATCAACAAGTATACTTCAATCAACATTGAATACGGCACTTAATTGGTCGAAGCTTGATGCTCGTACATTACGCCAGTTTACAGCCTCTCTGTTTGAGATTGCCGGTAGGTGATGAAAGAAGTGAGAGCATTGCGCCTCAGTATCCCTCTCGCCAACCAGTGGGGCATAAACGGTGCTGACTTTTTGCCTTTAGATACCATGGCCTTATACTCCACTGTGGTCAGAGTGGCGCTAGCAGTTTTCGCTCTGATTGGGTTAATTACTTCCTGTTGTTGTTGTAGTAGAATGTTAAAAATAGTAAGTCTGTTTAAGAGGTGTGAAATAGGGCCTAATGCGTTTAACCATTTACTTACAAACATTTGTCTCTTTGCCTACCAGCATACAGCCTTTCTGATAGTTCTTCTTGTTGTGCAAATCATCACTGTTATCGTGCTTTTCTCTGACCCCATCACATTAACTAATGGAGTCATCAGCTCAACTGAAGCGCGTCTCAAGTCATTCGGGGATAGAAGCAAGGAGGGAAATAAATCCACCACCATCTGGAATCTATTGATGAGGGTATGAGTCTGATTCTACTTTGCTTGTCTTTTATAGCCCAAAATGGCTTCAACTAAGTACCTACAGAAAGTTTTATCCTTCTTAATAGTCTCCTCCTTGGTGCTGTGGCATGAATGGCTACGAGGATTTTGGTATGATTAGGAAAAATTTGGTACTTATACCTGTGATGATGCACGAATTGACACTATCGGTTTCTACCGTTTAAGTAAAGCTGGGCAAAGCTTTGCCAAGTTCATGTTGCAATTCCTTTACTGCCGTTTGTAATGCTACCATAGCTCAAAGTAATGCCATAAGAGGATGCAGGAACAAAGTTCTACTAATTGGTCTACTCAGAGCTAAAATTATATTTTATGCTTCCACTACAACGATTTCCTTGGAGGCGAGTCCCATGCTTGTCCTTTGTACTGACAGTAGGGTTATGATGGCAAGACTTTAACTTTACAATCCTCTCTTTTTGCCTTTCAGCCACTGCTTATCATACTTGTGATACTCTTGCTGTGCACTACTAAAAAGAAGAAGGTAAAAGAGGCTGGATTTCATTAGTGAAGGGCATCGTATACCTTCATCTGATTACCTACCACTTTCCTTTTTGTAGTTCTTTACGTTACTTTTGATATTTTATTTGTTGTATTGACCAAAGGTGTTAATATTTGATTCGTTTCTGACCACCGTGGTCAATGCATTTGGGTTGGTGAATATGGACCTTAAGATACTTGAACCGTCTACACGCAGTAAGTGAGTTCAGTCAGGGCCTTCATGATCATTAGATTTCATATTCCACGAGGTAGTGTTCGGGCTGTCTCTCTGAATGGATAAGTGGTTGGGTGTGCGAATGATTAGTGAGACTATCGCTTGTCTTGGTTGATGAGGAGCACATTTAAATATCTTGCAGATGTGTGGATAAGGGAGGACGTAAAATGAGTTTGTCTTGATTGCATACTAGGATTCAAGGCCACTGCAAGTATTTCCGCCGTCGCTTAGTAAAGACAGCGAGAATGCTTTCTCTCAAGTAAATTTTTTATGATAATTGCGCTTTATGGGCATTTTTGCACAATTTACCATGCCACGTGACTAGGCATAATACTTGCCAATTTACACTTGGAATCGCTTCATTTTCGTGTGCAAGAGAGGGGTCTCACTACTTACCCACACACCCCTCTTCCCGTCTATGCAGCAGGGTGCTCAAACCCAACCATGCGGAATCCTGGATATGATGGCCCTGTCGACTTCAAAAAGTGAATTGTTAATGTAATTTTGAAATCCATTCCGCCTGCATTTTATTGTTTTAAATAGAGTAATCAGAATCGGGACAAACGCTAATGCCTGTGCACAATTCTATTCTCAAATATCACAAGAAAATGCAATTAATGAAGAAAGTATTTGCCAGTCCCAGGTATAAAAGAGAGGTCAGACAAAAAGGGTGGGATTTTTATTAGGCTCCACCTTTGACTTTATTCTCTTCTTCTACCTGACCAAAGAAGACCGTCAGTATCGCAATTGCATTGAGCGCAGTCTGACAGGCGGATAGGGAGGGTAGAAGGAAATATCTACCCTTTGTAACGTTGGCTGACATTTCAAAGCTTGGAGCGGGAAATTACTAGGAAGATAGTCATGATGGTGTAGGAGTGCATTAAAACCTTCAGACTGTCTGTGTTACTTGTCACAATTTTTCTCTACCTTCCGGCACAATAGCACTTTGAGCCGTCACAGTATTGCAATCGCCGGACTGAACACTGCAGCATGGAGGTGGCAAATCCCTGCTCAGGCTTACTGGAAAGTTAGAATTGATTGTTAGATTGAGCATCATCGTAGGCAAAAGTGACGGCACTGAGGATCGGCCTCTAATGAAAGACAAACAACACACTGGCATTTGGTTGAATCTGTTTTTTTTACAAAAGGCGGATTCACTTGTTTTGGATCCTTACCGTCATCAGTGCATTTTGTAAAGGGTCAGTTTACAATGCAAACCAACGCTTTGTCGCCTTTAGCAAAGCCAACAAAGTGAAATCTTTTACGAACAAGTCAAGAGCCTAATGTGCGTTGGCCATCACGCTCTTCGGTGGCATAAAAGAAAACGTGAAAACTACTCGAAGTTTGTAGGCAGTATGAAGGTATGGTTAGTGGAAAAAAGGGTAGAAAACTGCAAATGAGACGTAAGCGGGTCTATCGAAAAGGAGGTGTTCACAGAGAGGGATAGTAACAAAAAATATAAAACTATTACTCCACGCTTAAAACGCCCTACTTACAATGCTTAGTAGTGCATTCCAACCGCGTGTGCAAGAAAGCATGCGACCATAACGAGGCTTTAGGGCTAAGGCAAACCTTATGAGGGCTGGATTAATGCCATTTTAAAGAAAGCAAATGCTACTCTATTTTTCGGAGGTGGATATGAATACTAGGCTCCTTCTCAAAGCGACCATGAGGCCCATTATGCTACCGAAAACTGTCTCTAAAAGGAGGAGATCCGAGCCAAAGAAAGTACCATAAGAACATTCAGTTTTACGCCTATAAAGGGTAAGTATTTTGAACTAAGTTTTGTGTCCCATGGAAGAAGTGGTTGAATGAGCTTTAAGTTATGGAGGAGCTTGCCGAATAAGCAGTTTACTTTCCCATCTGTGCAACAAAATATGAAGATATGAGCCATTACTTGTAACGCCTTAGTAACCACAGGCTCCATTGCAGCTACTTTGAAAAGGCATCACTTAAAGCATGCGAAGCCGATGTAGAGTTGTACACAGGGCTTCTCTGTTTGTGGCTACGATCATGGAGGGTTCCTTTGCGGCTTTCTTGGTCCTTTTTAAATTGGGTAGTAATCACGTACTATTCCGAACAGAAGGGACATAATGGGAGACTGAGTCAATCCTTCAACGATTGCTGCTGACATCTCCAAATGTACGGCGCTTGTATGTGCCAGATTTCAGATGAAGTTATTTGCAACTTCCTATGGGCGCATTTGGTTGAACCAGTTTGCCAATGCCCACCTCAATGATGATTCGATTTGTCTGCTGAACTGGTGATAAGTTGAGGTTGAAGTTTCTAGAATGTAGTAGTGGTCGTGCTAAAATTGATTACGTGAAAATGCTTGCCGATCCCGATTGCTATTATCACGCCTCCCTCGTGCAAATTACTGCCTCAGTCGGTGCATGCTTGCCAGAATCAATGGTACGCGTCTGTATGACTAACTGCACCGGCTATGTTGCATCGATGGTGTCTGTAGGAGAGGACTCGGCCGTGTGGCAGCTGGTCAGAAGAGGCGTTTTCTTTGACACGGATGTTGGTGTTCTGATGGTTGAGCCGTTAGCTATATTGTAAGTTCTTGATTCTCATATTATATTCCTTCTTTGAATTCACAATTAGAGCGAAACTGGGGGCAGTCTCTGTCCCTACACTGAACCAATGTGGGATCACATTTACATTGACCCAGAGTTGACAATGGTTTGTTACTAAATGAACTCCCACGGAGTGATTCAGCTTAGTCGTTATTCAAGGGGCGAGTACCGATTTCTAAGTACGGGGACGACTGTAAGCCAGACACGAGGGTAAAGCATTTAAACCGGCCGTCAGATGATTCCTACAGTCTGAGGAGTTTACGATGACATCTGACTATTTTGACGTGTTTAACGTAGTTCCAATCACCACTATTTTCAGCCCCACATATGTATAACATAGACCGAAGAAGGAAGGGAAAGTGAGAAGGCGCATGCCTAATAATTCGGTTTAGGGAAATTCTTCGTCTCTTTGTTAAATGACAAAAGATCTTTAACCTTGCACCACTCACTATCTTTCCTGTGGGAAGATATGATCACCGCAATCTACTACGTCAACAGTGCCACACTCTTATCCTTTTCATTCTTTCTCTCCTAGTGTCAGTTCACGGCATTCCGCTTACGACTATTGCTGTTCATGGCAATAGCCAATCAAGTACAAAATGGTAAAAATGGAACTGGATGAGTGTAGCGATGCTCATTTTGGTCACCTGTAGACAAACAATTCTCTGGATAATGTGTGGCTGAAAGAGAATAAGATCGTAGTCCTTGAACGAAAGGGAGCGTGGTATGCAAGAAAATTGCATGGAAAATAACACAAGGTGACACCATTGTATTTTATGCAGATTACCAGCCTCCTTATTGTGGCACGATCTCACTAGGTCTTCCTCATCTCCATTCCGGTTTAGCAAGGACTCGTGTTTGTGGGTCTTTGAAATCAATGCATCCAACTAACTGACGTGCCGACTTTATTCTGTTCTGGTGAAATGAGTGTAACAACGAAACAATTAAGGCATAGCATTAGGCTTAATGCATAATGACGACTTTGTGGTAGTTAGAATATCATATTTACTTTACCAAGCATGGGAAAATAAATGCTCTTACATGGAAAGTTTGATTTATTTTGCTTGTTCTGGGGATCTCCTGCGCCAGATCACCAAATTACTTATAGGCTGTATGAGAGGTCTAAAATAGCCCATGTATCACTGCAAAATTCCTACAAATTTGCCTTTCTGATCAAAATTACTTCAGGAAATCATCTTCCGCTCCAGCATTTGACTGCCCACTTTGATGCCTGGATTAAAACTTCTCGACTCGTCTGTCATTTAGATCTCGCTATCTCTGCTAATAAAATCTCGCAGTTACTAACCAATCACAACATCTAAACTGCGATTTGATGATAAGGTAATATAGTCATTTTAAGCACTCTGCTGATGGGATCGCCCTGGGAAATGAAATGGAGTGTTTGCTGACGATGACGCAGCTTGCAAACCTTGAACTTCAGCAATATGCGGTAAAATCACTGGAATGATAATTCTCTCAACCCTTACAAAAGTACTCTCAGACAATCAGACAATGCATAACCTACTGACTCAAAAGGCAATTATGATTAGTTAATCAGCTTTTTAACCAATCACACTCACGCTCATTCAGTTCTCGATTCCAATTAGTCCATTCTTAACCATTCACGCGCGTCGCTAACATCGGAACGTGAATTTCATTAGCTCACAGGAAATTCAGGCTAACTTTAAGTTTAACCTTTGTGTGCTTCGAAGTCGTACTTTACAGGCTATTCAGATCAGAAAGTCAAGGTGAGCTATTTGTCTTTAATTGCTGTATCAGGAATAACGCAAATTCCTGCTCATCGTTTCAGTAATCATATGCACTTCTTTTTGCCCCTTTAGCATGATCAAAGTTAACTTGTATGGTTCGAAGACTATTTATTTAATCTTTAGTTTCTTTCCTACATCATCTAGGCTTCCTCTGAGCAGCAGTGAGTGGCATTCTGCTGAATATATTAAAAGTGTGTTGGAAAAGGTATTGGCAGGGATCTTTAATGAGGTCAAAAGTGTTGATCCCAAATTGCGCCAGTTGGCAGACTTTCTGTTTGCATACCAAGTCGTAAAATACCAACTCGATCTCCGCCAATCCTCCCATTTTAGCATAGATCAGTATCCTCTTATCTTCTTTAGATAGAATGCATAAGTTCTTGTCGCGGTGGAATTAACCCTCTCAGTTATCTGTCGCTATGACTTCATTGGTTCTTTCTGTTAACCTAAGATACTACTGAAGCTAGTCAGTAGAATCGGAGATTTGACTTGATCACACCCCGGTAAATTCCTGGTAATATTTTTCACTTTTCCTATTAACGTACTGTCATTCTGGCTGTTACAACTGTTATGAAATAAATTAGTGTTTCATTGCTTTTTGCCAATAATAGCGAACATGCTTCTAACATTGGCGCATCAACGGACGATCTTTGCAAGTCACACTGTAAAGAGGGTGAGGAAAGGCAGGTGTCAAGAGCTGTCTGAAATGTAATTATGAAGTTGTTAAAATGACTAAAGTTATTTTCTACTCTCCACCCTATAAATCTTTAAATAAATGCCAGCAAAATTTATGGTTTTTTATTACAGGCAGCTGCAATATGCTGCGGCCTTGATGGCTACGAGGGTTTCAGTATTTTACGGAAAGGCAAAATGCCGTCTAAAGAATGTTGCAATAATACGTCCGATACTTGTAAAGCTTTGTAGGCTAAAGTGGCTAATGTGACTAGGTGCAGGAAAAAACCGCAAGATTACTATTGACAGTACGGAACATATAATGTCTGTCCCCATTGGCTCGATCCTGTTGCAGCTGAGTCATGATTCCATCTTTTGTACTGCCAGCTAATGGTGTTAATGAAAGTCATTTCCTTTTATGTTATATCAGTCGTAGTTGCGATGGTTATAATTTGCTTGTACACAATTGCCGGAGGCAAGAGAAGATGGAGACAACACCCTACAGAACCCTTGTTACTTACTTTTGATCCCTTTTTTACACGGACGACCGTTATCAATTCCGCATAGACAATGACAGCATTTTCTGTCGAGTTAGCGGGTGATATCTGGTCGTAAGAAACCAATTTGATGCTTAAGGCTGCAATATCCACTAATTTTACTTTCCTCCAGTCACATTTATCGGGGCTATCAGGACTCGTATTCCACGAAGCTTTCCCCTAAGAGACTTCAGTAAATAGGCAGATGGGCGTGTAGATAAACATTGAAAATGCCTGTTCTGTAGATTATTGTCGACGATAAGGTGTTTCAAAGGGGGCTGTTGATGAGATTGTTAGAAGATCAGGAACACTAAGGACGGCTATGCAGGAGCTTAGTGAAGACAGCAGAGGCATTTCATCCCTTTTACGTAGGAAATAAAACAATTGCAATTTGGCAATAAGAAATGCGCCTGAGTCAAGTGTTTTAAGGGAACCATTCGCGGACTTTGGAAACTGTCAGCAGTGGTGATCAAATTGACGAGTTTACCCACGGAACTGATACAATGTCAAACAGTTGAGTGAAAGGGCTTGTGGATGTCACTTTCCTTTGTACGGGGTAACAGATTTCCATTGCTAATAGGTTTCATCTTAAACGTGGGCTCATTACATTAGAAGGAATGCAAAATATGGAGATGAACCGTAGGTAGTCCTTTTTTATTAATACCAACGGTGAATCGACCAAGCGAGTATGGGTGGAAATAAAGGCTCCATTGCGTGGTTATGGAAACACTAAGAAAGAGCAAATTGCAGGATGCAAGATGGATGAAGAGATTGTTTGACGGAAGGATTGATGGACGGAAAAAAGTTGCGATAGATGAACGAATTGAGTAATACGGAATGGATGGGAACAAGATGGATTGGTACTGTCGAAGTTTCTTGCAAATCCGGGATTTACATTTACGTTGCCAATAATTGGCAAATGTGTAGCTATTCTGTTCTGTCCGGTCATCTCCGATTGATCAGCATAGCATGTAATTAAGGGAATATTTCCTATTTGGCCAAAAACACGGGTTTGGGATATATTAGCACGGTTGTTTGTCTTCACGCCTTGCCAAGCTAGGCATCACATGAGTGCTTGCCGTGCATGCCAGCCTTCCCTTGCACAGGTGACAAGAATGACATTTGCATCCAAGACTTGTCTACTGACTACTCCATTATCAAACTTGATGTAATCCAGGCTTTTGAGCACAATAACTGTGGCATTTAGATCATGCATACGACAGAGCTTGAAGTACCACCTCAAAATCCATTCAATCATCCATCCTGAAGGTGAGATCGTTGGGTTATTAAAGTATAGTGGCCTGTACACTTCCGACACACTACTAAATAAATGCCTTCCAAAGGCGTTAGGAATTACACTTGAAGTCTCACCTAAGACTTTAATCATGGTCTACCCATGGCTCGTGGAGACGAGGAGCCGGTTTGCCTTGAGCTATTCCCATGACTACTCTTGTCAACAACTCAATGCTCTTAATTACCTACTGCCACTTAACTCTCTGTCCGACAATTAAGTAGGGAGTCAGCAATGTAATAACAGAGGAGGGAAGCGATTTTTGGTATCTAAAAGACGTATCTACAGCACCGAATGAACTTTTAACAATGTGTCAATCACCTATCAAGTTGCTAAGACTAAGCAGTCTTCAGCTGACCATAGCAACCATAATCCCGTGTAAAATAGGAGCTAAGATTTTGGTAAGGTTTCAGACAGGCACTGACGTCTGCGTCTGAAAATATGGGTTGGCACATGACTGCATTTTCGGTGAGAAGATTTGTGCAGACGTGACTTAGTCATGAGACATCTTGATCAGAATGGGCACTTAGATGATGAGGCACAGCAATCACTTCAACGCGGCAATGTTATTAATGATGGCTGACAGTTTTCTTCTAGCAGAGGAGTCAAGAACGCCGGCATCTCCAAAAATTATTTCCCATTGTGCTTTGTAAGGCTGGCTCCTGCTTTGTTAATTCTAATTCTCTATTACTGCAATCAGACATGTTTTATGAAAGTGATTAGTACCATAGGGCCAAAGTCAGGTGAATGCTGAACAATATCGAGACTAAAAAACATTTTAATGCCGAATTCCCTTTTAGCCTGACAACTTTACAACGCAAGCAAGCTCAAACTCGAGAGTATCAAAAAATCGTCTCTGCTTTACTCCATTTGAAAGACTTACAAGCCCGGTAGGATCCATTGTCAGGGGTATAGATGTGGTAGAGAGTTGGATGGATGGATGTTTGAAGTAAAGGAAAAAAATTAATCTACCACCTTTTCCTTTATTAACATAGTGAATTTACCTAAAAATATGCCTAAAGTTTTTGGCCTCCCTTCTACTTAGGCAAATTAATCACAAAACAATGGGCGTCCATCTGACCGTGCCCTGTCAAAATGCCCAAAAAAGGTGTGGGTGGAATTTACATAACACACACCCACTAACCAGCGATGATGGGTCCGCCATATTATGTAACCATGATCATGTGTAAATGATTGAGAGCGTATATTTGTGTGGGAGGCAGGGAAATAGATCTGCCGAATGCGTAATAGGATGCCTTTTTAATATTTTTCCTGTATTTTTTGCAGATGTGATTAGAAGGAAAAGGTTCAAAGGTTTACCACCAATTAAAGAAAGTTACCAAATGATGACACTACCTGCATTTTAATGCACACATTGTAACTCAACATCACCTGCCATAATCGGAGGAGAGACAGGCTCTCCAACCCACGCAAAAGTGCTTTTATTTAAGCAAATACTGAATAACCTAGAAACGCCTACGATCGTTTTCACACGTACCTAAACTCCCATCCCTATTGGCCACTTCGTGGTCAGTAATGTGCGCGATCACCATGGAAACACAAATGACATTGGCTGGCGGCGAAGTTGAGACGACTTTAAATTCGGCTCCATTATACCCGTAATTCATGCTTCATAAGTCAATCCAGGGAGTCAACTAAGGTAAGATTTTTGCCCCTTTCGCTGTACTCGAAATTCTGCGAATTTCTTGCTCATCTTTCACACATCTTCAGGCCCTTCCGTGTGTCTCTTCAGCATGGGCAGTGTTATTTCATGTGGTTTAAAGCTAGTCCTTCAGATCTTCAACACCGTCCTCTTTGTAAGTGATGAGATAGGGATGCTGTAGTTTTTTTGCAGCGTTTTATTGAAGAATTGCTAATTTTCTTTTCTATACCAGGTGGCCTTCTTGGCCGTGGCGGTGTTTGGTATTGTTTTAAAAACGTCAAAAGGGTTAGTGCAATCGATATTTGAGAAGGCCTTTGATAAAAACAGTGTTACAGATGAACAATTGAAAGCGTTTGCTCAATTCATCACTGATAATTCTGGTAGGTGATGCGATAAGTCATGCAATACTACTTTGGTACTCATTAGTGCTTTAATCCGGTAGTGACTTAATTTTTCCAGGTGGCGTCGCTGTAGTCCTCATTGTGGTTGGATTGGTGCTAGCAGCTCTTTGTCTGATCGGATGCATTGCCTCATGCTGCGGATGTGAAATACTACTGAAGATTGTGAGCAGACCTTAGAGAGGTGATAAAGTGACAAATGAAGTCTCCAAAATGACGACAATCATTTGTTTTCCTTTTTAGTATGCTGCTATTCTGGTTGTTCTACTTGTCGTACAGATAATTGCTGTTGCAGTAGTTTTCTCTGATCCCAACAGACTTAGTAATTGGACCATCAAAGCAATGAATCAACTTCTCCAATTGTACGGTGACCAAAGTACTGATAAAGGGCAAATGGCAACGGCCATCTGGAACTTTGTTATGGAGGTACAAATCTAAAGCACGAAAGTTAATTTCTCTTTTTGCTGAGTACTTACATGTTTTTTCGCTATGACAGAAAGAACCGCTCTGCTGCGCCATGGATGGCTATAAGGATTTCTGTAAATTTATAAAATAATTTGCTATTTTACCTACGTATTTCATACGTACTTACGATTTTTTTATTAATCTAGCTAAGCCGGGTCAACTGCTACCACCACAATGCTGCGGTGTAGGAGCTGGTGGATGTAGCGAAGCCCAAGCCAAACAAGATAATATTAAAGGATGCAGAGAGAGAATTGCCAACTTTACTGCAGATAATATGAAGAGTATAATGTACATCTCCATTTTTGCAATCCTATTCCAGGTAAATGTCAAACCCGCCCTTCATACTACCAACAAGAAATGCCTAAGAATGATATTTTTAAATCTACCTTTCAGGCGGCGCTCATCGTGATTGTGATGCTTGTGATTTGCCTGTAAACAAATGACAAAGCCAAGAGGATACCGAAACAACTGTTACAAGAAGCCCTATTGCTTACGCTTCACTCCTATTTTACACTGACAACAGCAATTTTTTCGCAATAGATCAATGATGTTTCGTTTTTGGGTTGCTCAGTGATATGTGAACGTTAAGGTGTACACAGAGGTAGTCCATTCCTCGATATCTGGTTGGACAAGGCAAGCCTTAAAACTACTCTGTTGTGGTCTCATCGAATCTGTCATTCCAATGGAGTGTGTTTAAAGAGGTTTGTTGATAATTAGCCAGACTGTCCACCGCCTCAATGAATGGCGGGAGGTGGTATGGACTGTCCACCAGACCAACTTTTAGGTGAATGAGAGAGGAAAGTAGCAAACTGAGTTAGTCATGGACTAAATCGTAAAGGCGTCTATAGTAAAGTACTTTGGTGGGTAATGTTGTAAGGCTTGTTGGAAGATCACAATCACAGAGTTTCTTTTCTGGAGAAGCCAAGTGAAAACAAAGAGAAGGCCTTTCCTCTACCTTACGAACCACCCATGAAATTGCCATTTGAAAGGTAATTTCATATGCTTTAAAGTCTCTCATGACGACTCATCTCATGGAGTGCGAACTACCAGTTGACGCCTTTAATCACGTCAGAGTTAGATCTGTAAGAGAGAGAGCACAGCGTGTGCAAAAGCTGGAGTAAAATGAAGACTTGACAATGAAATGGTGTGGGAGTCCCCTTGGCTTCGATTGATAGTCGAGTTTCTTTGCAGAGACTGTCAAAACTGATAACCTGGAAGACAAGATTTATTTATGGGGATCACACCTTTCTAGTCCAAATGGGATAGCAGAAAAAAAGAAGGAATAAGCGTAAGAATGAATGACTGGTGCACATGTGACCGGATAGAGGTATGGAAGCACGGATGAGAATGATGTGGGTGAATGGAATGATGTGCCGATGGATGGGTACGGGATGTAGGTTTAAAATATGGATGCAGGATGGCAAAAATGGATCCTGGATGGATCGATAAATGAATAGAGGACAAATGAAATGGAGACGAAGATTCCTTCTGTCTTGTCCTGTCACTTCTGATTGTCTGAAATTGCATATAGATTATCGACAATTGCGAAACTATTTTTTTGTGTAGCCTAATGCAATACAGTGGAATTCCTGCCTTTCTGTGCCTACCTCCTTTGCTCCTTCTACAGCTACCTCTCGCATGTTAGCGCGCAGTATAGACCCTTCTTCTCACATACCTCAGCCAAGAAAGACGGCCTCACCGACGACTTGCCACCTGAATGCCGTATTTGTGAGCTTAATGTGATCCGGCCTTACACACACAACTGGCAGTTTATAACACCCGCTATGCAGCATTAAGATTACAAGTGCGGCAGGGCTAAAAATGATGAAGTTGTTAGTACACACGAGGGGTTTTGCTTCTTTTAGTTGGGCAACCCAGTATCGCCGCACCTGCAGACAATGGCATCGCTAATGGGAAAGCAATGTTCCATCATGACTAAAGGGAACATTTAAGTGGACTGGTAGCCTGCACAATCGCAGTCACAAGTCAGCTTGAACGATGGAATGATCACCAGTGTTGATAATGAGTAGGTGAGGTTATCTATTCAGCTCCAGTCGTCTGGATCTTTCCATCACTCATTACCCTACGACATCCCTTAGTCCTTTAGCTGGATGCCTTTCATAGCCCACCTGCAGCAATCAGGATGCAGCTGATGCTGAACAGTACAACAGTCATCCAACAGGGGCTCCCAGACGAGCTAGTTATAGATTAACAATGCTATCAGAAAAAGGACAACTCTTTACTGTGTGCGAGTTCCATGATTGCTGTTGTCAAGACACCACCATACACATTCACCTGATATTATTTCGATTTCAATTTGTCTATCAAGCAGAGAGGATTGTCAGAAGATTTAAGCGAGCTGTAGTAAGGTGACGAAGGAAAGAGGCGGCTGTTGATGTCCAAAAAATATCTTCTACCGATGGAATGCAAGCCATCAAATGATTATGTAACAGGACCTCAATCATCTATTAAGTTGCTCATGCCAAGCTAGCAAAGGTTGGTTTCTGCAGCGATGGGCTCATGGCCTAAAACGCCTTTTAAGAAAGTGTTCAGATACTCTAACTAGGATTCCAAGCAGGCACTAACACCTATGTCTGCAACTGTTTGGTGGGAAGACTTATGTAAAAGTGGAGAAGTCTTGTGGCACCATAATCAGAGAAGATACCTGGATGAGGTTCCTCAACTAATTGACCTTAACAACCTTAGAAATAGTAAGGGAGAGTGGGACTAGTTATCAGCGTGAAGCCGGACCTCTCTTCCACCCTGACCGCCAGATTGAAGGCGAACTTAACAGTAGCTGCCTACCTAATCAAACTCGTTTGTGTATCTAAGAGTTGTCGCTGGATTACTCAATTTGTGGGTCTGCCAAGCATTACAGGATCCAATCTTAAGTCCACAGAAATGGGCAAATTTCATAGCACTACACGTAGAGCCCTTGTCCTCCGTCTGTTTCAAAGGCATGTCAATCACGAGAAGATTGACTTCTAGCTGGCTACGCCCTGTCTGAATGCCTAAGAAAATCATGCAGACATAATTTACATAACACATATCCTCTAATTAGCGGTACCAGACCCTCCATATCCCATAACCGTGATCACGTGTAAATGAAATTACAACAATGAAATCTAAGGCAAAGTTTCTTTTGAATATTTCGTCACACGTTTTTAATAAATATTATCAAAGGGGATAGGTTTGACGGATTTAAACCAACGCGTACAGAGTGAATTAGATAAAGCTACCTAGCGACGACATAGTGTGCAAAGTACTGCGAACCTTGCAACTTGGCAAAGTGTGTTATAATCAAAGGAGAGGCAGGCCTTCCAACTCACACGAAAGTACTCCAAATTTAGCAAACATTGAATAACCTAATGACGTCTACAGAAGAGACAATTTGTCAATAAGCTATCCAACCAATCGTATTCAGGCGCACTAGATTCTCCGCTCCTATTGGCCATTTCACGGCCAGTAACTTGCGCAACCACCGCTAGATCGTCAATGACATTGGCTCAGGGCGAGGCTGAGTTGACTTTAAATTTGAACCAATGTACCGCTAGTTTACAAGCTTATCAAGTGAAATCAACTGAAGTGAGCCTTTTGACTTGCCTACTGTGCTTAAAATAATGCGAATTTCTTGCGCATCTTTCACGTACTTCTACACACTTTTCCGTCCCTCTTCAGCATGGGCTGTGTTATTTCGTGCGGCTTGAAGCTTGTTCTTCAAATTTTTAATACCGTCCTCTGCGTAAGTGAAAAATAGGTGATATTGCTTTTTTATGGTGTATCACCAAAGCGCTACTTTCTTTTTTAATCTTAGGTGGCTTTCTTAGCCGTAGCACTGTTTGGTGTTGTTTTGAAAACGTCAAAAGGCTCAGTCGAAAAGATTTTGAGGGCAATTCTTAAAAACCAGAATATTGATGATGATCAATACGAAGAGCTTGCAACTTTCGTTACTAAAAATGCCGGTAGGTGATAGCCCAAGTAATGTAGTGTCGCTTTGATATTCATAAATATGACTTAACCTGGTAATGGCTTAACTCCTTCAGATGGCCTAGCTCTAATCCTTATTGTGGTGGGATTGGCGCTAGCAGCTCTCTGTCTGATCGGATGCATTGCCTCGTGCTGTGGATGCGATATACTACTGAAGATCGTGAGTAGACTTTTGGGGAGTGATAAAGTGACAAATGAATCTCTCAAATCACTAATAATATTTTTGTCCTTTTTCTTTAGTATGCTGTCATTCTTATTATTTTACTTATTGCACAAATTGTTGCTGTCGCAGTACTCTTCTCCAGCCCTAAACAACTCGGTAATATGCTTGTAAAATCAATGAAAGCTATTCTCCCATCATACGGTAAAGGCGATGAACAAGGAAGTGTGTCGACCACTGTCTGGAATATGCTGATGGGGGTATGACTCTATTATACTCAGTTTTTTTCTCTGCTTAAAATGGCTTGAGCTAAATGCCTGCACAATTTTTGTATTTTGTAGCAGAAAGAACCATTCTGCTGCGGCATTGATAGCTACGCGGATTTCAGTACGTTCAAATAGTGCCTATGACATTTGTTTGTTCTTATGAATGGAATTACTATTTTTGGCATCTTAGCTGACAGTACCAAACTACCACCTCAATGCTGCAATGTGGGTTCTGGCTCATGTGGCAAGAGTCAAGCCGAAAATGCTAAAGTGGTGGGATGCAGCGAAAAAATTGTCAACTTTGCCGCAGCTAACTCGAAGAGTATCATGTATGTCTCCATTGCTGCGATTCTGCTACAGGTGAGTGCCAAATCCATTCTTTGTACTGCTAACAAGTAGTGCTAAGGAAAGCCACACCCTGGCCCACTTTACATTTACCTTTCAGGCGGTACTCGTCATAATTGTGATGCTCGTGATTTGCTTGTGAACAAATCGTGGAGGCAATAAAACATCGGATTAACGGTTAGATGAATCCCCATTACTTACGTCCCATCCCTCTTTTACACTGACGACTGTTCATTTTTTTCAAAATAACCCAATGATCTTTTTTTTCAAAGTGATCCATTGTTTGAAAGGGAGAAAGGATGTGTGTGGATAAGTAGTGAAAGTGTTATTTACCCTACTAAATGAAGATAATGTGGACTGTTCACTCACTGAGTCTGATGCGTTAGGTAAAATTAAGACCTCAGAGGACATTCCTACAGGAGATTGCCATTTGGAAGGCATTATCACATACTTCAACAAGTCTCGCTACGATCCATCAGATCCACTGAGAAGTTTCAATGATACTGCTTATCGCGCCAGACTCAAGTGCATGGGAGGGACCACTAGGTGTGCCAGGGCTGACTTCAAAGACAGGCTTTAACAATGGTTCGATTGAAATTGGCTTCGGCTTGGAATTAAAGACAAACATTTGCATAGACTATCAGAATTGATAGCTGGAAAGATAACATTCATCCATGGAGATTGCGCCACTCCAGCTGGTTGACTTATGGACTTGTTCATAGCTACTCTCTTAGTGAGGCACTTGTTTTTAGATGGTAATTCAAATTCATTTGAAAGAAATCCTATTAGGAGTTATATTCGATTATAAGAAAAAAAGGAGGGATCAACTGAGGCAACGTAGAAATGACCAAATGAATGTAACTAAAAGTGATGGTTCCACGGCACGGATGGAGGGAGGCAAAGAAGAAACAGGTATCGAGTTGATTGGTAGATGAACGGACGAATAGACCGATGGAAGGCAAGGAGATGGATGGAGGGATAGATACGTGATGAAATGTTGGGTACAACATGAAGGCGTGGAAACGGAAAGGGAATATGGAAGTATGGGATGGATTAATGATGAAATATAGAAATGAGTAAATGAATGTAACTCGAAGTGATGATTCCACGGCATAAAATGAGGAAACCTAAAGGAGGAATAGATGCAGAATGATTCAGTGGTGGTTAGGTGGACGACTGAAGGTTTAGAAACAGAGGCGACAAGGAGATTAATGGAATGTTGGGTACAGCCTAATGACATGGAATCGGGACGAAAATATGAATTGTGAATGGAAGTATGAGTGGCTTTTAACTTAAGGTCGACTGTCATAACGGAGACCCAGCCTGTAATTAAGAGTGAATTTTTTGACAGGGCCAAGTGCGCTACAATAAATTTTCTCTTCTTTTTTGCCTGCTTGCTTTGCTCCTTACTCAATTAGCTGTCACGTATTTTTTAATGCTGTACACCCTGTCGTTCCATACGGCGAAGGCAAGAAGGGCATGGGCATCAACGACTTGTCATTTTGATGTTGTTCAACCTTGCGCACACAAGTGACAGTTTATTATAGCGGCTATGTGGGTATCAGATAAGAGGCTTGGCAGAACTTGAGGTACCACCTCAGTATCTAATTATTAATCCATGTATGTCAGAGCTGGAGCTGATGAAGTTGTTAATACATGCACAAAGTGATTCCGACTCTGTCTGTTGAGTATTTCATCATCGCACCACCTCCAATCAATGGCAGCGCTAAAGGGATTGTGGTGTTTTGCCATGACAATACAACACGTCTGAATCATAGTTTAAGTGGTCTGGCGAGTCAGTCCCAACAATAGAATGTCAGTAGTGTTGATAGTGGGCAGATGAAGGTGTCTGTTCAATTCTAGCGTTCTGTATCCTCCCATTACGCATTTCTCCACGACATCTCTTATTTCTTTGGCTGCATGCCTTTTAAAGCCGCAGGATATAGTCCCTGTGGTCTCACCTGAGTCATCTTGATGCAACAGATGCTGGACAGAGGCGTTGGTTATAATTTGCTGATGTAACCAGTAGTAGAGAACTGTTCACTGTACGCAATTTCCACGGATGCTACCGTGAGCATGCCATTATGCACATTCACCTGAGGCTATTTCATCGTGAATCCATCTATCAGACGGAGGGACTTGTTAGTAGGTTTAAGCGAGCAGCAATGAAGTGACGAGGGAAGGAGGCGACTGTTAATGCCAAAAAATCTTTTCCACCGATGGATTGCAAGCCGCCGAACGATTCTGTAACAGGACCTCAATTATCTGTCAAGTTGCTCATGCATAGCTAGCAAAGGCTGGCTGCTGTAGCAATGGTCTCATGACCTATAACTCCTCTTTAGGATGTATGGAGAAACTCTAAGATTCCAAGTAGACACTGACATCTACGTCCGCGATTATCGGTTGGCACATGCCTTGTGACATTATGATTGAATAAGACACTTTAAATGAGGCATTGCAACCACTCATCATGGAATCAGTAGGTCCACAAGTTGCTTTTCCGATGGATACAAGGCTAAACACCTTCTAATAACCACTCCTACCTGTAGACTGCTTGTAAAATGTGCCGTCAAGTGTGCTCAGACAGCAGCCGAATAGTCGGAGAGGCAGCAAGCAACATCTTCATGATGACCCGAAAAATCCAGGCTACTGGTCCCCTTTTCGCAAGAGGTGGTGAACCAGGGGTGTCTGCGTTCCCTGAACTTCTTTCAAGTCCGCTTTTAATAACCTTCCGCACGCATGGGCACCATCGGATCGACTGCGACGTCTGGCTCCGGCATATCTCCTGCTGTTTGCGTGCAACTGAGATTGGGTGCATTTTGTGTGCTAATAAGGCCAAGGCTAGTCAAATACTGACCACAAGCTGGAGTGTAAACTCGTACAGTCTACGCTTGCTTACCCACAGGAGTCGGTAAATACAGACAAGTGGATTAAAGAATTCTGGATAGATTACATTATTTCTAAGTTTGGCAAGCTCGATAGGATACAAGACGCGTGCATAGCTAGCCATCACCTAGGAACTAAGAAATAGTTAAGTGGATACGCGATGGGTGGTAAAGTGTTGGAAAACAAATCGCCCTACTACTAATTTCTCATCAACGTGGCGGCCTAATGTGTCACAGGAGGAAGAGGATTTTATCGTCGATCTACTTAATTAGCGGCTTTCTTCACCAAACAGCAATGCTCTTTGTGATTACATCCTGTCAAAATGCATAAAAGGGATCATATGAGCACATATCCTGCATAACGCACAACCATCATCTATTGATGACGAACCTTTGATGTAGTATCTCCTGTTTTTTATTCATTTCCAAACGCTTTAGCGTGTGGTTAGGGCGCAGAGGGCTAAGAAGCCACATTTGTCAAATAAGTGATGCACTAACTTTCAAATCCCACTTCGTGTGGTTTCACTAACTGCGAGGAGTATGGGAAGGCTTGCCTGATGTAATAGCAAAACAGACTGTGCAAATAAAAGGGAGTTACCTAACACCGACACAAAATGCAAATTTTGCAGAGTCTTCCAACTCGGTACTGTGTGATAAGATCACATGATTGACAGATCTTCCGACCCACGCAAACTTACCCTCAGTGGAAAAATGAGATTGGGCAGTGGGTAGATGTCACGTAGGCAATTAACCAATCACATTTCCAGGCACCCATTTGCCCCACTCCGATTGGCCTGTTCATGGCCAGTGATGTGCACAATCACCGTGGGAACGCGAATAACACTGGTGAGAGGTGAGTTTGCGCTGACTTTAAATGTGGCCTTAGTGCACCGCTGGTTCATAGTTTATGCGCTAATTCTGTGAATTTACTGAGGTGAGTTCTTTGCCTAGCTTGCTATGTTCAAGATTATGTTAATTTCTGACTCATCTTTCACGTACCTCTACCCACTTCTCTGTCCCTCTTTAGCATGGGTTGTGTCATTTCGTGCGGCTTGAAGCTTGTTCTTCAACTCCTTAATACCGTCCTTTGCGTAAGTACTGCAATGGGAATGCAATAGTCCTTACGATTTGGCTAAATTTCTGTTCTATATTAGGTGGCCTTCCTAGGTGTAGCAGTGTTTGGAATTCTATTGAAAAGTTCGAAAAGTGTAGTTCAACAGCTATTGGTGAGGATTTTTGATCGGTTTAACATCGGTGATGAGGATATACGCCAGATGGCAAAATTTATCACTGAAAACGCCGGTAGGTGATAGCCCAAGTCATGCAATACCACTTTAATATTCATCAGTCCTTTCAATGTAATATAATCCGGTAATGACTTATCTCCTTCAGATGGCATCGCTATAGTCCTCATTGTGGTGGGATTGGCACTAGCAGCTCTCTGTCTGATCGGATGCATTGCCTCATGCTGTGGATGCAATATACTACTGAAGATCGTGAGTAGACTTTCGAGAGGTGATACAGTGATAAATGAAGACCTCCAATTACTGACAGCTGTTTGTTCTCTTTAGTATGCCATCATTCTGATTATTCTTCTTGTCGTGCAAATAATTGCTGTTGCAGTGGCTTTCTCCGATCCTGCCCGTCTAACAGCCGCTCTTGCCAGCTCACTGGAAAAACTTCTCCAGTTTTACAATGAGACTAGTGATGAAGGAAAAACGTCAACTGCTATCTGGAATGTATTTATGTCGGTATGTATCCTAAACGAAATGAATTACCTTTTCGCGAAAATTTTTTCAATTGTGCGCCTATAAATTTGCTGTTATTTTATAACAGTTTGATACGATTTGCTGCGGCATGGATGGCTACGGCGACTTTGGTAGGCTCAATTAAATTTACCACACGTATTTATGTTTTTTTGCACGTATTACTATTTTACTATTCCTCTAGACAAACTGGGCAAGCCGATGCCACCACAATGTTGTAATATGACGTCTAGTAGTTGTGATGCTGCTGCAGCCCAAGTGGCCGCTGTGCCAGGATGTAGAGACAAACTTGTCACCTTTATGGCATCAAATTTGCAGTTTATTATGTACATCTTTGTTGGAGCAATCCTGTTGCAGGTGAGTTTTAAAACCGTTGCTTGTACTGTCAGTAAGTGGGGTAAATGGAAGGCTTGTGTTGATTGCCTCCCCGTCTACATTTCAGGCCGCACTCATCGTCGTTGTGATGCTTACGATTTGCTTGTAAACAAGTGGCGAAACCAGCAGAAAATTGCAGCAAATTTTATGAGAAGTTCCGAACTATTTCTGATCCCTTTTTTACACTGAAAACCACTTACTTTTTCTTCGCAAACAAAAAAATACTTTTGTTTATGTGTTGTTATGTGACCTTTAATGGCCCAGCTGTGTACAAAGGAGTTGGTTTTGATTCGTTTCTAATAATCCATTTGGAGGTAATAGGCCACAAAACTATCCTAACCATTTAGTTGTTGTGGGCGAATTCTATCAGAGTTGCGAATGAGTGGTGAGACTGTCAGGTGCTTAGTTGAATAGAGGTGGTGTCAGCTACCCACACGACGAATCTGTGGATGGAATGTCGTGAAACGAATCGCCCTTGGGTCGGGTGATGGATCTAGCAAGGGCGTTTCTACAGGAGTTTTGATAAGACAGAAGAAGGTCTTTTGCCTTTTCAAGAAAGTTTTACATTTGAGAGGCTTTTTGATATTATTCAGCATTTCACGCGACAACCACTTGTACCATCTTTAGGATAGCCGGTTGTACTTTGAACCTCATCAGAGTGAAGTGCGTGGGCTGGACCACTATGCATGCAAACAGTGATTTCAAAGGCCGATGTGAGCAGATATGAAGCCAAATTTTCCTGTCATTTATGGCAATTTGGTTGATGAGTTTGATCTATGCAACAGGTACCATTCCGATTGGTTTAGTGGTAGAACTTGTGCAGGTCCTTCTGCTTCCTTAAGTCAAATTCATCCACCTTGCAGAGACTTATAGAAAAATTGCATAGAAAATTAGAATCCCAACCCATATATATGAAGACGTTTTTCCCCAAATCAGATACTATTCTAGGAGACGATGTCTGTTATAAACATCTTAAAATAACTTGTGAAGTTACTGACAGCACTCCAATTTTTTATCAACCAAAGATCTTGAAAAGAATGGTGGCGCACGG
Source organism: Taenia solium (assembly GCA_001870725.1). Lineage (NCBI taxonomy): Eukaryota > Metazoa > Platyhelminthes > Cestoda > Cyclophyllidea > Taeniidae > Taenia > Taenia solium. Next base: position 9,596 of record MIEF01005452.1, on the reverse strand, counting down.
ATACCCAGAGGTGGCCTACCTACCCGCCTGAAACGACGTTCGGAGATCACATGGAACGAATCTGCCAGCTCGGTGTTTTTGCACCGTGACCTTAAAACCTCACGACCCGCCTAATGAGGTGGTTCACCCCCCACTTGTGAATTTCAACCTCGTGGGTAGTCGCTGTTCCGTGTTAAGGTGATCAAGTGATGCGATCCTTTATAGGGGAGGACTTCTGACCCCATGTCTTGTAAATTAGACCATAAATATTGTCTAAGTAAGCCAAGATTTTAATTTTAATGGCACCACCATGGCAAGTACCTGCATCGTACCACATGAGAAGAGAAAAAAGGTATGCGAACTTGCTTCGCCTTCTACAGAGTTGCAATGTGGGGACGTCATTTGAAAAACCTGTGTGACAATTCATTTAGAGAATGTGCGTCACCACTGTAGTTGAGTGGTGGGATGCTCTAGCAACAGATTTGAAGGAGTAGAAGAAAAATTTGCATGCTTTTCAGTGTCGTAGACTCAACCCTCACCACCCATTTACCCATACACTTATCTCTTCTCCTATCACATTTACCTTTTCGGGCTCTTTTCATCCACAACTTCTCAACTTCTTTTAAATAAATACGTCTTACAGGGAAAGCCCTCTTGACAACCTCTTACGTGATTGGTATTGCGCCTAAACCCCCAATCCCCCCAATAAAAAGGAATTTCCTGTATCACGCGACAGTGGTGCTTATTGCTTGGGCTATGGCATTGTTTCCATGTTGCTAGGCGACTTTTATGGGACATTAGTCGCTTTTACGGTTATGCAACAAACCCACTGCTTGTTCAACGTCAAAATTAAGTGGATGTGCTGTAACCATCATTACTTAGATGGGAGGTGAGGAGAGGGCTTTTTATTGCCTAACTTACGAACCACTTTCCTAAAACAGGGCTAAAGAAAACGATATTAGCAAGAGCGTTTGACAAATCCGCTATTTTTTAATGAAAATCTTATTAAATCTTGCAGTTTTGTGTCATCTCGGGTAATTGGATTAGACTTGTGGGCTTTTGCAGTGGGAGTAGATTGAATAACATCTCGTAGGATGTAAAGGAGAACCACTTCATCAAGATCTGTCAATTTCTGTATGCTCAAGGTCAATGATCTAGAGGGAACTTCGTAAAGGACTTAAATTCACGAGAGACAAGTCGAACTACCGGTGGTAAAATGTGGTACAATCCTGAAGAGGTGGTTTAGAAAATTCCCAGCTGGTTAATCAAAAACACATCGTATCCAAGTAGTTTTAGTAGCCTCATATATACAAGGGCTTGTGAGATGTCGTTACTGCGTTTAAAGACTTAACCAATGTCTCATTAGTGTCTCCCTATCTGTTCCCCGATCAAGCCAGACATGCACCAACCTAGTTCTTACCAACTCAAAGGTGATGTTCTTTTCATTAAAAAAAAAGGAAAACTCAGCATTTTTTAATAGAAAATTAATTTAAAACGACGTTGTAGATAAGGTGATGGTAAAACTCGAGTCTACTTAACCCGCCTTCACACCCAAGGAGTCGGTGTGCACGATCGCGTAGTTACAGCGACACACGATAGGGTATTCGGTTGCGCCAAGCCGATCAATGCCAAAGTGTTGAGAAAGAATGCAAAAAGGTGAAAAAAGGGAAAGAAAAGAAGAGAACTAAAAGGGATTGAAGCAAAAAAGCACAGGGCCTCACAATCGATTGTGATCTCCTATTAATACTAAAGCCGGTAGGTAGGAAGACTGGCAATGTCTAGCCACGCCCGAGTGAGGTGATGAAATCATCTCCAAAGCAGTACTCTCAGACTTCAGTCTCAGCACACATAACTTGACTTCGCGCTATTATCATTATCATCACCAAAGCACCGTTTTCTGAGGGGATTTTAATCTCCTCTCTGTGCTACTTCCTACCCAGTCAAGAGTCCCACAATGAGGTTGACAATACCTTATCGAAATGAATCACATCAACTTAATTAGCTCACTTCTTTCTCTCTTTAAGAAATAAAATTGTGAATTGTAGGTAAGGAGTTTGGGAGTTTGGCCGGAGCTTAATAGAGGCAGGTAAAGTGGCGTCTATGCATAAATTTACTTCTTAACCGAAAAGAATAGAAATACTTTCCTGATCTCGGCAAGTTGATCGGTGTGTTTGATAAATTATCAAGTGCTTTGACAACAAACAACTTTATCACATCTTTCTGTTCAGAGTTGGTTGTGGCTAACACGCAATCGTTTATGTGCGTTGCTGTTAAGCACAGCTTTTTTGTCGATCTTTCGGTGCCGTAATCTTCACGCCTTCTCTGATAATTTGATTTCGCACACTCTACAAAGATAAGTCAAACTAAGAAGCGTGATTTGAGCCAAATTTTATCCACCTCTGAGATGGGTCACATGCCGGCAAAATGTATATTACTAGTTGAAGGGAATGAAGTCATTCTTTTTGCGTGTCGGGAGGAGTAACCCATAATCACCGAAAAATTCTACACTGCATCTCAAAAGGGCCGACGGGGAGATACCGCCTCCGCACCCTCCCATTTATTTTCGGCACCGCCTAGCTGAGGATGTTGGTTCAGCAAAAATGCGGTGCTTACGGCGGTGCCCTGGTCCAGACTTGAGTGGTCACTTCCTGAGACAAAACCTTATATGAGCGGAAAAATTACAGCCAGGTAAAAATGTTTCGACAACCCTGTTTGTCGACCTAAAGGCAGGCGTAAATTACCCTTAACAAGTCTCACGCACCCAAAGAGAGAGATTTTTTCATCTTCAAAACAACTGCCTACTTTTCGTTAGATCATCTCACCTCCGTGGAATTAATTACAATCACGAGGTTTAAGTAGATTACATTTTAAATTTCCACCTTCGCCCTTTGGCGTAAATAAAGAGGCATAACGGTGTATCGTGCCGCCTAGCAACGTTATCTCTTATGCGACCTTGAGCCACCTTGTCGCCTAGTAACGCATTGTTTTTGAGCTGACATCAAATTGTGTGGGTTGGAGTTAAACTCACCTTCAAAATACTATCTTTTTTTCTCAAACTCGGAGTTGTATAACTCAATGACGTACCACTTTTGAGTGATTGAGGCGAATATTTGGTGAAGTGTAACATGCTTCTTTCAAAGTGAGGCCATTTTAATCCTTTCACTGTAAGACAAATTTATGTGGTGCAAATCTTGTTTCGGACTTACTTATAACTGTACAAATCCTCTTTACGACTTAGCAAACAGTGTTCCAGGGCTGAATAAAATGGTGAAAAGGTAGTTGGTGTGTGCGTTAATCTATCCTGAGAACTGCTGCATTCACCGAGAAGAAATTTTCACATGTTCTCTAGTTTTCTGGTACTTGTGATTCTGGAAGGCTACTTCTCATTAGCTTATCATGAGTAAACCAAATAAATTTTACTTAATTTGTGACAGCATGATACACACGTCAACGCATCGGTTCTTAGTCCTCCGTTGTCTCGGACTTAGCCTTGGCGGTGTGAATGGAAGATTATTGGCTTCGCCGCTTTTTAACTCACCCAGATGCCATGGGCTCTGTGGGGTGAATTGGGATCAGGGAAAATCATAACCGAAACCCAAATCTAATTCTTGCAAAAGTAGGTGTATTTTAAACAGATGGGTGCCCACAAGATTGGGGTCATGAGAACAACGTTTGTGTTTGGCGAGCAATTTAGTCTCTCATTCTGTAAAGAGGTGTCTCGAGTCACACCAGACATTGAAACATTTGAGGACGCCATTAAAAGTTCTACCGTAAGATTTCGTGTGAAGACGTGCGAACAATGTGTGCGAAAGCGAGTGGGAGTTGGAGTGAACACCTGATTATGCAAAGTGAGAACATGCTATAAAGGTGAAAAAGAAAGAATGTGGTGGCTGTGTCTTCCCTCTAACCTATCCTCCTAATCAAGTGGTGTTACTTTTTGCAGCTTTTTCGGTATGTAAAATACAATTATCTCAAGACATTGTTCAGCCTTCAGCACTATAATTGTGCTTTACGAGGAAGATTGGAGCTCATTTACAATGAAATTGACAGGATGGAATCGAAATGCCTTCTCATTTCTATTAAAATAAAATGAAGTCTATTGCTACCTAGCGAGTGATATCCAAAGACTCGAGTGTGCTTTGATGGATAATGTAAATTAGAGAGCTAATTTAATATTTCTATCATTCTAGCTCCTCACTTTACCAGCCAAGACTACTCTATGGATCCTGGTTCCCAAATTAATTTCCACAAATTATTTAGCAATATTTTCGTCTCAGTGAACAATTGATCATGCTTTTACTCTTTCGAAAATGAGCTCAAAGAGGCTTTGGTAAATTTTATTTCCATCTAAAATTGCACATCAATTTAGGTGATGGATGTTTAGGAATGCCGCACGACTATTCCTCCAGATTGCAGAAGGAAGGTCATCAATAGAAAGGGCCAAAGCTATTTAAAAATAGGAGAACGAGAAGTAGTCATGTGACAGCAATCGCAAATGCTCAGAGAGGGCACAAAATTGTTTTAGATAGTCAGCCTACTCATCATAATTCAGTAGGCGTTGTTTTACCTGAAGTAGAAGAAGCAGAACCATGGCTATTGTGATTTGGACTCGGACATCTTCTATCGTCTTTTGAACATCCTTTCGGCAGCCAATATAGAAGAAGCTATTTAGAGGACCTGGATAGATATTGCAGTAGGGATCAAATTTCTCTCCCGTCGTTGTTCTTAAGCAACAGGCGTCTGCTAAATCGAAACAAATTTGGGAGTATAATGCGCGATCACTATCAGTGAATTCTTTACTTTATTTTAGTTAATGTAATTAGTGGCAGCCTTGTGTTAAATTCGCAAAAAATCACCTTCATGACTGCACAGCCAGCTATGATATCTAAAACAGCACTTGTCTAAAGTGTTTGAGTTTTTGCGCTACTTAAATGAGGCGTTGAGTAGTATTTATCAGAATTGTACTCAACATTAGTTTTAAGCCTTTTAAGAGAAAATTAAAACATTTAAACCAATTTCCAACATCGAGTCAGGCAATGTGCCTGTTAGAAGTGAAAAAGACAAAAGACTGCCATCATTTAGTCTTCTTTCTTAAAATAAAATAGAATATCTTTTTCACGTATAGTCTTACGTAGTCCTTCAGGGAAATCATGTCCATTGTTAAGTCCACAGCAATGAAACTAAAAAACCAGAAGCAACCAATAGACCTAACTCAGTGGATTGCGAGTTACCATTCCCATGATTGTATCCCAAAGGTAATGAATCTTTTTGTCCGCTGTTGATCTGTACTGATCGAAAGTGTTCTCAAGCATTTTAACAATGTAATCGGACACCTATGCGAGAAAATACTGTTAATTGAGTGGACCTGATCTTCTGTCGCCAGTACTGCAATGTATATTTGTTAGTGTACCCACCAAATTTGCGTTTCGTGACAAGAGAAGTAGGTATCCTACTTGTATTAATATCACTATAAAAAACAAAACATTTGACTGCCAAAATTGGCTAACATTTTCCGCATTTAAATTCGGGTTTTATGAAGTTTGAGAATGGTTGGCCGACTTACAGTCGCTGAAGAGTATCCATGGGACACAGCCGCGCCTATTGTTGAAAGCAGGGTGGTGAAGCAAACAGAGAATGAAATTATGGCTGCAGCCCTTGAAAATGGACCTGAATTAGGTAAAAATTAAATACTTATTATGTTTATTGGAGTCATTGTGACACCAGTATTTATTTTTAGAACCTTTTTCAACACTAACAGAAAATGGCATTTATTTAGGGGCGGCTCAACCTGCCTCATGTCAAAATTAAATAAGTAGTATGAATCTGGACTGCAAACTCACGATGATAAGCTACAATTTTGGAGACGTATTCCTGGATATCAAATTCGGGTTCTGGTGGGTATGGCATTGTGTCATTGTTTATAATGCCGATAATGTGCTGTTTTTCGATGGCAGGGTCGGTGAGGAGGTACGTCGCAAAGACCAGCACCCACAGGAAGAGAGACTGAAGTCAGAACACAATGGCTACGTTTATGTTGCAAGTAGTAAAGCTGATTTAAATGCAGAAGAGCTGACAAAAGTTATCACGTCACCGAGGATAATGAACACGCGGACAATACTGACGCTTCTTCTGAACCATAGAAGAAAAACGGAGTAGCCGTGCTTTATTTGACTGAGTAAGCAAAGACAATTGCTAAGTTCTTCTTCGTTTGTAGTATCTTTGTCTTCAACCCACTCTTCTCTCCACTTTGCTAGTTGAGCGAAATTCTCGGTTCCTATGGGAAAAAAACCAACAAATAGTTGGTCAGGAAGACTTTACAAGTTCTTAGTTTTAATTTGAATGTTCTGGATAACATTCTTTGCGAGTAATGTCAGCGCCTTTGAATAATCGCATTTTTAATAAGATAATTCTTTTAATTAGGAAGGACACAAAATCTGCGGCTGCCCATCAAGGATCTTAAGTAAGGCAGTGTGGTGGTGAAATGATTAAGGTGCCTCTTAAATTAAATGCCTTTTAGCTACTTCATTGTCACCAAGAAGGGATTCGACCCCTTTATAGCACTTATGCTGTGCTAGAAAAAAATTAATGATATTTAGGAGTGTTAAAACATGGACTACCAACATGGTTGGTTAACAAACAGGCCTAAAATTTTGTCATCAAAATATTGGGTGCAATCAGGGACATTAAAAACACTCACAATTTAAAAAAATCAAAAGCTTTTTATTCTTAATTCAGTTCACATGAAAAATTTTACAATCGTCTTGGTGATGGCAGTCCAAGAAATTAAGCACATTTTTAAGTTCTTTATACAGAATGATTACCTTTTAGATTGTCCTATGACAAATTAATATACCAAGACTTATTTCTCAACAAAAGCAACAAGATATTTACCCTTCAAATTATTAATGTTCGCAAGTAATCTGTGATACGATGAGAGAGCCTTTCCAATTGACGTTCGACTCCCAACTTCATCTTCACCTTCACCACTCGAGCGTTCACTTTCTTGTTCATGCCCTTTCCATAAATTTGCAAAAATTTTCATTTTTTCGGTGTAAAAGGGAAGAGTTGAGGTTGAATTTGTCAATTGACACAGCTGATTGGTCGATTTTTGCAAAAATGCTATTGGCCCATTGTGAATTATTGATTTTTTCGCATTTGTAAAAGCTAAATAAATCTAGTATAAAGTAGAATAAGCAGTCTCTAAATAAGGCAAAATACAATTTTCCTCAAATTTAAAAAGCTAACTTGAGAAATAGACCCCTTTCTACCGAGTATTTTGAAACACTTAAGTGAATTATACCTTTGGACATAAAATGTAAAAGTTTAATGGGGCGGTTTATTATACTTTGATAAACATATTTGAATCTTGGAAGTTGCCATATTTTGATGTTTTTCGTAAATATTTAGGTGATCCAATTCAAGCCTCTCTAACACTTATGAGCGTATACATACAGATTTACGTAAGGTCATGTGTTTTCAGCCCTATAACCGCTTCATTATGCTTGATGGGTTTGTGTTTATTGCAAGCTACTGTGAATGGATGAATGTTCGGGGCGAAAGACATCTGACACACGCGTGATGTGAGGTTCACCCGACTCCCGAGTTTGTGCATTGGTGGCAATTCCGCGAAGTGAAATTTGTTTTACACCTAATCGACTATAACAGAGGAGATATCGGCTTCATAGCAAAATGGTAGCATACACTGATCTAAGCAACATCTCCCCATATTTTGTCCTTAACAAGAGCATGTGAGGTCACGGATTGGTCTTGGAAAAATCAAAATAAGGCTTGAAAAATACTGCTTTACCGCATTGTTACGGTTTGTCACCATGCTTAACGGTGTATCGAATGCCTCGGGAATCATAGTCTCCCCTTCATCTTTGTGGTATGACCTGGCCATAAAAATAGTCGCCTGCGTCTACTGAGTGTTAGTAAGTAGCATGTTCCGTCACGGCCTTTTGGGTCGATGGGTGGTTGGATAAGGCTCAGGGTGCTGCGGTTTGGTTTTTCGTGCTTTAAAATGCAAAAAGTTAAGCCAAAAGTGCCCATCTCGTAGATACTTAATTCACTTCACTTTTGGATTGCATTGGCATTGAGAATTTCTTTTCCCTGATTGGTCAGTTGATTACAAATGTGTGCTTTGTCAGTAATGCGGGCCTCAAGGTCCCAGAATGCCATGCAGCTGGTCGTGAGCATGCACACGCCGTCCTCCAAGCACTACGCAAGTATCGGCAATACACACACTCACATTCAACCACAAATGTGCAGCATTCTACGGCGTTAACTTAACAAGGATGGAAAGACACATATCTCGTTCACTGTGTTCCAATTCCTTTTAATTAACATGTTTACACAACACATTGCAAAAAATGGGGGTGTAAATATGAGGGTAGTTCCACCCATCACCAAAGTTTTTCATCAGGATGGCGACATTTGCCAACTTTTTTGCCCCATACACCCAAACAGAACATTGGCCGACAACAAAATGGTCGATGGGACATGTGGCATTCTTGCATATAGGTGAGGCAACTTTGATCCTCTGGAGGGCAACACTTTGCAAGATCTAGAACAAAAATCACAAAATTCTTCTGCAGCCACTTCCAAATCTCGCAATTTTGAAGTTGTCCAAGCTGTTAAGAAGCTTTTGCAGGCAACATGCAGCTAAATTGCTCATCATTCCATTAAAATCTTGATACCACTTGTGTCTGCATAGCAAAGAAGTGCATTAATAGGTGAGCCTACAAGGATGTGGCATCAGTGTGTGCCATCGACATGGTCACCGCACTAAATAGCTCTGTAGGGAGTAACTTGGGTTAGCCTGCCACAGCTGGAACACCAGCGTCAACCAGCCTCGAGCACTACCAAAGCTGTTTACAAAGAAGACAAAGGTGGGAGCCACTGACGTCGAAACCGTATTTTCGCGTCGCCAGGGCGAATCAAGGCAAGGCACTCGGTCCTGGTAACAGAGTGATGCACTCAATCAACGACTACCTCGTGGCGATGAATGCAAAGGAGCCACTGGACCTGTTTCTGCCATTCGTAATATCTTGGCTATGCCTATGAGATCGGATGTTCCTATGCTCTAAATGCTCTGATTGTTTGCGCACCCAATCCACCTGGGCGAGCATAAAAGTGAAGCTTTGCAATTCTACCTATCAACTAAATGTCATTTAAGATTATGACTACAAGATTTTGCAGATTTTCGGCTTCCCTATTTGGCTTTTCTAAGCACTAGGACATAAATGTGAACCATAATTTCTGCAGTTTGCACAGATTTTGGGGACATGTACAAGGTCCACGTTGGAGCAAATAGCCAAACAGACTAGTCACTAAACAGTTTTCTGTTCCACTTATTGAGTTTATGGTTTATTTGGCTATGGGTATTCATCCGCTTCTTAAAAATGGGGATGCAAAATATCTGTTTATCCGCTGATAAATTTCTCTTTAAGTTGGCAGTGTAGTGCCTCACAGGTCTCCCAACACAATGTTCACAATGTACAACCTTTGCTGCACTAAAAACGAGGGCGAACCAAGGCAATGGAATTACTCGAATCCCGGTGCCTAAGCGCTACATTTCAAAAATCTGTCTTATTTTCACCAATTACAAAACGAAAAAA
>MIEF01005451.1:0-21144 GCA_001870725.1 Taenia solium | reverse complement strand
TGATTGTGCATTACAAAACGTGTTAAGAGCTTCCGGGACTCAATCAATGCCATATAGCAAATAGATATCCTGAATTGAGACATTCTAGCTTCGGCTATGTTTCTATTCTTTAATCAAGTCTTAGTTTCCTGGTTAAATGGTAGTCGAAGTGCGTAGACGAAGGGATCAGCAGTAGACATGAACACGTAATTGTACTAAATTAGGCATAGTTGAGACTTACGCTTCACTGGCGTCGTCTGTGATGCAACATGCCTCCGCACAGTACTTATTTGCATGAGCGCACCCGCTTGAACAAAATTGGTGCATGTGGGGAAGGCAAAGGCCAGGTCCCTGAAAGTTGAATACGAGAAGTAGAGTCTGGTGCGCACAACGAAATGCGGAGGGAGTGCTTAAGTCACTCTGTGATCTCTAGTCTCACAAACTGAGCACCCTTTTGCAGTGGTGCCAATTACCCAAATTCGCTGTGCATTGAAGTTTTCAAGATGCAACTTTACCTTAGCATGCCATTCCGATGCAAACTGTAAATCTTTCCCCTTATCTACACATTAAGTTAGAAAACAGGTTCAGATGTCCATATTACAAGCAGAGAGCGTTGAAGCCTCAGGTAGGCACTGCCCATCATGCCACCCCTCCACTATACTGGACTTTCAATCGACTCGACAAAGCGCGGTTCTTCGCATCGAAATGATTTCGAAATAACACAAATCAAAGGATACGCGGAAGGTAGATCCGTAAAATGGATGCAAATGCCACCATTGTGGCCATGGAGGGATTGGTTTCAGTAAGACTCATCCGATCATTTGGAGTGTCCAAATTTAACGAAAGACAACTCAAACGCATTTTGACAACATGCACGGTAGTGCTGGCAGCAAATCAGATTGATGTCAACATTCACTATCTCAACCCGAAACTGATTAATTGCCGTCTCCCCAGGAGCATTGTAGTTGAGGATTGTTGCCTCTTTGTTGTCTTGTTCACTTTAAGTGGGTTCACATCTGTCAAGACTTTCAATGCGATTGCTGGTTGAGGCCTCAAAGGCGACACTTTGCACATTCCTTGTCGCGATCAAGTAAAGCCAGTGCTAGAGGAAGTGGAGGAGGAGGAGGGCGTTGTTAAAATCGCGCACGAACCCAAGAAAACACCTCCACAAGCGCTACAGTGCCATGGTCCCCAAAAGGGTCATCGATGTTCTCATGCAAGACGTCACTATAGAAGGCATTAAGTCGAACTTTGACAAAAGTTGTGCTTAAAGGAAGTCTAGGCGGAGCATTTGACTACCCCATCCTACTGGTCCATTAGAGGATTTGTATATGCTTCCCGAGGTGTTTGACTTTGAGTTGCCTGTTGTGTAATTGGCTCATTGTGGTTTGAACGACAGAAGGTGCTCTTTCTTATTGCAAAAGCACTATCCTGAAACATGCCAGCATGGTGTCTAGGGAACTCGGCATTATTGTGGCATGTAGATGGACCCGTGATGCCTTAACTAGATCCGTTCACTTCTTTCTCACTCACGCCTTTTTGCTTTCAGTACCACAAAGCACCCGAAACAACCGTTCAAATGCGAGCACTGATTGTCTTTCTGCTGTCCACTTCCACGTCGGTATTTACGGCTGGCCTGCTCCTGCTGGCCTCTGCTGACTCACTTTTGTTACCTTATGGCATGTCACCAAACGGTTGATAGCTTGCCTCAAATTGTCTCACGTTGGGCTTATGCAGACGTCAGCCTGGAGGAGGGCAGCCTAAAAGGGATTCAAGTTAGCGGGAAAGGCTGATGCATGGGCAGTCAGTGGATTGACGTTAGAGAGAAGACTGCATGTGAAAGAGATCCATTGCGCATTTCTGCGTTGTGCCTTCTAGGAAAAGGTGGGCATTTTACCGGTTTTATATATTCTGAAGGCACACTGAAGCATTCCATGGAAGGGTTTGCATGGAGCGCCAGTTGTGTTGGGTGATGAGCCAGTAATAGGTTGTTACAAGACTGGTAGGACACATGCAATGATGCCCCTTGATAAGTAGATCTCCTCCTACGTTTGCATTACCAGTTCTGTGTCAGCAGTTTTCCCTGCATTTCTTGACAAGTATTTACTGCGGGACCTGATCAGTGTGCAACATTCATAGCAGTGCACACACTCGTTTCCTTCCAGTCCTCTACAACAGATGGCCATGTTCACCTTCGCCTCTATTTTGCACTTCATTGTCCAAATCGTTAACCTACTTGATACGGGCAACTGTCCTCTAAGTTTTTAGGCCTAGTGGCACTCACCAATTTCAAGGGAGATGACAGCACCGAGGCACGAGTGATAAGCCTTCGCCAATTTGCATGCTTTTAAGGTGGTGGTAAAACTCTGCGCACGAAATCATCCCCAGTAGTCGCGTTTCCATTTCTTGCCTTCTTGTTAGCCTTCCTTCATTTCATTGTACGAGCAGCAACGGTTTTGATTGAGATGACATACTTTATGCTTTTGTCACTCTAGCTTGCTGACAGTTTAAACGCAAACACAGTTTACGTGGTCCGAAACAGCCTGCTTATTGTCCCTACTTGGGAGAAGTTGCTTACTGTCATCGGCAGTCACTGAATCCACTGACTCAATGAGGAAACCATTGCTTGACTAAATGTATTTACTAGATTTGTGGTTCGGGCTGATATTGTTGCGTATTAATGGAGTGGTTGCCAAATGCGAGAGATAGATGCCTAGACGTTAACCTTTTCAGCCATCCCTTCCAGTCGCCACAGTAGATTGAGACAGCTGTTTGCCTCATGTTAGAGAAGAGGATGAAAACCCACTCTGATTGACTTTCAGCACCTTAGTCCTCCACATTGCAAACATACTTTGACGCCAATAGAGGAGGAATGTAGGACAGGCGGTAAATGTCGAACATGTCGATTCGATCGGCGAGAAACGCGGGTACTAGGTAAGGAAGCATTAGGCTTTTGCCCTCTCCTCAGAATAGGAAGCATTCGGGATTGCGTGCCTTGTAGACGAGGTTGTGTCCACCTGTCACGTCTCGTCTACGAACGGCATTGCACAGCTCTACGTGTTTTACACTGCCTATGTCTGCACCATGCGTTCCGATCGATGATGGATGATGCTCCAAAGAAAGAGGAAAAAAGTAACTCGCCGCTCCGATGAGGGAGGAAAAGCAGAAGAGCTACCGTCCTCACGGCTGGGACGAACGAGAAGGTGTGAATGGGAGTAGATGCAGCAGGATCCGTCACAAACCCCACAAACAATGCGACGCGCTGAAGTTGGGCCAATTGTTGCCGGCCTCGTTTCTTCTCTGTTACTAGGTAAGGAAGCATTAGGCTTTTGCCCTCTCCTCGGAATAGGAAGCACCTGGGATTGAGCGTCTTGTAGACGAGGTTGTGTCCACCTGTCACGTCTCGTCTACGAACGGCATTGCACAGCTCTACGTGTTCTACACTGCTTGTGTCTGCACCATGCATTCCGATCGATGATGGATGATGCTCCAAAGAAAGAGGAACAAGGTAACTCGCCGCTCCGGTGAGGGAGGAAAAGCAGAAGAGCTACCGTCCTCACGGCTAGGACGAACGAGGAGGTGTGAATGGGAGTAGATGCAGCAGTATCCGTCACAAACCCCACAAACAATGCGACGCGCTGAAGTTGGGCCAATTGTTGCCAGCCTCGTATCTTCTCTGTGTGGTAACTTGTGCTTTATTATAATTCATGCGATCCCTTGGGTACAGCATCTGCTTGCCTACGGAGTGTGCAGGACAAATGAGTGATTTAACAATAATTTTCCAAAAAAGTTGGTAGTTGAACTGATGCCTAGACGTTAACCTTTTCAGCCATCCCTTCCAGTCGCCACAGTAGATTGAGACAGCTGCTTGCCTCATGTTAGAAAAGAGGATGAAAACCCACTCTGATTGACTTTCAGCACCTTAGTCCTCCACATTGCAAACATACTTTGACGCCAATAGAGGAGGAATGTAGGACAGGCGGTAAATGTCGAACATGTCGGTTCGATCGGCGAGAAACGCGGGTACTAGGTAGGGAAGCATTAGGCTTTTGCCCTCTCCTCAGAATAGGAAGCATTCGGGATTGCGTGCCTTGTAGACGAGGTTGTGTCCACCTGTCACGTCTCGTCTACGAACGGCATTGCACAGCTCTACGTGTTCTACACTGCTTGTGTCTGCACCATGCATTCCGATCGATGATGGATGATGCTCCAAAGAAAGAGGAACAAAGTAACTCACCGCTCCGATGAGGGAGGAGAAGCAGAAGAGCTACCGTCCTCACGGCTAGGACGAACGACGAGGTGTGAATGGGAGTAGATGCAACAGTATCCGTCACAAACCCCACAAACAATGCGACGCGCTGAAGTTGGGCCAATTGTTGCCAGCCTCGTATCTTCTCTGTGTGGTAACTTGTGCTTTATTATAATGCATGCGATCCCTTGGGTGCAGCATCTGCTTGCCTACGGAGTGTGCAGGACAAATGAGTGATTTAACAATAATTTTCCAAAAAAGTTGGTAGTTGAACCTCAGCCGCGCGAATTGCTTGCCACTAGTAAGCAGAGAAAGAAGACACAATGGCCGAGGGTGGAAAAAAAGGCGATGACACCTGTGGTGTAGCTCGCCCATGGCATTCTCCACTGCAGCACAAAACAAAAAGCAATGCGCACATGACATTATACAGTGCTACTTGACAGCTCACAGTGGAGGTTGAGTCAGATGTACCATGGTGAGCGATTGTGGCATTCCTGTGCCCCTCATGCGAGCATTAGTGCACCCAAAGTGAAAAGCGCATCACCAATGAAACCCATCAAATCATCACTGAGATTTCACATAGTTCGACCCGGCTTGGGCAAATGTACGTGTTTTTTAATCCGCTTAAATCCAACCTGGACCTTACTCCTTATCATATTGTTGCAAGCAAAGGCAGCATACATCTGTCAAATTCTGGCATTCTCAACTAGCATATCATTCCACCGCGGGTGTCTTTGGTCTGCTATTCTCACACCCAGCCTGGTCGCTGGGAGCGTTGAGGACGTTGAGTTAGGAAAGACTCATATCTCACCTGCTGCCCAAACAGCTACTTAATAAAATGCTCCCTATTCAGATGCAGTTAGTCGCATTTTGGACTGCGTTCATTTCGCGCAGTGACAGAGTTAACCCAAGGAAGCAACATAACACAATCGGCTAGTGCTATTTAAGACCACTTTTTGGGAACCAACTGCATAGTAGGAGACAGTGCTTACGTTGTTAATGGAGGTGGCCAGGATGCGGACTTGCCGAAGTGGTCAATGCTATGGGGCCAATGACTTGTCATCTCCACGCCACATCCGGACTCTACTGAACCGCGATACTCAGCATGGTAGCCTCCAATTTTATTCATTATTCCCTTTTACTCCTCCCTGATGTGTATTTAAGAAGCAAAGGCAGATCCATTTTACATTAGGCTGATAGAGAGAAGGAGAAGTAAGTATGGGGGAGCTATGCTAACAGCCCTCAGACGGAGAAGTAAGTAAGTAAGTGAGAGCACCACCAACCACCCGATTGACGCTGTCGCTGTCGCTGTCGCTGAAGAGACAGTAGCGAGGCACCGTAAATCCTATGACACCAGCAGCTCGAGATCATGCAAGTGAGTAAAGCGTCTTTCCTTCAATCCTATGCAGATGATCACATGGTTTGCAGTTCCGCTGAAAGGAGGAGTTTAGTTTTCCTTGCATCAAAAGCCAGTGTTTAGAAGCGTTTAGAATGCCATATGTTTAGAGCTTTAACATTGCTCAAACACATCGGCAAATCACGGGCACTGTAATGGGCAGTGTCATGCGTGTGTGACGATAATGGCATGGACAGCACCATGAAGCTACCTTAAGGGGATCGCACTGATGACCTAAGCGGGAAGTTGAAGTGCCGTTAGCATTCATTTGGACAAGATGACATGCACCTTATACGCACGGAGGAAAAGCGGAGGCAGGTAAGAGATACATCTAACCAACTTCTGTGCAGGCCGATGCGTGGTCTCAGGAGGACGTATGGTGTGTGCTTGATGATGAAAGTGTCAAAAGCACTGGATAGTGGGAGAGCTATCGTGGCGACCTCAGTTGCGTGACATTGTTTATTACGGATGAGAAGTCCTGAAGTCACCATGCAGGCGCCGCCCATCGTCTCCACCTACAAGGTGCAAATCCGACATTAATTTGTGTGCATTACGGGGGCTTTCGTTTCGCACATTTCTGTGCACTGGTCGGAGAGAGAAGCAGTTGCGTCATTTAGAGAATTCAACCAGTAATTTGTTGTTCCTCACACTAGACTGAAACCGATGTGAACAAGACAAACAACCGGTTCACAAATGGTGTTTCCTCTGCCTCAGTGAGTTTAAACGAATCTAGCCATTATCAAGTTCGTACTTTGTTTTTGCTTAGTAACCTGTGATTGAAAACACGACATCATCAAAGCAAGTACGAGGAGCAGAGCACTGGTTTGGATTATCAAATGCGGTCGGTTGTTGGTGTTAGATTTTGTCCACATGTAGACTAAGGCGGCTGCTATGCAAGCCACCTTGTAGACGTCGTAATGTGCACTGGCCTTGTCGCTGATAGAGAGAAGGAGAAGTAAGTATGGGGGAGCTGTAATTGAGAGGGTCAACAAACTGCAGTGGCGTGGACATTGCAGAGATGGTTGGCTCACTTCTTATCCACCTTTTTTAATAATTCCATGCCACATTGACGATTTGGATGTCGAATGTCAGAAATGGTCAAGGTGAACAAAAGGGCGATGAGAACATCTTTATCATTAAATGCTCTGCGGATAGTGTTATTTCTCCTACTTAATATACAAAAGCAGTTAAATTAGGCGTCAACAAAATTAGCGTTTGCGTGGCATAATCGAGTGAAAGCTGCTGGAGTTTTTTATCAGCGAATTTGCCACAGTGGTATACGAAGTTGATGCATTTGTTAGCTCGTCGGTTGTTTAATGCACGCAGTTCGTTCGACTTTTGTGCATACAACGCCTCATCTATACCAGTAAACTTAACATTTTGTGACTTCCATTCGACAGTCAGGACTACGGATGCATTGTGGCTTTCACTGACCACAACGATGAAGAGAACTGCAATGATTATGCGACACTTTAGCGGTCGCTTTCTTCGAGTGCTGACCTCAATTGGTGACCCATAGGTTTGATGTTCGACTAACACCAGCTGTGCAAGAAATTCGAGGTCGACTTTGGAACCCCCGCTTGTGTGCTTTTCGAAAGCACAAAGTTAAGGTAAAACTTTGCGATGCATTTCCAACTTATTCACTGGAAAGCAGCAGCAGTGTCCTCCGTCATGTCGGAGGAGATAAATTTCCACTCACACCACACCAGTCATGCCAAATCAGTCCTCTACAACATCAACTCCATTCCACTTTCCAATTGCTTGGCTCGTGCATATTTATTTTCTCAAAAAAGTATAGAGATTTATGTTCTAAAAATTTGCCAAGAAGTGCCTCTTTGCTAAGCACGGTTAAGATCATTTTACCTTGTGAGAATAGAAGCTGATGACTGAACTGGGCATCGTTTGACTTCCAAACTGGCATAAACATTCGTCTCATCTAAGCAAATGAGCGAGTCCTCTCTCAGGCGATGAATTCTATTCCCTCGCCATCGCGTCGCTTCCTGCGCTACCAAGTACAGCCTCCTCATCGGAATTTCTTCGCAACTGCTGTGACAGCTGCGGATTTGTGGATTCCTTAACTGCACCAATTAATCGTAACGCCGCCACCATCTCGAGGGAATTTGGCATGTGCCCACCCGCTGCACATTTTCCACCTTGTATGGTGCACTCTAGCAGCTCTGCCACCATCGCTGATGTGCTTGCTTCTCAGGCGGTATCAAAGTGATTGCTGTTATATGAGCACACATGGAATGGGTAGAGGAGTCAGGCCGTAAAGACAGTAGAGATAGTAACTTAACATGGGGGCAGTTTTGTGCGCAGCTTGGAGAAGCTAAACGCACAGTTACGTCCACCCAATCAGTGAATGCTTCCATCAACAACAACCCCTCATACCAGACGAAATGCAATGGCATCAAAAGCGAATCAAGCTAAAAAATTGGAGTGTAATGCAAATCTATTGAATAAAAAAGAGTGTACGATAAGAAACTTAAGTTGCTTCTTTTCCCACGTCTCGAAGATGGAAGCAAAGTGGTTAATGGGAATGGCGATGCCTGTAACCACTTGACCAATACTTTGGTAAAAAATTCATCCAAGAAATTAATATTCTCAAAAGAAATCAGGTGGCTACAGTCGGCTCTGACACGGTCAAACCACTAGTCGAAAAGTAACAAACTACCAGAGAGGACATGTTGAGTGAGATGCCTAATGATCGACTCAACGCATTCGGTATCGAAACGGAAACACAGAGAGGCATGGTCGGGTCAGTGAGGTGAAGAGGAGCAAGCGAATCGTCGGATTTACTTCCACTATGATCACCACCATTCACATCGGTGGAAGCTGCTTGGGATTTGGTGGAGGATTTGGCCTTTGCAGAGAATCAAATGCGCCGGATACTATATAGGTTTACATTGCCACACAAAGGGACGAATGGCTGGTCGTAAAATGAACCACTGCTTCCGTAAATGGTAAACGCCTCTGTGTAGCCGTGGCCTCTTGCAGGTGCTTGACCACTGCAGAATCTCTGCCTCACGTGCCTGTATCAGGGAGCGGATGAGTTAATTGCGAAGGTAGATTAATCCCAGAGATATAAATTTTAAGGATAGATTATTCCAATTTGATGAATTTGGTCAGACAGAATTAAAAGATGAAGGCGCATTAACTCAAGCTACATGCTATTCAGGCAGGACAGTTTGCCTATAGTTATTTGAGAATTGGCTCCTGACGCAGGTAAACCTCGTAACGAGAGGAGCACGATTCAATGAAAAATACTTTGCAACGCTTTGAAGCTACTGGCTTGAGACTTGCATTATCAAAACCCTCAAATGAAGCCAACTTTAAGTTCTCCTTTACCCTGAGATCTTCACGATTATCCATGATCCTTCTTATCCACTCGGCATAAGGCCAGCATTAGTGGGAACCACCTGCGGGCATCTTAATTAAGGCGTGTTTACTTCTCTTTTGTGACATAAAACCTTACTTGCCGGCATCAACCACCTCAACTCTACTAGTCGAGTCTCACCTACCTTCACTGATCTCACGCAGGTAGAAGCAAAGGCGTCGTTTGTACTTGCGTCTTTCCATCCACTCAGATTCCACCCCTGTCCACTCATGCGATTGTTGCGAGGCGCTTTGTCAAGCAGCGAACCGCAGTCGTAGTGGCGATTAGAGCTTCTAACATTCACACACGTGCACGTGTGTGCGACTCTTTGCCCATGATGTCAGACCGGTGACTCAGGCAGAAGCATAGGTGGTGAGCTTTGCTGTGCCCATTCCTTTCGCTGCATCGACAAGTGGCAGATGTGTCGCTCGTCTGCTCCTCCTCCTCCTCCTCCTCCTCCTCCTTCGTTCACCACACGTACCCGCATGACCTCCTCCTCCTTCGTTCACCACACGTACCCGCATGATGAGGGAGAGAGGACGGTAAATTGCATTCTTTCGCCTGATTTCTCCTGCAGGAAAAGGCGCATTTAATCATGCCTCATCGAGGAATACCGCCACTAGGTAGGCTTGCTCAGCGACTCCTCATAAGTGCACTAGCAGTGGAACGGGAAGGCCCGAGCCAAGCCACGTGCAAACCGATTCCAAAACGTCGCATGTCACCACGTCATCACGGACACAATTCACTGAGGTGCTTGCGGTTCAGACGCCTCATAGTGTATTAACGTGGCTGCTGGTATGACACGAAACATCCCGTCATTTCATTTGAAGCTTGTTCTTTCCTTCTTTATTTCTGTTTCGTGTCAGGTGCCAAGTCAACAGGAGGAGAGTGACAATTCAGTATGGTAGGGAACGTAGACGTCCCCTTCCCCATGAATATCACTGACCGTAAGGTGATGGGATTGCCTTGTCCTCACGTAGTCTCACTCGAATTGCTTGGCCACGTCTCGGTAGCCTCTTTTGCACTGCGCCTTCCTTTAATGTGTGGAGGAGGCGTCGAAGGAGAGGTCACACGTTCAGTGGGCGTCACCATGCCAATGACATAGTCAGTTTGGCTGTCCACTTCATACGGCTTCGCATCCTAGTTCTACACAATGACACCTCTTTCCCTTGCAGTAGCTCCACATAAGGAACATTTAATTGTGATGGAGATGAATTCTTGCACAATCTACTTGGTTTAGTGAAGCAAAACTAGTCCAGCAGCGCATAATACACTGTGCTTCCATAATGTCCAACTCGAGGTCTACTTGAGGGTCGCCTTCTTGTTAATCTCCACCAATGTTTTCTTCTGACGCTTCTGCAATAGTTGCAATGAGGACACCAAACTAATGGCCGCTATAAGCTGTCAGCACCTCCTTCTTCCTCCCCCTCCCCCTCAGCTGTCCAATCATTAACTTAACTGGCCACATGCACTCACCTATCACTCTTAATTGTCTGAAGAGCAAGAACAGGGTGCAAAGCACTACTACTGTTACTTCATAAGTAGAGTGCTTTTAGCAAAGTACCTGTTCAGTCTAGCAGAGAGAATGATGCCTTGATGAATGCACGGATCATCCCGGGTGGGTCTTCTTCGTTGAGTAGAAGTAAATGCGTTCCCTCGAGCCAAGTGCGATTGGGGCAGGACAGTTTGCCAATAAACACATGCAATTGGCTTTCAACGCCAATAAACCTCATTACAAGAGCAGGTTGATCCAACTGAGAAGATATTTCAGCACTCGAAATTGCTGAGTTGTGGTCAACCATGTCTGAAACCTCCAATAAAGCAACCTCCAAATTCGCCATTACCCTGGTACCACGCGATGAATCACGATCATTTTGCTCCTGTCCGAGACATCGCCACGAGTGTTTCGAATGCAACGGTACAACTTGTCTTGCCTTAAGTCGGCTAACCATAGTTCCTTGTATCAGTAAAACGTTAAATGATGACAAATTCGTCACTTAGTATTACTAACTCTAAGGCAGACAATCCTACTGTCACCACCGTGTGTCTCGTAGTGCACACGTAGTGGTTGGTTGGTTGGTGCACTCGGAGATTTTCATTGGTCCGACATCCGTGCTTGCATCTAAATCAACTCGCTACGATGAACTCGCACTTCTCCCCATGTTGCAAAGCTGTGCGGTGGTTGTTGGCCTTCTCAGCGTTTTGCTGTGTGCATCTTCCGAAGATGCACCGATTACATGGCCAGATCCACGCCACTTCCGTGTAAGCCATGATCAACAATGGAGAAGAACATTGACTCTCCACTGGCCTGTGAAGGAGTACTGTGCAGAGAATGGCCTGGTGAATTTCTCAGCGACCATCACAAAGGCTGGAAGTGGAAAATCGTGGAGGGTTGGTAGCGTGACATATGAACGCCTATATGCCACAATTGACAACGATGAGGCTGAGTATCACATCGCAGCCGAAATGAAGACCAAATTCAATCTGCATGGAGTGTCTGCCAACGCTAGCCTGAAGACTGATAGTAAGCTATTTCTCAATTGACACGAATGGGTGATAATCTTGGCACAACTGTAAAGCACACGAGTTTACCCAATCAATCGTGGAATTTGTGCCTTTCAGAGAGTCCCCGCCCCAGCTATCGCCCCTCACGGTAAGCTCAAAATCGCCTGTTTGGAGTTGTTACCTGACTCATAGTATAGGGAGATGTTTAGTAGAAAAAATTAAGAGAACTCAACTAGCCGATTTCTCAACGATGGTGTAATCTAGGCACCGCGAGATCATGAGGTCCTTCTGATGGAATCAGCTTTATCACAGTGTGGTGCAATAAGACTCAATACTCTCCATCGGCGTTCATCTCACCCAGATTGGCACTGCTTTTGGAATAATTATTCCACTAATTGCCCTTTACTAGACCGGCTAAGGAGGTTCACAACCTTCTTGCAGACGGTGATGGTCCATTCGTGGTGGTATTGAAGCACTACACTACGGGGGAATGCTTGCTGATCATCTACAATGAGACTGCTAACCTCACGGTATGTAAATACTACTCAATCTGCATTCGGTAGATTAATAGATCTTATGCTTTATTATGGTGTCTGCTTCTTTGATTCGGTTTATTTTCGTTAGAATAATAAGTGCCCCATATCCTAGCATCATTAGGTCATCTATATGAATGTGCGTTAAATTTTATAATTCCACAACTGAATAGACTAGCTAATATAAGTACCTAGGCCTGATACAAGACTAATGAATCGAGAGATTAATAGTCAGTGCGTAATGTTAGGTTAGAAACGAAACAATGCTTCAGCTTTATCAAAATATGGTCGCTAAGTTCCCATTTCCATTGATTTCTGGCCTGCCAAGAAGCTGTTTACTCATTTCGTTAGGGGCGCATTTTGCTTCGCCTCGAATCACAAGTCCTACTGCTCTACCTGCCTAGATCGAGGAACTGGATGTCTGCCGGGGTGAGAAACGTGCGCCAACGGCAATCACTTTGCCGATCAAGGTGGAGTCATCGAGTCGCTCACCCAAAAAGCACCTCAAGTTTGAACTCCCAAGCCATTTGCTTAAATCTCTTCCAAACTTCAGCATCACAGCCTATTCCGTCTCCAACAAAGCAAAGTTTGAACGTAAACATCCTTCGAAATCATAATTGTCTTCTCAATTTACGAGTAGCGAAGCGCTTTGCAGAGATAGCATGATCAAAAGGGTTGACTTCTCACTTTCTCAGAGAGTTGAAACGGTTCATCTAGTAAGGAGAGTTTTTGGGTATTTTAGTTGATCCGCCGCGCGATGTCTACGGGAAGTTGAAGCTGACGTCACCCAAGGAGGCTCTCCTCACCGTTACCTTCCGTCCACCAGCTTCACATCCTCACCTAATCCATAACTTCACTTTCCTTTTCAGTCACAATAATGAGACAATTGTTTTCGAGGTCGTCAAAGACAAAGTAAGTATTTCGTCCCCATTTCTTCCCGCATTCTCTGCCGAATCTCGACCTCTTAGAGCACTAGTATTTGCCAACTACTTTGCAATACCTCATTCTCGACGGCTGCGGGGAAGACTTGTGGGGTGTTGGTAGAATAGGCATGGAGAAGACCCTAAAGCCTGAGGGTGTGATGAAGCAGTGGTAAGGAATAAGCGTTGAATTGCCTGCTTCGAGGAATGTGCAATCGAAATGGCAATGGCTCTGCTGCGTGTCCCTCCCACTCTGCAACGCGTCTACCTCCATGTCAATGGCAACCGACTGTAGTACCCACCGAGGTAGAAACGAGTGCCACGTCCTGGTTTTGCATAATAATGGAGAGGTAATGACATGGACGTAGACTCAATTGAAGCAATGTCCCAATGGCGAGTGTAGCTGTCAGGCTCACACTTTCGGTACTGCTTAAGGCAGTTTGACGTACTATAACGCTGCTTTCATGGTCAATCCCTAAAATGCAAAGAACCAGGACATGCTCCTCCCTCCAGGTCACTTGGTTCGCAATGGAATGCCTCGTACTGGTTGAATGGGGTAACGTTCAGCATCTTGTAGCGTGAAGGGGCTACTTCGATGAGTCTTCTGCTCTGTGTGCCAATTTGGTCCCTACATCTACATTGAAGACACTATTGAGTGGGGATGCCTTGCTTTCAAGTTGTCGTCAGTTTACTGAGGCACCAGTAAGGGAACGCCAGGCTGTCAGTTTAATTACTCAAATGTCAAATACGTCACACAAGCCTCCAGTTAGCCCCATGTATATCGACACAAATGAGTTGCAACTACTCGTTTCTTCTACTCCAATATTTCAGAAACAACTTAGAGACGAAACCAAGAAGGCTATTGAGTATGCCAAAGTTGCACGCGCTCAACACGACGAAACCGTGCGATTCCAGGTTAGCCCAAGGGCCTCCTACAAATACCCAGGCAACTACACTGTCACAGCATATACAAATGACGCTGTGAACAACACGGCTGTTCACTCCATTATTATGCCTCACTTCCGTAAGTCTCCCTTCAAGCTACTTCACTGTATTGCATTGTGAGTAGCGAAGTTGGAAGACGATTTTGTCAATTCATTTTCCAGACGCCTTGCAGCCTCCATTCTACGAGCTTTATGTCTCCTGGGATAGTGTAACGGCCAAATGGGGCAAACCACAGCTGTTCCAAGCTTCGTGTACCTATCTCGTGGAGGCGTTTCCATTGGAGGAGAATGCAGTTCATGTGATGCAAGCACCTCGTCCCAAAGATGAAACGGTGATATTCCGTAACCTCACACCGGATGCCAAATACGAAATCAAACTACAATCCAATTGCACCGACAATGAGCCCTTTTGGACCCGCTTGGGCGTTGTGCAAACCAATCCTGGAGGTAAAGACAATCAAACGAGACCATTAAGCCGTGCTTTGTGATGACGAGCACTTCATTATTAGCACTGTGTTTATTATTCAGAGCCGGGAATACCAACAGACGTACAACTGGCACAAATTGGTCCAAATATGGTGAATTTAACCTGGACACCACCGTCTGAACTGCCGGGCAAACATCCCTACTACGAGTGGAATTGTAGGCCCAAAAAGGGCTTTGTCAGAATGAGTGGCAAAACAAATGATACATACACGGTACTGACAGACGTTGCACTGGGAATTTTGTCATGTACAGTGCAGGCAGCGATGAAGACAAAAATCTACATGGATAAGTATGGAGCTAAGAGCTCTGCTGTCGAGCTACTCGTCGAACCTGCAGGTAGGAGACATGTGTCTTCGTGGGAAAGCACGTAAAATTTGGAGGTCCTCTTTCCAAAGGCATGTGAAACTATGTAGAATCACACCATCGGCAAAGTTGGTCAGCACTGGGTGTGGGTGGATGGTAGAGTGGTAACGAAATAGATGAGGGGATGTAAAATTGCATTAAAAATGAAAATACTTACGCCTAACATACGTCAGTTGAAGGCATCTGCTTGTCTTTTCAATCTCTCATCAGGCTATACAAAAAGCACCACATCCTCCACCACCCTCACGACTGCGTCTACAAGCACTCCAAAGGAGAAAGACGAGGCAGCAAAGGAGGAGAGAAAAGAAGCAGCCTCGACCACCACACAACGTAAGATGTGCTGTAATTTGCCCAAACTGTCGCCTTTCCTGGCTGTTGGCTGCTGAAGCATCAAGTTTACTGCCAACTCTGGTGTACCACCTTGGAATATAAAACAGGAAATGCATCAGTCGATCCCACCCGTGAAGGCCTGAGTCAACACTTAAACTATGGAAGCAGCTTTATTCCAGAGGCACAATCATGTCTTGAACTACGAGCGCAGTCTCGTCACATTAAATGAGTTGCTGCTGCCAAGACGATGAGCCAATGCAAAGCCAGCACAAATCTCATTGACTAATCGGAGTCCTTCATTTATCATTTTAGATCCAGTGCCTCCCGAGACCACTCAGTCAACTCTCTCAACCAGCACTCCAAAGGAGGGGAGAAAAGAAGCAGCCTCGACCACCACACAACGTAAGATGTGCTGTAATTTGCCCAAACTGTCGCCTTTCCTGGCCGTTGGCTGCTGAAGCATCAAGTTTACTGCCACACTTTGCGGCTCACTTTCTATGATGACAGAGACAGTACGAATCAATCAACATTAGAACTACCCAAGTAGTTGTTTCGAGAGGCACAACCATGTTTAGCATCACAAGTCTGACCCATCTCATTGGAAACATTTCTCCTACCAAGAAGATGAGCCAATGGAAAGGCATCAGACACCTTATTAACCAATCAGATTCCTGTATTTTCTGGTTGTTTTAGAACCAGTGCCTCCTGAGACCACCCACTCAACTCTTTCAACAACTATTAAAGTTGGTAAGTTCGTGGACTTGCAACAGTCACTGCACCAACTCCAGGGGTAAATTGACTCCATAAAGTGCTGTTTAGTTAAGTGAGACGTTGTGAGTCGCTTTCCTTAAATTAAATCGAAACGCCGTAACATTTTGAAGTCACTTAAATAACCTGGTATAAATGGCAAGGTTCTGTTGTGATTTTGCTGAGTTACTGATGTTGTGCTGACCCTAACCGGTAAACATCTGTTTCAAAAAGAACCTAACGCGTCGCCACTCATCGAACTACCTGAACATGGGTACATAGCACTTCCCCCGGAGCAAACAGTCGAGGGTAAGTTTGGATTTTCATACGAAAGCAGTAAAAGAGAAATGGCATTGACTAAAGGAGACGGTTTTCCGCCTAAAGGACGTGTGAATATCAAGACCGCGTTGCGCGCTGTCTTCGGGACCTTAGGAGCCTTCCTCGTAGTCGCTGCTGCTGTGCTGGTGTTGCAGAGGTGGCGTCGGAGAAACGCTGCAAAGATGTTTGAGTTCGTTGTTAGCTTCAACTCCACTTATTTGTTCGACAGGTGCTTAACCTATCCATTTGCATTTCTTTGCAGAAATCCTCCTCCTGTCGACCTACCACCGTTTTACTCGTAGGGAGGGTGTTTGGATGAAATCCTCAGCTCGTAGTTTCTAACGCAAGGGTAACCACAATTTGTGCACCCATTGAGAGAGAGTAGCAATCGTTGACTCTGTGACATCCAAAATGTTTTCCTGTGTCCCCTATCCTTTTCTCTTTCCTTCTCCACTTGTGGTTCTGCAAATCACATCCACCCAAACATTGCTCCATCAAAGACTACTTAGAACAGCTTTTGAGCCATATCACTGCGTTTGTGTTTGCACCCGGGTTCTTCGCTGAAGTCGTAATAAGTAGCATGGGTAAGCACATGTTGTTAAGGTAGAGGAGAGCTCCAAGACCGTTTTGTGCAACGAAGTAAAAGGTGCAGAGGCTGCCACGTCATTGCAGTGCAATACAGAGTAAAACAGGCTATCAGGCAGGGCAGATCACTGCATTCAAGTTGGTTACAGCGAAATTCCAACTTCCTTGACCAATTGTAGTTGAAACTACTTCAAAGTGTAAGCGGTTTCGACAATTACCTCGGCCCATTTGTACAAAGTAAGACTTGACTTGGCCATCTTCTGCCACGCAGAGTGGAACTTGAATAGACCAAAAGTCAGCTAAAGTAGCATAACTTCACTTGGTCGTCGGGTCGATTTCCTGTGAATACCTAGTGTGGTTGGTTCTGAGATTGCACAGGCTAATAAGGGAGCCAATGTGGCCTGGAGTTAATGTCAAACCTTACTACGCGGTGTCTACTACATTCACTCTGGTGACACTAGTGGGTGAGGACACGCTAGAGTCCGCCAGTTTCTGCATTTCCCCACGGACAAGCATCTGGCACCGTTGCCACACTTGCCACTATCTACGCCTTCCTGGTGCTATTGGGAATGAGGCTGAGCATCGTCACGGGAACTCGACTGGAGTTTCTGCTGTGTCTCCTCAAGGCACTTCCTTATCAATCCTCGGGGGCGAGGACGCAGGAATTGCAAGTTTGTCGGTCAAGCCAATGTAGGACTTAGGTAGGTAAGGGCTGGATACATAAAGCAGTCTTTGTTTCCACGTGGAATTCTGTCTATACTGCCATTTTAGTGCATCGCTCTCTCACTACTTAACTGAGACGTGGAAAGCAGCATTGCAATAGACAGACTCTTCGATGTTGCTGAACCCATGCAGCCCAGCATCCATCACCTTGTCTTTGGTGTGGAGGACTGGCATGTTGCCCAGTGTGAATCTCTGAATGATTTTGTTATTTATGCAGGTCCTACGGGATTACCAGACGTTGTCGAGTACACGTTCAGAGCTTTGGCCGAATGTTAACAGAATGATCGTCGCAGTAGATGGACTTGTTTGGGACAGTTGTATTTCCCTGCCAGCTTTCACGTCTATCTCCGTTTTGCTGAGCCACTTGGCTTCCAATAGTCGCACAAATCTTGCTGGAAATCCTCTGCACGATGGCGTAGATACCTGAAGGCTTGGGTTTACAGCTTTGTGTTAGGGTGAACGTTGTGACCTGTCAGCGACGCACATGTTGTTGACCGCTTTCATTTCGCACTGCCTACTCACTTAAGCAGGCTTTTCTGCAGCTCGCCAAGATCGAATTTATACATCCTTCCTCCAGGGCCATTAAACAACCAACCTTGGAACTCGATTGGCTCTGGTGCATCCATACACAAATTCGATACTGGTCGAGGGTTTTTGAGTGTTATTTTACGGCAACCACTGTCTTCAAGCAGCAAGAATTGGAAACGAATTACTGTTGTTTTTGTTGTTGTTATCGTTGCTTAGCGGTCACATCGTTGAGCCACTTGCACTCCCTCCTATGGTTGAGAAAACTTTGCAAATCGTGTGAAGTCTGAATTTGTACATGTGGAATATAATTGGTTAGTTACAGCTATCACAATGCCAGAGAAACCTTACAGTACCAAGTCGTGCTAATTTTCTTTTATCTAAAAGGAACAGAATGGAATTCCGATGTGTGCATATGGGGGAAGAGTAGCACGAATTCTTCAATGATCCATTCATATTACGATGCATGACACGGCTTCAGGATGACAGTGGAAATGGTGTGGTTCCCTGCGAGTGCTACTGCCAAGTTTCTTCGCAGCTGTTCTACTGGTCTGACTAAAATGTCTTTTTAAAAGGACATCAGCTGTGAGGCAGGAATAACGATGATGATAGGAGCTCCTCAACGGGAAGGAACACTACTTATTGGTTTCAGTAGTTGCACATACGTGGGGTGTGGTGAGGACTGCTAAATATCGGTTCCTATGTAGGAGCAACTCCATTGGAGTGTGGTAGCATTTCTAGAGGGTCCCAAAGGTTACCAAAAGCTACCATAAATATTTGGATGTGTGCGACCCCATTACCTGAAATGAAGCATTAACTGGGCATCACAAAAACGGGTCAAGGGTGTAAGGAGACGCTTTTTAAGAGCCCCAACGGGCGATGCTTTTCCCGAAAATTTCTTTTTTTGTGTACAATCCTTTAAGCACAGCAATTTTCTTGGGGAAAATTCACACAAGTTTCGTGAATCTCTTGTTACGTTGGACAGATGATTTGCCACGTTTTCAGCAAGGGCGGTGAAATTTCGCTCTAATTATTAGCTTTTCTCCCCAAAAATCAGTAAAACCCTCAATAGCAAGCCTGTGGGTCTAAAAGAATAATTGTTGTGCCATAATTTTTTTCTTTTCTATGATATAGGACGTTACCTGTACAAGGACCATTTCCTATGCAAATCCTTCACGACAGAGCATGGCGCGTTTCCATTCCCCTGTTAACTTCCAAAGGCAGTGGACCTGCAAGAATATTGTTGTGTCCAAAATACGGTATTCCAATCACATGAGACATCTGCAGTGTTGTAGGGCACAGGGAATGGGCTTATTGTCGATTCCGGGCAGGATAATGCTAGCAACAAGCATTCACTAATCTCTACTGCCAATACTTCTGTCTGACAACCTGGGACAGCGATGGTTGGTTGCATAGATGAAGCAGTGGGTGTCAGTAAACCTCTTTTTCTTCCGAGACCAAGAATCTTCATTACCAATTTCTGTTTGCAGGAAACTTTGTATCAACTACGGTGGTACGATTCTCGTTTGCTCAAAGACAATGTCTTAGTGAGGAGACCTTCTCAAGAACAGCCGCACGTCTATCGGTGACACCACTTTGTTCATGCAGTCAATCTGCCACA
This sequence comes from Taenia solium, assembly GCA_001870725.1. NCBI lineage: Eukaryota > Metazoa > Platyhelminthes > Cestoda > Cyclophyllidea > Taeniidae > Taenia > Taenia solium. The sequence goes on along the minus strand of MIEF01005451.1, from coordinate 1,544 downwards.
TTGTGACACTCCCGTCAGGATCCTTGCCCTTCGTGGGATATGAGTGGAGGGGAGTAGATTGTTTTACTGGAAACAGTGGGAACGATACAATCGACAGCGTAACCAAAAAGTTAAAAATTTCAAAAGTCAGCGCCATTGATGAAGTAGGTTGTTCGTCCTGGTTGGGCTGTGGCGATAAGTCTTTCCACACCGACACTGTCACTGTGCCCGCGAGTTAGCTGGTGAATGCAGCGTGTGGCCCGGATTCAGCCACTGTCATGTGACATCCTAAACTAACCTCAATTCATCAAAGACAGTGACAATGTCTATCCTTGGATTCTTAGGCATTATTCCTCCTCTTTAATATCCGGCTCTAATTTCGTAGACCGTCATTTGAGCTGGTGGTTTGAGTGTTGTTTCCTCCTCTTAATAGGAAGTAATCTGCCAAAACTAAGAAGGATTAGGTTATGACCTCAAAGCGAGAGTTCAGTCCTGTGGTACAACTCCGAATTGCAAGGATGAGGCATTCGCCTCAGCCTTTTCCAAACCATCGACCATTTCCACGGCCCTGTAGGTCAGAGCTGGGATTTCTGCACTTCGTTCTTAAATGTGGGTGACGCAGCGTGTATTAAATGCCTTCCATGCTTCATTCAGCCCTTGCTACCTCTGTTGATTTCGTGCAGATAAGCGCAAGGAAATAGCTTACTTGAATGTCTTTAATAAAGTAAACAGAATACTGCATTCTGTGGAGTTCCATTCACAGTAAAATGTGAAATGAATACTCATGATGTGACAGTGACAGCAAGTATCCCTGAAAGGGAGGAGAAGGAGGAGACCAGTTCCAATTGTCTGCTGCCTCGGGCAGAGTGAGGCGGGAGGCAGGAGATTCAGGTGGTTGAAAATGGCATTTTGGTTAGTAAAAAAGTCGCATTCTGCAACATCGTCGACTGGAGCACGGATACCAGCAGTGTGCGTAGCGTTCTTGGATATATTGTCGAGCTAGTGCAGTCGTTAGCTAGGAAATGCCGCCTTGTTTGGGTTCCTTGTGTGTACTTTTCCCAGGCTATGGTGCGGTCAGATTTGTGCCACTTTTCTTCCACTCTTTTTAAATAATTACCACCCTAATCATCCATTTGTTCAGTGCTGAATTCAAAACCTCATCCACTATTGCCATTGTGTCATCGCAGACAAGGCCAATGCGGTGGCTTAGCAACCTCCAGATGCATTATGAGGTGCTCAGAAGACCAGTATGAGTAGTGTCAAGGGTTTATAAAACCATCCATTATAGCCAAGGATCTCTAGCTTGGAAATGAACACTACCAATAGTTGGTAGCCATCTTGATATACTCGCCCTCTTGCCATTATAGGCTGCTAATGAGGACTTATTCATTTCAGAGAAAAGCATTGCCTGCGGTTAAACAGGGCTTAAGTGGAATAGAAACGCATTCTACAAGGGCATGCACACAACTGTTGCAGCACGCTAATCGCCTTGACTCAAAACTCTACAAGACGAAAATGCGCGCAGTTCTGAGAAGGCAGTATAGACAGAATTCCACGTGGAAACA
>MIEF01005444.1:0-121290 GCA_001870725.1 Taenia solium | reverse complement strand
GTGCCAACAGCCCCCAAGCCCTCTCTTTCCAGAATATATATTCTGTCCCAGTACTGTGCCTTCTTTTACCTTAAAGGGAGTCTCGGGACGCTACACTCTTCATTAGGTGTTCTTATCGTATGCAACTTATTGCGGTGTGGAAATTTTCAACAGTCATTTGTAAATCCAAGGTCAAAATTTTTTAAAGTACGCAATCACAGGATTAATGCGCGTTTCTAGCCCAAATATGCATTCTGTGGCCAGTCTATAATCTTGCTCGGTAATCGCGCTGTTCCAAACTCAGATCCTTGGAATAGCGAAATTCGGCAACTCATCACCGCTCTCATATTCGCCTCTTTGACCTACTCGAGACCCACAAGGTCTTTGTAACATGTGGGGAGTTAATTCCATAAAGGTTCCCGATCACTGACAATTTAATGCCATAACCCATTCAGAGAGACTTATGTTAGGTAGTATAAACAATGCAATTCCATCCGTCACTATCGGGAGCTTGATATGCACCAGTAGTCTATCAGCATGAAAGCAGCTAAAGGGACCTTTCTATTGACACATTCAAAGACAATACATTTTTTAGAAATAATAATGGAATCATTTGGTAAAAGTGCATACTTAACAATGTAGACACATATTTCATTCCTTGGACACGTTTTTCATGCAGATCTACCAACGTGGTGATACGATTTTCCGCGTAATCTACGAACTCTAGACAAAATGTTGGAGACAATGTGCTCGTTTCACCAATCACACAAGCAAAGTCGTATTCCAAGTCGGGGGCATTGTAAGCAGAGGACGAGATACATCGGGGTGTTATTTGTTTCGGAAGAAAATTTGCTAAGTTTTGACCAGTAATTAGGCGCTCAACGTGGTTGGAAAAATGTGGTCCACTTGTATGCTGCCCTCGGATGCTTTACACTGGTTCCTCGCGTTTCACCTTCAAGATGACCTGCCGAAGAGAATAAAACGTGTATAGCTGTATCGTAGCTATATGATGATGTGCATTTAAGCGTTCGCATTTTCTGCTCCAAATCCATAAATAAGTCTTGAATAGTTCTATCTCAGCATCTGCAGCTCGTTGATAGGTCTTCCACCAGCTGAGGATGTGCAACTGAATAGAGATGTCTTTTCTGATTTTAAGGGATTAACGACTGTTTGACATGATCAAAGCACGTAGCCGATCAGAATTTGACGTAACCATACTGTTAGGAAGTAATCCGAAGGCATCAGTAAGAAAAGTACAAAATGTCAATCTTATGGCAAGACACTGGATATTTGCTTGCCTGAGGTTAAAGCTGGGTACTAGTCTCACCTTAGGCGGTGCCTTGGAGGGAACATTGTAGTAGGAGCCCGAGGAAGGTCCAATCATTTGACTACCGCGCATCTCCTGAAAGTGCCACATAGATTACCGTCAACGAAGCACCCCTTCATAGTCCACCAACTCCATTCCTTTTCAAAAGTGCTCCCGTCATTAAAGGGGGAGGAAAAGTGGTCCCAAACGCAAAGCTTGCTTACATTTGGTAGTTTCAAATGATGCAGAAGAATGAGTGATTCATATCCGTAAGATCAAGGACACGAATCAGTTAAAATTTTGTCGCTATTACATCATAATAGAACTAACTTTATATGTGGTGGCATCTACAAGTCGCATAAACTCATTTAAGTTAAAATTTAAGTAGTCTTAATTGTATACCTTAATTCCTGGACATTGTCGCCGTCTAAATAATGGAAGTCAAGCACAAAGTACAGGAAACAGGTGGGCAAAGTGAATACGAGTTAACTCAGACATTTTATTAAATCGAAGCCGACCACGAACAGTGACGTTGACAGATCGGACAGTAGCACTCCCATTCCTACTAGTTCCCCTATCATTCCCAAGACCCATTGTTTCTCGGATCCGACAGTGGGATCATTTTATTGGTAAAGTAAACCAGTCCAACCATTCATCGTGAAATGCACTGCCATTTTCGAGATATTTGCTTTTCCAAACGACTGTTTTATCAACGGTCAGCAGCATTTGTAAAATTATTAGTCACCAGAATGATTTGCTGTCATGGTAACTTAATACACCTATCTGGGTTCAGGATTACTGATAATGATCCGCGCAACTTCGTTTTTAGTTCTGTTGCGTGGCTTCACTTTTAAGTCATCATGAGACCAGAAGCAGCCTTAATACCAAAAATAGGTACAACATTGTGGGACCCCCATTGATACCTCTACTTCTCGATCCCCTCCTTCCTCATCAGTCTCTCCGCCGTTTTCGCTGAAATAGTCCCAAATCACTTCGTAGGAGCCCTCGACCTGGGACGCCCCTCCACCACCGCAATCGTCGCTCGATTCACTGATCCGCTTTACTCCGCCGAATTCAATTATTGGCGGACTGGTAGGCTTATCCGACCCTCCCGGCCGTATACGCGGTGGCCATTGAATGGTGGGTTTGGGGCCTAACCTGGGCGCCAGGTTACCACGATTTGGATTTGATAGAGTTGAGCTTCCCTGTAGTGGTGGTGGCTGTAGCAGCGGAGCTCCACGTCGGCTCGGTGGCCTGCCTCCCTTGATATCACCTCCACCTTCTTCGTCGGTAACTGGAACTTTCAAAACACCCACTTTGATTATAAAATCACGTCATCTACTAACGAAACTAAAGTTAATCAAGTTTAGCAGTTGATAGAATTTTTTATTGCTTTGTTGTGTAACCACTAACCCGATGTTTAAAATTCAATGCTCCAATAATTTGTTTGTGTACACTCGGGTTCGTTGTTTTTAATCATGGAATGATGTTTCATGAGAGTTCTCCACTAAGAGCAAAATGGGCTATCCAGCTCTAGTTTGCTTCTTGACTACTAGCGACAACTTTGGATCTGTTGAAATGGAACAACGAAGGCTAGACTAACACTTGAACAATGTTTTTAAGTTGTAAACAAGATCAAATTCACTGCCCCAAAAGCATAAACTGTTAATTCCTTAACAATTTTGTAACAAAATTACGTTTATTCTGGCATAACCACTGAACGACCCACAATAGATTTAAACAGGTCACCTAATGGTTCTAACTTTATTCAAGCGTGGGTCCAAGGAATTGAGGAGGTTTTTGTATCATCTAGGTTGCTGACTGCTGGTTCAGTAGCAGCGTGTCGGCGGAATTAACCACATCGAAAGATGAGAGAACTCCTTTCTCTAGTAACAGAAACTTATGGCTCCAAGGTTTGAATTTGACCGTCGTTTTCAGTTGAGACTCTCAAAAATTTGTTTAAATGGCTGCCCCATTAGTGAATACCAGTAGAAGATAAATTAGGGTAGTAAGCCACGCAACCACTTACCGTTTCGACGCGCCCAAGTGGAGAGTTCCTCATCACGCGAATTCCTAGACACCGACGTCCCTGAAACACAACCCATCTGTCGCTTCGGTGCACGCAAAAATGATTTTGGCAAACACAGAAACAAGGAAATAAAAGTAAACAAAAGTAGCACGACTGCACCACCCAGAAATAAAAGGGAAGGAGTGGGGGCAGGGCTGGGGCGAAGAGATGCGTCGAACCGAGGTGGCAAAATTAAGAGGAAACTGTGCTGCTTACAACCAGAGCAGGGAGAGCACAGTTGAGGTCCTAAGAGAAATTAGTGAGGCTTGAAGCACCTATGCACTATGATATAGTATCAATCGCAGAAGGTGTGCATACTTAATGATGCCATGAAAATATTTTACCTTCCATGTGAAAAAAAGGAACCTCAGTGCTACACATGAGTTTGAAGGGCTTGAGTTGAAGCTGCCTCAACAAAATTTGCGATTTCAAATAAAACCATTCAGGGTTCCACTATGCACAATATGTATTCTTGGAATTGAAAACAAAGCACCATAAGTAATTCTCGAGAAATTGTGTTTTAAGGAAGCTCTATTTTTTTGGAATAACATTAATTTTCTAGCCTCTGATGGCCAGTTAAAGTCAAAAACAATGTTTAATTTCTGAAGTTTAAAGCAGCAATGTTCGCGTATAAACTGCTCAAAATTGCACTGGTAAGCTCTGCCGAAACTCCCACAGTAAGGCGCAGAATAATAAAAAAAGGCTGATCGAAATGTCTTTTAAGAGCAGTTCATCTGTGGCAGATATTTGAGGAGGTCTCACATCTACTATTACCGGAATCCTGTGTCTGTTGTACATAAAAGTCTTTGGATTGAAACACGCTAAACACTAGATTTATGGGAATCACTTTAAGGAAAATCGGTGCTGGTCTTTACACCATCAGCATTGATGGCATTATGCAACGATGAACTGGAGCGTGAGGTAGGTTGCCGCCTTTCAAGCTCAGATTACATAGAACAAAGCATGCAATTTGACACCTGATTCGGCCATTCAGCCAGAAAGTGGCACCTATTCAACCATATCCAGGTGGTACAAACGACGCTACCTCATGGTCCACAAGCGGCACCACGACTTGAGAAATTAACTGATCCCATTCAATCAACAACTGATACGTCTTTCTTATGCGCATTAAAATTCTCCAAGTTTCAATAAACCTTTCAAGACTTCCTCATCACCCTCTAAAACGCCTTTGCTTATCATCAGCCATACGAAACGGCGTCGCTAACATACTACTTAAATGGCCACTGAAATGCTTCTTGTGAGCGGGATAGCATTTACCAAAGGAGTTCTTGAAAGAGGAGACATTATGCAAGTAGCATTATCACACCACTAAACGAACAACCTTTTTCACCCTGGCTCTGATGCATAACTAAACCTGCTCCAGGTGTCACAATAATCCTTCACTCTGAACTACTTCCCTCCTGTGAACAGTTTGGGTGGCAGCACAAGAACTCACCTTTTCTCATCCAGAAAAGGCCTTGTGAGTGCAAGGGCTGTTGGGGCGGTGGAGAGGTCTTGATAACAGTTTTTAACGGCGACACTTCGTGCGAATAGTCAGTCGAGATGTTTGGAAGAACTGAAAAATTTGACTGCTCGGAGGGCTGAAAGCATTACAGAAAGACGTTCATCCACCCTTTAAAGTTCCCTCTGTGAACTGTTGCCAAACCCAAACATTTAACAACTTCTAATTTGCTCATCAATTAAACACATATAAACCCTTTAATTTGCCACTCCGTGGTTGGGGATGGAAAGTAACTCCTCCACTGGGATGCATTTTTAATCATCACTTTAATGCACCACACATCCTTTTTCAGGCCTAAAAACTCTCCCACCAACCTATACCAAACTAGTCCCATAGTAAATTGTTTTCCCATCAGTTTGCAATTCCTTCTTATGTTGATATGAATAATAATGCTAATATTCCAGTTTGTTGCAAAAATGCGTCTTCACAATAAGCCTAAGTCCCAGACAAAGGCGTATGCAAGAATAGGGGAAGGCATCAACTCCTCAACGAACCATAATGAGTGATATTTTATCCGTCCAAGACAGAACTACTCCCAATAGAGCCACCCAAGAAAAGGATAACTGCTCTTCTGGGATTAATTCAAGACTGGTCAACATTTTGAGTTGGAAAGGCCCTTGCGAAAGGGGATAAGGCTGGTATTTAGGAGTGCACAAATAGAAGTCAGTTTTTGCATTTTAACGGAAGACGATGCAAGTTGCGCATTTGTCTTGTGGTAAGTAATATCACAAGGCTGAGGCTTAGCAACTGCGCAGCAGCCTGAATTGGATAATACGTTTTTAAGATTAAATTTGAAAGGATTGGATTAAGGCCTTGACATATGCATAAGGAATTAGTACGTCTTAAATTACTTCACGAAACCAAACTCAGACTAAAAATACAATGCGTTGATGATTCCACCACTCAAAAAAGGCTTTTCTGACAAGAAAGGTGGCAAAAACTGAATGCACAAGTGGAAAAAAACACTTTGAGCTAATATGAGAACTTGAGTCAATAAGTGTGAATAAGAAGGGCATCAAGAATGAAAGCCATCGCTAAATCTAAGGTGGACAGAGCATCCCCTAGGGCACCGGCTTTTGATTCAACTTTGCATTAAAATTTTTACTTAATTTATGCGAGAAACAGAACCGTGTAGTCTTCCCCTGTTTTTACAATAAAACCCCTAAGATTTAAAACCAACTATTGAAGCATGAAAAGTTACTTAAGTGCTGGTAATTTGAAGCTAAATGTGATAAGGGCGCTCCAATTTGCTAAGCTGTCAAGTATCCAAAACGGTACTTAAGCGATCGCAAGCCACAACGAGAAATGTAAAAAAAATCTTAATTTCAGAATGGGCATTTGTAACAACATTAATGTTAGTTAATGAAATGTCAGCCTACTTTAAAAAAGGGTCATTAAAGAGTGGGAAAGATATGATGCAAATAATATAAACAGAAATTTGACAATAATAATATTTAGAAACCAACAAACATTGGTGGGAGGTCATATTATGCATGATTGACTATAATAAATCGTAAAGGTAGGAGGTTTTTCGCGACAAAAGGATCCACTTTGTACTTTTTTGAAAATTTGTTTTAATTCACTGAGACTTGCTGGTGGGTTTCAAAAAGGGCCGGCGAAATGAGGCTGTCATTTCGAGGTTTTAAATGGTCAAAGAAGGGAACTTGAAGTTTGAGTGTACGAAAAAGGGTTGCGAATGGTGACGGCTGCGTAGACATCATGGGAGTTCATTATAATAGGGCCATGTTAGTGGCTTTAAAATTTCGATCAATTGAAAACCGTGGGAGTCGGAAATTGGGGTCCTTGCATTATCACAGGCAACATATTTCAATCCCATTTTCCCCAAACTTTATTTTTGGCTGGGATGGAAGGGCGGAGAAGTTGTTCCGAACAAGTGTGGGGCGTAGATCACCTAACGCTTAGACTTGTGAGGCGGGAATGTGGTTTGATGTTTGTGGTACAGCGCGGTGACATAAGCTTCGCAAAGCAATGATATAGGATCGTGGCGTGGAGCCAGGCTATGCGGTTTTTCAAGGTTGTGTACAAAAGATCACAAGTCGGAGTGGACCTTAAGAATGTAATAAAAGTGAAAGAATAAAGTTTTCATGAGGGATTGCACGTTAATGGTGTGGAAGAACATGGTAGTTGAACGTACACTCACGTGTTGACGCGACCTCCAATCCTTCTGCACTCTCTGCTTAGGCAGTGATTGCGATCGTTCCTGTAAGGTGAAAACTGCTTGTCGAAAAGACTTAACAAGAGTGTTGGCATTCTAGGTACACCACATTTATGCAGGGCGAATCATTAACCTTTTAATCTGATTAGAAGTGAGGGAGTTTGTCTTTATTTCCACCCTCGTCGAAAAAATATTTTAAGGGCTGAAAGCAGGATCCAAGTCACCACAGCTACTGCTGCCGCCTTCTGTAAACACCGCAGTTTGCAGCCAGAAATAAGATTTTCCTTAGCACCTGAGAGTTAGTGATGCCAAGCGGAGACCAATTTAATTCGTACCAAGGTCTACGAGGTGATTAATGGAGTAGGGGGAGGCGGGGGGGGAAGGGGAGGGAGGTGGGTGGTGAAGGCTTAAAGGGGATTGAAACTTACCGGCGTCTTTACAACTTGGACTTTGATGGGGCTCTTTTCAAACACAACAAAGTGCACAGAGAAGGAAAAAAAGAATGCAAGATCAAGAAATTGTTGCTTATTCTGCTACCGAGAAGGAATGAGCTGGACTCACCCCCTCACAAATTTCCAGCAGCCTTTGTATGCGTCTGTCAGCCCGAGGCGATCTTAACTAAAACAAATATTGTTCAGTTTGTTGGCTTTTAAACTTCATTTTCATTTTGTTCATTTCATTATCCACTAAATGCCAAAAACTCATGTCCGGATAAGCAGTTAGTGAAGGCATCAAAGTGACATCAACTGCATTGTATGCAGTCCTTATCTCTACCTATTTTGACGCGTTTCAGGCAATCCATCTAAAGCTACTTTTGTCAATATACTATGTGTTATCAAGCGCTTATCCATTAGGAAGTGAGATTTAACTTTTTGTACATTTGTAACGCTTCGTTTTCCAATTTGTGTCAACATGGCTTTAGGTTTACCACCTTGGTTTAATACGAATTTGAACTAAATCCTCAGGTTTTCCGGTGAACATACTTTCTGCCTTTGTTGAATGTATTCAATAGTTCCCATTGTATTATAGGGAACATGAGGACTTAAGAAAAACAGCTATGACCAAAGAAAAAGAATTTTTATTTCTTTATAAGATGAAAGAGCAGAGAGATCAGTAAATGGAGGCGCTGGGAAGCAGACAATTAAAATGGCCAAAAGCCAGAGTGATCGCAGTAGCCATGGCTTACTTGGTGGCAGGGGTAGGGACAACTGGGCATGCAGTAGATCATCGGCATGCAATGGCACGGGTGCACCCTCCTCTCGGGGGTCTTACTTCGCTCACGAGCAACGGTCTTCTCCGGTTCTACTGAAATTAAATGAGTAGATGAGTAAGGCTTGCTGGTTTTGCAACTTCCAGCTACGCTCTATCAATGCGAAATGCGTTTGGCCAACTTCAAGCGCACGTTTTATTTATCCACAGCTAATTACTTAACCAATTGGCAACAAGTCATTATCACTGTTTCGATTCATTAAAGGCAACTCACTGATACTGGTTTTCATTGTCTGCTATACACAAGTTATACTTCAAGTAAGCTTCTAACTGTGAACGTTTGAGGATCAATGTTTACCTGATGGTGCGAATGTGGTTGTAAAAAATATCGTCGCGTAGTAATTTACTCCGACTTGTCCTACTTCAATCCCACTGCTGAGCAGCTTACCCGAGAACCCTAAGGATTCAGACTTCCCCGACCCCTCTATTTATTCACGAAAGTAAGCATATGTGCAGTTTAAAAATAAAGTAACTAGCAGGGACTTTTACATTTTTTAAACACAAGTCAAAAAGAGACTTTAATTTCTTCCCAGTTCCTTTATTTGGCAATTAAACTTCAGAGAATGGAAAAATATTTTAAGGGGTAACTTAATTAGGTTTGCAACGCCATGCGATGTGTTCCTGCGCAAGGTCATTAAGTCCATTTCAAATACGGAGAGCACAAGGAAACACTAGGACGACACGGTGACTTGAATACAGTTGCCTTTCCCCTCGCCCTCTCTCTTAACCATCCTCCAACGAATGAGGATGCGGTGAGACGAGCTAAACCGCATGAGAATGGAGTGCGGAATATTTACAGTTCAGAAATGCGTTTAAGGCTGAATTAATTAGGTGAGAGAAGTGGTTGGTGGGAAAATGCAACCTGGTAATGACAGACCGTCAGTAGTGAGGGCGGTAGAGCGCACAGCCCTGTAAACACCTCTTGATAATCGGATTTGCAAGGCTTGGTAACGAACCTAAGCAAGTATTAACTGGCTTACTGCCCACTCACAACAAAAAAAAACAGTTTCATAACTCTTTCTAAGTGAAGTTAGATTTAAGGATTTAAGAAGAAGAAAAAGAAGAGACTGGATGTTACAGATCACAAAAAATGTATTTCCTAGTAAGCTACACAACCTTGTTACCTGACCAAATACATGTTCACTCGTCTATAACTTAACTAGCGTCGGACTGAATAATGCATAGCATGAAGAGGTCTAAGTAGCTCGATATTAAGGTCATCCTGCTTTGTAACGGGATTGGACCTTGAGAACACGGGACCTGATTGAGAAAGACCACTGACAATCTTTGACTAAAGGACTTAAGATAATGACCAACCCCCTTTGCTAGCTTTTTAAACTTCTTCTGTCTGCTATTTCGTCAGAGGGTTGGGCAAAAGCAAGGCGTTGAATTTGACATATCGGGCTATCTTAAAAAGATCCTTTTCACAAGGGTGTAAAGCAGAAGTTCCCTAGCAGTTTTGGATCCAATAAGGGCGGATTCCGGAGTTTCGGTGTTAACAGTTGAAGAAGTAGGTTTGAAAAGGCTAAGTATAAGCCTAAGAGGCATAGCCTTTGTTTACACAGCTAAAAACGACCGAAAGAAGTTTTTCAAATTGCATCGAGTTCTGGAAAACAAGATACCAGCCGTAATCATATCGGAAATTCAGCCTTGCATGGGTGTCAGCATGTTGGCATAGGAGTAGCTATGGACAGGATAAATTTGAACATACAACCGAAAATATGCTGCAAGATGCCTGGGGACCTACGAAGCACTAATCTTTAAATCCAGCCTTCATTTGCTGCTTCTAGACTAATGTGCCTCCCAACCAACGTTCATTGGTTTATTACAAACTCGACGTAGGCCACTCCAGAAATAGCTCTCTGAATCGTTCCTGCACCCTGCCTGTGGAGATGCATCCCATTCTTAATCTTGATTTATACACAATGAGATAAACTGGTGTCTTCAGTGCTTTACGCGCTTGGTTTTGGTAAAATTTGAACGTTTTAATGTACCGACCTCCATCTACGAACAACGTCGATGATTTCTTTCCACATAGTCAACGTTCCAATGAATTCATCACTGTTCCTACTTGCCTCTCATTTATCACCCGCATAATATTGTCCCCGACTCAATTCGCTAGTAGCACAAGTGTGGTGAAAGCGATTTCTAGGTAAAAGACAAGCAGATGGATTCATGGTCAACTGACGAGTAGATGTGGGGAAAATCGGTTGGCTAGCCCAAAACTTCGCATTTTACTTCAAATAGGTCCTTTTTTAATCACCCTCATACTATTGTGAACAAGTGAATCATTATTATTTACCGGGTAATGGCAGCGTCTGTGCTGTCACAATACTGTAGGGCTTTGGACGGGGCTGCACAGGTCTCAGGACGGCGGACTGCAGTTGCTCCACTGTGGGCGGAGGTGGAAGGTGAGTTGGTGTAGCGCTCGACAATCGGCCCGTCGATGTCGACGGCGGCGCAGGCCCCGTGCTTTTCAATGGCTTAGAGCGTGGCGATTTGGAATGTGAGGGTGATGGAGACCTAGACTTCTTCCTTCCTCCTCCCTCCTTTGATGGAGATTCAGCACGTTCTAACCAAGGTATAGAAGCATGACGTCTATTAAACATAAAATTTCCCGGATGTATTTAACATCGCTAATTATGCGTCAAAATGCTGTCGATGGTAGAAAGTTGTCTCAAACTAAGGCAGGGAGAGGATGGCTTAGGATCTCTTGTTAAATCTCTGCCTATTCCACTTCCTTAACATCGAAAATGAAAGCGGGATTTTTGTTTATACTGAACTCGTAATCACATCGCTTTTAGGTATAATAAATTTAAAATGGCACTTCTTATTGTATTATAGAGCAAGTATAAAGGACCTCTTCTCCAAGGAGAGGGAAAGTGGAGTTTTACTGAGTCTGAATTCCCAATCGGGAGTCCATTTTGTTCAATGGTTGTGATGATGTATCCCATTGGATGAAATAAAAGAAATGCTAAGAATCTGGATGCAATATCTTTCATAGAGGATAATTGACTTAAATGGCAGTTGCAATTCATAGTTCTCAATTAAAAAGCGGCAAACCAGTTGTCAGTGTGACAAAGAGGTGAACGCAAGGCAAAATTGGATTACGAATCGTGAAGGACTTACCTACCGTAAGCTTAAAGATTATTGGTGCATTCTCCAGCTCCAAAATGAACTTGATGAAATGCGATGTATTTATATTAAAATGGATAAAAATTGAGATCAGTTGCTTTGGTTGTGTGTGCCTTTTAAGCGAGAAGAGCGGTAAGTCTACTCTCAGCTCACGATCGAGCCCATGGCATCGACCCCTGAGAAGGAATGAATACTGACCCTTGCACACGTTTACGACTCTCGTCCCCCTCTAACTACGTTACTCTCCTGAGGGTCATGAAAGCAGAGGTATGGGAGGGAAATGGTAAACCAGTTGATGCTGAAATGCTCACTACACCTACTCTCTCATAACTTTTGTAAAATTCATGACTTTTGTTCATTCTTGAGATATGCTTCCCCCATTTCTTAACCGGAAAATCATGACACGAGAATTGAAAGGCACCAAGTCCAAGTTATATGGTCTACTACACAAACATACCGAAAGAATGGGCAGTGACGAGAGATGATGCTGCGGCCTGAATTTGTCACTTACCCAAGTGTCGTAGTTTCACTAACGTTCACTACTCGTAAATCTGTAGAAAGTTATTCCCTATTGCGGCACACAACTTGGCTAGTAATTTATTCCTTGGTAACTTGGCTTCCCACATTCACATAGCCGACGGATTCGCGTGGCAAACGATGCGTTCACATAAAGGGAGTTGACTTCAGTATCACGAGATTGTAAAATAAGCATATAGACTAGCATTAAAGTGCTTTTTCGCTAATTTCTTAATCACAGTCTTATCCGACTGTTAGAATAGTAAAAGGAGAAAGTGTTTTCACTCCTTTATTAATCCTCCTTTGCCCATGAGAACCACCATCATTATTTAACCTTCGAGAATTCAGAATATCGTGTCACGTAAAGCGTTTGAAGACTTTGACAATCTAAGACGATTGTGAGGAGTGAGTGCAAATGAATTTTTAAGAGTGGAGGAGAGTCATAGCATGGAATTTGACAACATCAAATTAAGAACTGGAGTGACTACTTCGTGGGCGCTTGGATGAGCATACGTCGGGGGTTAACCTTGGCTCGTTAAACACTGGCTCCAACACTCACCCCTCTCATGAGGTTTGGCCTTTTTCGGAGTTTTGGAGCCTAGAAGAAATCAACAATTGTGAATAATGCAAGCACATGTTTTAAGAGAGACAAATTTTATTTCTTACGTTTTTTGGAAGTCTTTCTTTTAGACTGTGAGCGTAGGGGCCTGTAGGGGTCGTGGGGTTCGCGTGGAAATCGGTAGTACGGTCCCACCTGGAGGCATTAAATTAAGGGATTACGTTGCCTGTATAAGAGGTTTAGCTAAAAGTTCGGGTTTTGGGTGGTCGTGTCACTTGACAGGGCATTGAGTGGAAGCTGATGCTATTAAACTTGGGTGACATTTAAAGTGGGTACTTTGTTTACGAGAATTCCAAATGATGAAAGATTTGTTACTTAATTACTACAACTTTTAAGGCTAATCTGTACGAGACCAGGCGGTCACTTGTGACTTCATTTTACCATCTATTTAACTTCACCACGTGATTGTCATTTGTGCCTTAATTTGTTTTGTTAAGCAATTATAATAAAGGAGGATGATTAAGTGTTTGCGTCGGTGGGGTTATGCCCCCTTGAGGCCAAAAGATTTAACCTGCTATTGACACCTAATCAATAGTGGATTCAACTGAGAGCCCATCACAACATCTTCAATCAGTGCAACAATCTTTGCTTAAATAAGAAGTCCTACTGATCTTGATGTTGTTTGGATTGTTCAAAATTGATCACGCCAAGGGAAATACACTTACAGATGAGCAATTCACATCAAATAATGAGCATAAAAGCGCTTGGGTCAGCGGTTTGATTCAATTATTTGGTCTAATTAGGCCTCTGCTTATTCGCCGCGGCTATCGAGGTGTGCCTTCGGGGTTGCAGAGTTTAAAAGCAAGACGCAGTCAAATTAAGGTGTAATATTTAATTAAATTCGTGTCTTAAAGCATCTCTTAATCACATGTGAATTTTCGCACCCTTACCACCACCACCACCGATTTCAAGGCTCAACCTACTGGGAATTACAAAACGATTAAATAATCACTTTTTTGTGCAAATCAGCTTTTGGATCGTCAGTTTTTTTGCCTCAGCAAAACAGGAAGTGTGCCATCAACAAGCGTTACCACTTGCTTATATGCTGTAAGTCCCATCAAAACGGCCATCATTTTAGGGCACGATGTTGGTCTTACCGTGGGGAATGGTTCCGGACAGAGCATTGGCGTTTGACTGGGGGCGAATTGAGCCATCGAAGGTGGGATGGGATTCGGTGGACACTTGGGTGTGACATCTACAATGTTGCGAAAAAAATTGCATGAAGGAAGTGAAACGAACCAAGGAAGGTTGGGCTTTGATTTCTTTTTCAAATAACCAATAATTCACTGACACTTTTTCAAGGCTAAAAAACACTTTTGTGTACAAAAAAATTTATTACCATCGAAAATATTCAGTCTCTAGTTTAAAGTAGCACATTAAACCATTAACAGTGATGTCCCAATCTTATCTTCTGTGTGTAGCTACAAAAATGCATCATTTGCAAGGTCAACCGCATGGAAGGTGTTTTCTGACTTTACAAAACAAAAAAACTTAGGATAATGGCAATGCGGTGAGGTAGGTGAGGAGAGCACTTACAGTACGATAAGATTTGCATCCTAGTGTGAAATCCACCAGTTTTATCCCTAATAAATAGCCTCTAGCCCGTGATTCACGCCATGCGAACAACCCTAGGTGCTCATTACTTGATTCGTGGGAAAGAAGTGCAGATGGTGACCTCCAACCCGGTTACATGCATCAAACATATCTTTTTACTCCGAGTAGAGCAAAAGTTAAAGGCAAAATGAACAATGTTGCTCAAAGGGTACCCTTTCGACCTACCTGTACACGTCACCGTAAGTGGACCCTCAAAGTTGGACACGATGATCTTGGTGACACACTCCTCTGGCTTTGTCTCTTAAAAGATAAGGGAGTTATGTTAGTATGGAGGTGGACCTTAAAAAGGTGGTGGAGCGACTATCAGCGCTATCTTACGTAGCATTGACACCCCAGAGGTTATGGCTGTCTGCCAGCTAGCACTGCCAAGTGATTAGTGATGGTTAAAGAGTTGTAAGCAGAGTTGAGCGGAGGCGAAGGATTAGACCTTACTATTTTTGACATGCGCTGGTCGAGTTTGACTCGCTTGAATGAATGGAGAACATTTTAAGGTTTCATAGCCAGGCTTTACCTCTGGTGTTGGACAGATCACTACAGGTTGAAATATTTTCACAATTCGTTCAGTAAGGTAATCAGTTGAACTAGTTATTAATACAATAAATTACTTGAAGATCCGCCTTATCTCTTCTATGGGACTACAAATAGTCTGTCGTGGAAGCGGAATCAGGCATCACAGATTAGGATGCTTCTGCAAGGCAAAGGTCAATGCCAGTTTAAAAGGCAGATTGTCTGATATTACCTAAACTTGGGACCCTACTTTATGGGGTTGGTGAGAGGGGAGTTGACAGAAAAAATTCTAGTTAATTTGGAGCGTACCGTTTTGCGGTGCTGCGGCACACTGATTACACGCCGGTAGCTGAGTTTGTGCTTGAGTGGCACCAAGATTCTTTTTACAAGAAAAGAAAAAGAGCATTACGATAAGGAGGCTAAGCTTACAGGTACTCTGTTTGTGCAAATTTTACTATTATAAGTGCGTTAAATAGATTCCTAAAGAAAATGCCAATTGAAGGTCACTTGGGTCAACTATTGTGGACCCCTATTAAAGAAGCCAAGTTTTAATAGACTTCTAAGACTTAAAGAAAATCCAAGCTAAAGTATGAAATCTGCACGCCGGTAGATTTTGCGATTCATCTAGCTGAACACTTACGGCGGCCATTGAAACTGGCATGTAGGCTTTGAAGGGCGCATTGGAATTGGTCGACGGTAGAAGGGCCAGATTGTACCTAGAAATTTTTTGAAAAAATGATCAGTTTTCTCACACAAATTTAACTTTTCTGAGGGTTTTCGTGTGACGTTGTTAGTAAAAGTTTACCATTGTTTTTCCGATGTCCCATTGTTTCCGCTAAAACCAAAATATTTTTTTCTCCAAAAGTGTGCTTCGAAGTGTGTTTTTTTTCAGAGAACTACCGGCTGTGTGATCAACTTTGTTTTAGGGTGGAAGAGTGGTGAATTTGTTTTTTTTTCATGAAAGCGTTGAGGCCTCCCGAAGTGCCCCACACACTTGAATGGTCGCTTTTCGAAGGGAGGCCAAATGGGCAAGAGACAGTTTAAGGCAGAAAAAGCCCAAGTGAGAAGATCCTTTAGACACTCACCATGTTTCCGGCAATATAGTGGCAGGAACGTCTGAATAAAATAAAAATGTGACTTAGATATAAAAATGTGGGTAATGCATAGCCTATCATTCAAGGCAGCATAAATTCTTTAAAATAAAACCCCATTTTTGCAGTGTGTAGCACCAAGAAACCTCCAAGTATTCGTTAACAACTGACTGGGCACGAAGTAATTAGTCTTTCTAAACTGGAACGAATGCGAACGTATAATTGTGGACGGAACTCACTCCTGTATTGCATGGTGTTTGCAACTTGGACGTTGGCCATTTAGTGAGCAGGTTTGAGGTAACTCCTAGGCAAGTGCAAGAAAATGAAAACTTTTAAGAAGTCGTAGTGTTACCATTCAACAAGTTAACAAAATCGTTACAATTAACATCTGAGAATAAAGTTCTTCCATTTTAAATGGCTTAAACATTAGTGCATCTTCATTTCATGTCTGACAAAGTGGTACACATATCTTCAAGGCATTCCACAAACGGGGACTAATAACGAAGACCCTATGGGTTCGTGTCCTCAGTTTTTTGGTCGTCAACGTGTCTACTTCTTTTGATTTGAAGGATTAACTTTGTCAACAAATGCTATTTGGATGTGACAAACGTCATCTTAATGCATACGACACCGCCTCCAATTACGCAAATAATGGGTCCGTTCCTCCACAAAGTGCCTCCACCGGGTGTATTAGCTGTCTCAAAAAAAAGTGCGCAAATGGAGAAATGAGCTATTTTCGTATCCGTCAGAAGCGCGATTGACACACAGTCGGTACTCAAGCCTTTCACTTATCAGGAGGGACACTCCACCTAAGTGCGAGCGCCCGCACTTGCTATGGTTCAGTGACTAGCTGTGCAGGGACCTTTTTTTCCCATAGGTGCCATACAAAGAGTCCCGACACAAGTATGCATGTAACGGGAGGGAAGTCCTTCAGTGAAAAGGGGTAAAGGATGCAAAGGCCTCCTTTAAATTTGCGGTTTCTTGTGCATTGCCTGATTCCAGTTACAATGGCCCACATATTTCGTTTGCATTCTTCGAAAAGATACCGTAAACTATGTCTAAAGATGAAAAAAAATGAAACCAGATTTCACAAAAATGGTTATTAGATGTTGACAATTAACTGGATAAAGAAGCGTTCTTAACGTCAGTAAAACAAGCTAACCGTGACAGTCCTTGAAATTTGTTCATTGCTTCCACAGACACTAGTCAACCCGTCCTCTAGTGGTTCGACCTAATCACTTTAAATGTAAATCACTTGTGAACTTATTGGCTTGAGAGGCTTCACAATTCCTTGGAATGCCAAGATTCATGCTTTTCTTAGCTTCAAGTATCAATTGCGGATTATGCTACTCGAGATCCACCATAAACTGCCTCGGTACTCAGGAAACGCGTCAATTCACCACCTCTCATCAAATAATTTGCTTGACTTAAACATTTTTTTTGTAAATTGAACCTCAATTTCGTTACTCAGTGTTTCAGTTCGGCTGGTGAATAGGGTCCCAAAGATTCTGGATTCCCTTCCTATCAGCAGTTCAACTGGCATTGAAATTGGAGATGTGGCTGCCATAAATTGCCAAAATTGTGAAAATCACACGCTTTGGCATGGGTAAACGAAATCCACTTAACTAAGGTTTTCCATTTCTAAAAACCAGGATCTTAACCACTAAAGTGCTCAGTTTAACCGTCCAGTAGTTCTTGTTACCGAAGGATGGAACTCCAAGGGAGAGTTGGGAGGAATACACGAGAACGCACAGCCGAGGCTGGCGCTGAGTGCGAAAGAACTGCCGAATGAAAAGGGAATGGGGCTAATCCCCTCCTAGAAGTAAAGAAAGTGGCGCACTCCTGTAGTTTGTGCTATTTGGAGAGAGGTGCTATTGCGTCAGGGAATGATTAGCGAGTAATTAGGCGGTGAAGAGATGGTTGATCACCAGTCTTGATTCAATTAGCCCCCTACGGTGTGGTTATTGGCACTTTGGGTGTTTCTGTGGTACGATGAGGCCCTCCGAAATCGCGCAAAACGAGTTAATTTTTTGGAAGATATAGGCACTAACAAATTGCGTATTACTGTCACTAAAAGGGATCGGAAGAGAATGCGCTTAAATATGAAAATGACTCCACTAATAGTTTGACCACTTAGGCATTAAAACTCACAGAAACTAGAGCAAAGAAATGCCATCATTTCGGGAGGTAGAATGCCTCATTATTACATGGACAAAATGTCGGGCTAATTGCTTATCCTTAGAAATAGATGGAAATTCTTTAAATTAGAATTAAAAAAGGCATAAAAGAATAAAAGTTGCGCAGCGTTTCAAGTAGGCGAAGCAAAGGGGTAAAGCATGACCTCAGGGTGGGGAGAGAGCAGTGCCCGCCGGGTAGGATAGACTTACCAGGAAAGGGGTGGACTTACCAGAGCTTGAATATTCCAACAACTGAGGAAGCGCCAGGCGAGTGTGTTTGTGTGTAGTGCACAGTTCGTTGGAGTCAGGCGATTGCGGTGGAACGCCAATCCGTCAGGTTAGACACGAGCTCCTGCGCCCCCTCCATGCATGCACACACGTGCGCACGCATACACGCACCTGCGCATGCGTGCCTTCACGCACGGCCGCACGAAGGCAGGCACGCAGAAGTGGTAGTGGTGGTTGCACCAGGGGACCCTCGCACTTGCCACACCGTAAAAATCATCATTCCGGACCAATTATTCCTTTCATCTTTCGCTTCCGCCTCACACAAACACACACCAGCGTGTTTTACATGCCTCGAGTCATATACCCCTGCCCCTTCTTTTCGCATTCTCATAATACGTTTCCTGCTTCCCACAGCTATATCTCATTTGCTAATACGTAAGTTTTAGAATGAATAGTCTAGATGACACACATTAGTTTTGAAGACGTCGAATTAAATCTGTGATTAGTTAAATACAGGCTGACTCTGAACTGGAGTATCCCCTCTGCTGAGTCTCACCATCCAGTAGTTTAACAAATATTTAACCCACTAAAAAAAGTCTTCCTGGCTGTGTAAAGACCTCTCGCTTTCAAGCTACTTCCCAATCAAAATTATAATCCTGATGTAGTATTCATCTAAACTGTGCTCAAATTTTCGCTGCCTTCCAAACCAACAGCAGGGATGTTTTAATCACGTTTATCGTAAGTGTAGCCTTGCTTTTCATGTTTAACCCTTTCGCTGCCAGCATCACGCATTCGTGACGTCTTTGCTTTTTTACTTCATCTCACATATCGCACTTGCGTGGCACAGCATATTTAGAGAAAATAAATTGGTCGGGAGAATAAAAGCTGATAAAAAACATCTTTGCCTCGGTGCCTGGCTCTCCTCGAAGTCAGGCCTGAGTGACAATTGCTTTGAAGTGCAATTTGAAGTGTTTTGGGGTCAGCAAGTTCAGCTGGCAAGTCTGGCGCTCGGCTACCCGGTCCTTCTGACATTAATCGGGAGGATCAGTACTTGCGTTCATAAAGGCTTCGGTGGGTGGCTGTGGTTTTAGGCAACTGTCTTGTGTGAGGACTAATGAAAGGATGTGCGTAACGCACATTTTATCCATCTACACTTCCTAAAAACCAGTTGAATCCTTTAGAGAAGTTGTTACGTGCTACGCAAACATCTTTACCCATGCGTGGTGGAGAGTTATGCAGTGACAGGGCTATTTCATGCATTCCTTACTCCCATCGTCTGTTTGGATGAGCTCAAGTGCAATTCAAATAATGGTTATAAAAAACACAAATAATGTATAATTGAGTTCAACTGGCAATTTACTAGAATGTTTGAAACTTGGCTCCCAGAACTAACATTTATTTCAAAATTGCCCCATTTAGGTTTCCAGATCTGCCACGTTTTCGACACCATGACAACGGCAGCCAATGGATACTTATAGGATTATTAAGCTCTGCCCACTTTTAATCTTAAAAAAGACAAACAAAGCATCAAAGGAAGCGCGTGTCGATGTAACCACTGCTTCGACTACATTCGCAGAATAGACCATAATACTATTGAATCATTTTTGCAGTGTTCATTAAAGAGTTTTTTATTCTTTTCCCAGAAACGTAAATTGCTGTTTAAATAATCTTTGTTTCAATTACTCTCATTCTCTTACAACGTCGATGTTGTTCAGAATTGCAAAAGTTAAGGTGCTACTAATGAAATATCCTAATGCTTCAGCTGTGCCCAAATTTTTCAAGTATCTTTCCACAATTTAATAATAAACAACCCAATAATAAACAAATTTACCACTTTAATAATTGAAGACGTGGACTTCTCTGCGTTTCTATTTCAGAGAGCGAATTTTCGTGGTCTCTACATAGTGCTACGCTGGGCGCCAAGTCTGCTTTTAGCGTTCGAGAGGGCCTACTTTTATGTAGTAAGTAGCACAACGCCTTCATAAAAGGATCACTGGAAGCAAATCACTTTTCATTGAAAAACAAGGGCATTTGGCGTTGCAATCACTTTCCCTACCTTCCTATGTAATCTTTTGGGTAATAATCATGCAGAAGACTTTCGCAACATTCGAATCCTGATTGAAAAATCTATTTTAAGCAGTCTTTATTAAAAAGCCTTGTTGACAAAAGATGCAAAGTAAAGTTATGCATTTTGTTTGTCCTAATTACCCCCAAACTGCTGTCAAGACAGGACTTTTTATTGGCACGAATTGGAATTGGGATGATACAAACTCAAGGCATTTTTACATCATTTGATTTCGCTTAAAAATAGAGTAAGTCACAACGCTCCAAGTGTCCGAAAAATCGCTCAAATTCAGTGTCTATGCCATCCCATTTACCTCATATGCTCTTTAAAATCACATCTTTTGGTAATATTTTATAAAAAGTTCATCAATCCCTAAAAAACCCCACATTTTTTGATAGAATTTGATTCCATATTTTATAAAATTTAATTTTTTAAGGTCCCATTTGAGGTGTACTAATTAACTCACCTAGTAAAATGTATCAAATACAAGGCGGGATTTATTCACGCCTTATCACCATAACAACGAGGTTATTGAAGCACCCATAAAACCATTGTCATTTTCAAATAGAAGAGGCAGCACTTTATTTCACTATCAAAAGTTGGAAACCCCTTTTGGTCTCTGGTTTATGGAGCCGTCTTTTTATTCGCGTGTTTGCTGACTCTTGGTCGGTTTCTATCCGTGCGTTGTTACGTTTCCAGCCCCTCACCGCAGAGGGAGTTTCATTTCATTTACATTTGTCATTCCTTTGAGCTTGAGAAGTACTGGACTCCGTCGCATTTGATGAATTTTCCCCATCCAAGCATGAAGATTCATTTATCATAAGCTCTCAGCAACATGAAGCACAAACCACTACTTTTCGTGAAAAATCTACTATATAGGCGTACAGATGCATTTCTCTGGACACGCGGTTTCCTTGAAATCTTTACGGATAATCCGAAATGGAAAAGTGCTTGTGTGCATAGTCCATTCTTAATCGGAAAGTTGATTTTAGTGGGTGGATCTTCAAGAAATTCATTGCACTAGCATTGCGCACTGGTCTAGTCACCTCCAATGAGGTTGTGCGGTCAAGAGTCCGTAGACAGCTCCGTTGCGAACACACCAGCAGGGCGGTGGGCTAATGTTACACTCAATTCAGTCTCATAAGTCATCCCCCTAACTTCTCCCATCAAGTTAGCAGCATACACCAATGTTTAAGTCTTGTTGAAGAGGAATCCGTAGTTCAGTGCTTGGTTATTTAGTAACGCGCATAGTTTTCTATTGTATTTGAGTTGTAAATCTTGTCCCGCATCGTCTTTTGGGGGAGGATTTCACATCCCAGAAAAAAGTAAATGTCTTAGTTCTCTTCGATGAGACACCTGCTAAAGTAGGTTAAAGCTCAGTTGCTTACCCTCCTTTAAAGCACCCACAATATTTAACACTTATACCCGTTGTCTGAACCAGAAAAGTATCAAAGCGAAAAGGCACCCACTTATTATAAAATCAGGGCATATAAGTTATAGCGATCATGTCCTTATGGGCAGTGGTTTAGGCTAATGAGATAAGTAAAATACATAGAGGAAGAAACACATTTTGTCTGGGCAGTAGGAAAAAGAAGGAAAGAAAGAAATATGGGCGGATGAAATGAGAGAAGATGTGTGTTGGACAAGCGGTATGTAGAAAGGGACGGAGTAAAATCACTAGTTATAAGGCGCGTCACATCAATGCAACCCACTGCGAAATCCACCACTCATTTGCGACGGAGGCGGTGGGGGTGGTGGGGGCGGCGGAGGCTGTGACCTTGAGTGAGTCGGTCCCTCTCCCCTGCTGACCTCAAACCGACTTGCCAGAGTTTCGCGTTCAGAAGCTATTGCGCCACCGCATGGCATGGTGAAGCTCACTTTTGGTTGCGCCACCGACGATGGCGGTGAATAAGGCTGACTCAAGCCCCTCGCTGCGGGTCGAAAACTGTGAAAATCGTCCTCGGACTCACTGGACTCCCTTGACTGATTCATCTGCCTGCGACGTCGAGCAATCGCAGCTTTTAGGGTCTCCTCGAAACTGTTCTCGTTTGATGCTTGTAATGATTTAGATTTAAACGGTTCGGAGGTGGGTGAGGTGATGTTTTCATTCTCCGAGGCCTCCATTTTTGCAAGTACGGAGGCTAGAAGAGGATTGACGGCGCCGTCGGCATTACAAAAGAGTGGAGGTGGTGAGGGGATAGTCGATTTTAGCTCCATGGGTTTCTTTCCACCTTGGAAGTTTGAACTGTTTGTTGAGCTACGTAGACAACTCTTCTTAAAAGTTGGAATACCATTGAAATCGGCGGATGGGCTGGGTGTTGATGAAAAGCCATTTGTTTTCTAAAGAAAATGAGTGATTGGTTTACTTTTACACTCACATTCTTTCAATTTCATTAAGTTGGTAGACGCCTGTTTCATAGATTTCTACCATTGAGGATCCACCAAAGTGAGCAAGTATGTTGTGCTTATGGATAAATATGCTGCGGTTTGAATTCAAAAGGTGTCATGAAACGATATTGCAAGAACAGTGACTTCTGAATGGATTCTACAAAGAAAAATCTTGCTCATGGAAGATTGCTAAGAATATTTTACGACGTTGTTGGTAGCACTAAAGCAGCAACAATGCAAAACCACAATATTTTGGTGTATTTATAGTTAGTTAAGTGATTAGGTGGTTTGGACACTTACTCGGAAAGTTTCGAGGTGTCGAATTGAAACCGCGTGACTGGACAGTTTGTTTAACCGTCTTCGTAGGATGCACCCCCACTCTACCGCATGGCCTTCGGGTCATGCTAATGGTCTCCCAGCTCTTCACCACGTTAGTCACACAGATGCATATCCGCACTACTTTAGTTTATTACGACTTCGAGAAAGATTTGGGGTGCCACATAACCCCTACAATTCGCTGATTAGATGAAAGGCCGTTTATGAATGAGTAGGCATGGACTGCGTCCTTTAGGTCAGGAATTCAAATTAACAGCGTTTTAAGTGCTCAGACCACGGTAAAACCAATTTCTTAAGAATAACATATAATAAAATAGAAAATTCAATTAATAAACCGAATCGTCTGCTCCTTTTTGATCCATTTGCGTCGCTAAAATAAGTGTTAAGTAATAGATGAACCTGCTTCAATGTCCTCCAAATTACAAGGATTGAAGTCTTACACGGAACAACGCGACGATTTTCACCAAATATTTTTCCTTAAATTAGGTGGAGGGGGGGAGGTGCTGAGAAGTCCACCCAGACTGTTCACTTTAGTGCAGACATCTGCAGGGTCTTTTTATCATGTCCTACAACTTGCAGTCTAGTCAACCTATTGCAAGCCAGTTATTTTTCTCTCGGTGAATTAATTAAAAAACCTATTCCTTTGCAAAAATATTCTGCCTAAAGTGTGCCTAAGGTAGCAAAAACCCAAGCGTATCTCTCTCAGTGACACCAAATTCCCAGAATTTCAAGGGACAGTGGGAATCTAGGATTAAAAGTCACTCACGAGCAGTACGCTTGCCCAACCCATCAATCGCCATTTGACCTGATTGCTGCTGATAGTGGATAAGGTAACTTCTGTCAAAACTGGACTCCTTCTTGCAGCAACAGTTTGGACTTTTCAGAAATGGCAGCTGACTTCAGCCTGCTGGCAGGCATTCGAAGACTAGTGATTTGAGGGGTGAGAAGGAATTGGACATGACGGATCGCAACTGCTGTACTACCGTTGGATTGAATAACTTCAATTTATTTCTCAATGTCAGACTGAATCGAACTAACTTAAATGCCGCGTTTACTTGTCGTAACTCCGCATTTTTAGAAAATTTTTCAATGGAATTCAGAAAATAGCAAAAACAGTGCAACTTTCGACAATTTCTTGCCATAAACGAGTCTTCGATAAAAGGTGTAGAACCTCTTACTAAGACGCAACACAAACCAACTTTATTCCCTGATTTGCGGTATAAGAAGTCACAAGGTTTATTTTAGGTTTCAAGATTTCAAAGATTAAAATTTGCCGTTAATACTATAAAGATGAAAAGATTTTATTGCGGGAAATCGTTTTTTTTGTTATAGGTCCCCCTGATCAACGCGACTTCACTCATTCAGAATCATTCCTTACCATATATTTTGATGAAGGAAACAACGGCAATTTCGCTGACATATCTTAGTGAATTTGCATGCACAGGCTCATCTGACCAACTTCGCATATTTCCCAGCAGTAGACTGAAAAATTAGTACCAGATAATTTTGCATTTGAAAACTCGCCTCTGCTGTCAACAAGAGTGAATTGACCTTGACAAAGTTCTGCACTAAAATTAGATTTCACTTTTCCATTTCGTTTTTTCTAGTCTGATTCGTTAACTTAGAACATATACTTCTTCAATGGCTCTCCAATTGCCGTGAAATTGGCATACTTTGCGACCGATGTGTAGTTACGATGAAAAGGGTTGAGTTTTTACTATATTGTAAATTATCAAACTATTTTACAATTCCATAAGTGCCTAGTTCTTGACAGCACACTAGGAAGACTTTCTGCATCCACAAGAGGGGAGCCCTTGTTTATACACCCGGGCATTTCGAGCTTTGACAGTCGTGAAGATGTAATTTGGGCAAATTTGTAAGCACTACTCCGCAGGGGAGTCGGTGAGGTGAATGATAATGTGTACGAAGAAGTTTGTGGAGGTTGGTGAAGGAATAAACAATAGTGAATGCACAACTATCCCCGTGATTTTATCAGCTCCTCCACATTTGTACTCTGTGAATGCCGTTTTCTTATTTTAAATATTGTGAGGACGCGGATGAAAGGTTTTATGACAATAAAGAAATAGGTAATTGAAGTATTTTTCTGGAATTTCTGAAAACGACAGATGAAGCTAATGTCCAGTAATTGAACTTTTAATCATTAAAAAATGCAAGAGACATCAATTAAGGTACATTTAAGTAACAATGAATTACTATTCTTAGCAAAAGCTTTGCCACTATAATTTACAACTTTTGTAAATCTCTTCCGATGTCTTGCCATAAGTGAGAATGATGCTCTCCATCCCAACCAATAAAAAGTCGCCCATTTGGGAAATAGGGGGTCGCTTGCGACCCCTTGACCCAAAGTGCATCTTCATTTTGAGTAGCCAGATGCCCCTTACTTGAATGCTACCTAAGTAAAAAATTAGAGGTTCTATCGAAATGAGGTTAATAGTGAGTTTCTTAGTTGCCAAGGCGGTTGCTAAAGTGGTAGAAATTTCTCGATGAAAGTTGATAATGAATGCTTCTATCTATGTGGCGGGTGAAAGGGAGACGCAAAACACAAAATCTGCGGTTTAATGTTAAGAACTAACAATAAAGTAGCAGCGAGATCCCTTATGTACTTAATTTAGTGATGATCATAGTGACAGCAAAGAAGTGACTTTTACGAAGAGATGGAAGAGGAAGCTACTTATCTTCAAAATGAAAGTAGCCTATATAATTGATACGGTCTTAACCACGTCAAATGTCGCAGAGCAAAAGCAAGAGTCAATCTACCTGAATATTACAAGCTGAGGGAGGCGGCGGTGGTGGTGGTGGTGGCGGCGGTGGAGGCGGGAGTGGAGGGGAAGTGGGGATTCCTACAGAATTCTGTAGGGTAAGTCTTCTCAGTGTACCCTAGATGAAGAAATAATGCAAAAACTGGGTGATTGCTCATTTGATGTGGGCTCTTTATTGAAAAGTTATGCGGTGCGTCCACCCTTACCTCAGTAATTACTGAATTCGCCATATTGTAGGGATATCCGTTTCCATTCGTGGGTTTTGGAGGTGAGATGATAAGGTATGGTTGTGAATTGTAGGCACCATCATTTGTGCCGCCTAGGGAACAAGACCTCTGCTTGGAGTCATTGGATCGCCGAATGGTCTAGTACAACAGAATTTGCGTGAGATAGGATTCCACATGAACGACTCTACATGAATGCCCAATAAAAGTAGCTCTTAGGCCAGCATTTCGCAGGACCGAAAAACCCTAACGAATTGTGATATTTGCAGCCCTTCTTAACACCAAGAATAAAAATGGCGGAAAGATACTACGGTGCGTATCAAAATTCAGAAAACTAATGCGATACTGTCCTCAGAAATTCGGAAAATGTCTCAAAAAGCAGTGTTTACAGATTTGTGTGACTCGGCTATGGGTGGTACCTACTCATTTTCGTTAAGTAGATGCCAGTGATAATGTCATCGAGCAGCAACCACTGGGAAGACGTCATTGAAAGGCCAACGTTTACATCACCCTGTTTGACTTCCTCCAGTTTGCAAATAGAAAATGAAAAGTATCACACACAGGATGACTTTTCCAAGGTAATGAGAATGGGGTACATATGTGTTGTCAACCCCAAATGAAATGAAAAGCATTTGCGTTGTTTGCGATAGATCCAGTGGTTATGAATCACCTTATTTTTGATCACCTTGCGGCAAATATTAAGCAGATGCAACTCTCGTCTCTTCTACTTGAGAATAAGCACTTAGCAAAATACACCAAGGAGTAATATCTCTTCAACTTGCCTTTATTACACAGTATATAATGCACTTATTTTACTATTTGTGGAAGTTGCTTTTCAAGCATTGCTGCTGTTAATTGGAAAGTCAAACTCCTCCTGTTTCACTAACAGTGGCATTAGTAGCGTTGGACGCATTCCTTGAAAACTGCAAATTCACTCTTACTCATAAAAAAATTCTTCATCGTTTTCCCATTCCCTTCTGGTCGTTCTGTTACAAGCATTAACGCGGTACGATGGCGTGTACCCTGACCGATGACTTGTCGAGCAACGTGACGTGCAGTTCGCCTGATCGGACAGTTGGCAGCATGTATTTCTACTGTTTTTACAACATTTAGCAAATGTTCCGACAAAGTCTCACAATACGTGTTTACAATATGCCTTCCAAGGGTTCACATAAAATGGTTGATAGTTGTGAAGTTGCTTTGAGTGACCTTGCTTTATCCCATAATAAAATGTTTTCTGACCTCAACAACCTCAAGAGCGTCGCCCTCCATATGCAAGTAAAGGGGGACATTTTAAATGAAAAAGTTGGGACAAATACTACAACTGCGTCTTGGAACACAAACGTATCTGAAGTCTGCAACACAAAACGGAGAACCGTTACCCCCTCAGTACTGTTAATCCCCCACTTTTGTGCATTCCTGACAGTCAAGACTTCTCCTCATCAGTTATCGTCCCTTCGATAACTTTTGTTATGCCCAACAGAAGTCGACGCCCTGTTTGGATCCCACACCCGTGAAACACTTACTCCAAAACCGTCGGGCTCCCGCGAGGGCGTCCGCTGATCGAACTGGAAAGCACCGTTGACGAAGGAGCCGCTTTTGATTAGCCGAGGCGACTCCGGAGTGCTTGTGAGAGAGTTGGAGCCACCGCCTCCTCCGCAGGGTCGACGACCCAGGGTAGCGCATCCACCGTCTGCGGCTGAGATACCTGAAAATTAGTGATGAGTTTTAAGCTCTATTCACGTAACTGTTTACAGTGCAATTTCAGAATGTCAATGAAGGTAAGACACGTAGGTCTTCGCTTGGAAGGTTATCTGTAGGCACCCCTAAAAAACTTTTGCCACCTTTACCTCTAAATAGCCCAGATCTCGTTAGAGGAGCATAGATTACGTGCTTTGGAACCGAAATAGAGTCCAGCTTTACATTTAGGTCCCCAAGGGCCCTTCCGATATGCAATTCCCCGGAAATTGCTTTCGTTAGGCGAATGAACTAAATAATTTATAGAGACGACTTATTGTACACCACTGCAAGGCCAAAGGCCAAGTACTTAATGGTTTGAAACTTGGGTCTGCACTTTTAATGGGGAAGGTAGCCAAACCGGAGCCATATTTACTATCCTTTTACTGGCTGATTTGGACTATATTGTTTTTCTTTTTGCAAAATGAAATGAGATTTCGGTTTTTTAGGCCGCAAAATAGTTGCATCAAATTCAAATCGCCTCTGGCTAATCCTCGGACGTTACACCACAGTTTCAAAAGACATTTGTCCCAGCCAATGCATAACATCTATTTCTAAACACTGGATTCTATTTAAAAAGTAAAGTGTTGAAAAAGTTGCTGCCAACACGCCTTTTGCCGTTCACTTCAACGGTTCTCCCGATAACCTCTCAACCAATTCCCCGCCCACATAACAACTGCGACTCACCACTCCCTCGGAGCTGACCTATGGGTTTGTTTCATAAAGTAACTGCATTTGAATTGACAAGAAAAAGTGCCTGCAAATGTACATGCAACCTCAATGGTGGACGCTTCGGATTCGGCTCCGGTTAAGTTAAGGCACACCTGAGCTGGCTTTCCCACTGAGATAGTCCTATTTTAGAAATTCAAGGGTGCTACCTCGTGATATTGGCTTGTAGTATTTAAGTATAGCCAACGCCATAGGAAAACCTCTCAACGCACCACTTTTATTTATTTGTATCCAAGCCTTACAGAGGAACAGCGAAACTAGCATCCTGAATTTGTGTGAGCCATGTGGTTAACGGGTTCATTTCTTATGGCGCCTCACAAACTGTGGAAAGACTTTCCACGGGTGATCGAGGCGCATATGCCTTACTGTAATACTTTGTTTGTTCGAACTGCCGGTTTCGGTCACTTGGGTGGCTATATGGTACTAGCCGGTTGGCCGGCCTCCGGGCCGTGCCAACAGCCCCCAAGCCCTCTCTTTCCAGAATATATATTCTGTCCCAGTACTGTGCCTTCTTTTACCTTAAAGGGAGTCTCGGGACGCTATACTTACTGTTTTAAATATTCTATTTCTGGAGGCATAAAGTCTCGTCCCAGACACACTTGCTTATCTCACACTTCTACTTTGTGTCCTTTTTATGTGTGGGTAAAATTTAAGGTACAATATTCTGTGTTGTTCCTCAAGAAAAGGACTCCCGTGCCCACATTCAAGTTCTATTGAGTAGACTTCAGCTTGAATCGTTCGACCTTTAGCAAAGGAAGGTCAGCTATTAAACTCGTCTCCAATTTAACTGACACACACGAAACAGGAGTAATCTTCTGGATCTGCAGTAGCCGGTGCTCTAGAAGTGCAGGTTAGCGTGCGTGGTTTGGAGATGACCAACTATGCATAAAGTTACATTGCAGAAGAAGTCACTGAACAGACAAGCGGAGCACCTTCTTTAGGTAGAGGAACTGGAGAAAAACTCGTTCATCTATGGTGATTATTATCACCTGTTAATGCATGAGATCTCCACTATTATCTCGTCTACCGCTCAAGTCAAGCATTCCGAACGTCATTTTGACGCGTCAATCAAGGCTACTTCTTGTCAATGGAAGTATTCAAATCTTCATTATCAAGATCACAAGCTCTTCCTGAACAGTGTCCAAACACCTTTGAGTAATTCATCAATGAGATCACGCAAACGTGAAACCTTTCTGAGCAGTTCGTTCTGCCACTGGCAAACTTCTGCATTGCTGGGACAGGCTTTAGATTTAGTTTTGTGGATTAAAATAGGCGAAAAGTGGTAGAAGGCACATCGAGGGACATTAGGGGATGAAATGATGCATGTCTACACTATATACCGTTTGGAAACAAATGCATGCGTTCTAAAAATCATCCCAACTTGAGGTGGCCAAAAAAACTTGACAATCACTTGGTCAAAAGTAATTAAACTAACTAACTGGAAGGCTTCCATAAAGATCTGATCGAGGTAATGAAAACAATCACCAGTGAGGGCGGAAAACAAAAGACCATTGCTGTTTTGCTTCAAGAAGTGACAGGAAGACTCTCAATGATTTTCCGGCTATTTTTTTCTCCTTCGGTAGTAAAGCTAGTTGTTTATTGTCAAGAAATGACAGCGAATAACCTTTTTTTTGGGCCCAACCTTTGTGTTTGTTGAATAATGACAGCTTCACCAATAGGTACCACTGTATATTTTTAATGCCTATTCCACCGGAACCGAAGTTGTGGTGTAATAAAAGAATTGGGTGTGGTATGCTTCCCAAAAACTCTTCACCACCTTTAACTCGTCTAAACTTTAAGTGACTCTCAAGGACAAACAATTTACCAATTTTGAGAATGCCGGAGCTCTTAGTCGGACATCCATTCCCAGCCGAGGGTAGGGTCACAACCTTCAGGGAGAGCATGTCACCGGAATCTCGAATGGCTTCCACCACTTCTTGATGTGAAAGTGTGGCCACGTTGATGCCGTTCACCTGGAGGCAAAAAAAAGGACAACCATTGAGACAAAAAAGGTAGGCATCCACAAAGAAACGTATGTCCACTTGATGCTAAGTAAAAATGACCCTTCAAGTAGTAAATTCATACCCAAAAACTAAAATCGACTTCATTTAATCTAGTACCTGTGTTAAAAATGCCAAAATCTCAAAAATTTAGCCTTACTACTTTAAATTTCAGTGAAGTGAAGTGAATTTCAAACTCGATTTTACTGGTTGAAAAGCATTAAGGGAGGGAGGGGGTTTTGGACTCTCATCCAAGGAGAACGAGGTCCATATTATTTACTAGTCAGGCGTTACCTCGAGGATGAAGTCATCAGGCCGAAGGTTGGCACGGTAGGCGACATTATTCTCCTCCACATGGCCCAAATAGTGCAGGGAAGGTATCTCATCTGTCGGGACGAATATACCTCCCGTTGCTATAAATTTTTATAAGGCAGTTATTTTTCTAGAGGTGGATCGGGTTCAAACGAAATTCCAAAGAAGTTCCAAAGTAGACAACAGTAATTCACCTTTCTTATGTCTTATTAACTCCCAGAAGGAATGCTCACCTCTTTTACTTTGAACCACGAATCCGTATCCACGAGAGCCTTTCTGGAGAACGGTTACTCTTGGCAGATACCGAGTGTCAATGTTTCTACAAAGGAAGGTTGGCAGCATAGTTATGACCCATTCTCCACCCATCGCTCTCAGCCGATCTTGTTTGATGAGAAGGTCTTCAGGTAAGGCGCCTGATGTCATCATATTATTCTAATGATTAGTTTTTTCCGGCCTCCTATTATTCAGTCCTTATCTCCCTTCCTCCTTAATGCCTCAAGAGAGGCCTGAGGAGGGCTGAAAAATGGTGGGTAAAAAGCTTTGAATTAATGGTACGTATTTAATCTACTTTGTGTGGTTGAACCTGTGGGGACTCACAAAAGCCATGTTACTGCTCTGCAACCTTTTCGATCTCGATTTCCAAATCGCTGTCTGTAGTGAATGGGTTAAATTCACACAAGACCATAATTGCTTGAACTTCCTCTATCAGCTAATGAAACTCGGAGCCCCTCTATGTTGAAAGGTTTGGCAGCAGCGCATGAGGGTATTCCAAATGGCATTGCCTCACAAGAAAAGACACCAGAAGAGATTTTCATGGTACTGCTATGCGTTGTGCTCCTGGCTAAAAGGCATAAATTATTCAGTTCTTCGGCGAAATATAGGTTAAATGGACTCTATCAGAGTCATTGAGATTCACTACAATCGGTAGATTTGGAAGCCGCCTCAATGATACTAGGAAACCACAGAAAAATCTTCATATCCTGCATTTTGTGGACTTTTATTTGCTGGAAAGCAGTCGTCATGATATACGCAGAGGAGGTGACTGTAAAAAACGAAGAAGGAATCATTTTGCATTCCTTTTTTTCAAACGACTCAACTTCCGCGAAGCTCTGATCCTGCCACCTAGGCAGGCATTCTTCCAGTACTTCCAGTGTAGACGGAAGACCCAATTCTGTAAGCAGGTGTTCAACAACGCCTTCAGCGGTAACTTGTCCACCAAAACTAAACCACCTCACCGTCTATATAACGGCGCGTTTAGAACTTACGGCAAAATGAATAATTTGCTACATTAGTTACCAAAGACTCAAAAGAGAACCAATCCAGACTTCAGTCCAAACCTCTTGTTGTTCCGCTATGACCGCGTTTATCATTAGTTTTTGTGACAGTTAACCTATTTTACAAAAATCTAAAAAGATAGAATTACTCCCAGGCCAAGAACGCCTCACTTCCATTCTATTGCTTTGCGTTCAATCATTCCATCTTTGTTAATGGTGTAGCATAGTTGACCGTTGTGAGGTGATAGAAAGCACGAATATGGTGTCGCCGGGTTTGGATTAGAAGGCTGGGGTGACAATCATCGGTAGCGTTAAGCGGCGCTTTATCCGTCTGTCGCTGTCACCCGACCAACACTTCGCACTCTTGGCCAGGTAAGCCGCATATTTCAGCGAAGTGTCAAGACATCTTCACAGGCTTGGGAACTTGTGCCAAGGCCACGAGACAGGGTTGGGGGTAATAAATTCTACACTCATTCCATTATTGAAGTAGGGGGACGGAGGCGGTAAAACGCGTGACCTCCGTGACCTCAGGCAGAACCGCACACCTTTCTCGCTCATCACTGGGTCGCAATAGCATGAAGACAGCGCGGTGGCGCTTGAAGGTGCGCCTAAAAACTAGTTGGAGAGGTGATTGGTACAGACAGATTGACGATTCAATTTAGCTCCTTTTTTCGCTAATCAACATCATTTTGGGCGTTCAGGAGGTGAGCTTAGGAAACTATTGGTGGTATGTTATGAGCAATGCTTCTTCACTTCAGCCGCATCGTGACTTTGATTCAGGAAACGTTAAAAATATGCCCTTCTCATCTCATGGGACAGAATGAACTTCTGTATGCTTCTTTAAAGTGTAGATCTGGTTTTAACCATGGGCACCGGAAGGATGGTTAGGTCCCATGACTCTGGGAAGCTGAGTTTTTGTTTCCCATTTGAATAGGTGGGTATGAATTTTACATCGCTTCCGTAGGAGATGGAAATAACTTTTACCCCAATAGTAGTAGCAATGGTAGGCCATAGTCAACACTTCCAGCAACTAATCTGTTGGCAATATGCAGTGCATTAATTGTTTGGTTGACCCTTGGAGGCACGGCCTCTAGACCACCCTGCAGCCCCATCGGAGAATGCTTTGAGTGCCACTAGTATCGCTGAGATGGGTTCCATAAAGCAATTTCATCACTTTAAGCCTTGCCTCTTTTTATTGTCAAAATAGAATCAGAAACTTATTTTAACTCAACTACTAAGAGATGACAAACCCTTTTTCAAGCCGCAATTCGAAGCTTAACCCTGTAACGAACATCACATTACCTCAACGAATCGTGTTCTCATTGCAAATGTCGCCAGTGATTAAAACTGAGGTGAAGGCAGATAGGTCATTCAGGTAGGAACAGGCCATCAGAACATGACTAAACGCCAGGGCTTCCATATTGACCGGTTGAGGCCACCATCACCACCGCCGCCAACGAGGCACGCAGCTCACACCCACTTGTTGATGAATGCATACGTCTTGGCTTCAAACCGGAAACCAGCATTCAACAGTAGCGATAGCACTCGCCAGATTTGTTTATCGTTGATGTATCACATGAGGGTATTGGAGAACAAATACATCTCCACTTTGATGCTCGTCAGGCGCTCCTTTTTGTGGTCATTGGGTAACCTTCTTTTCATGCAGTGTGGAATATTTCAGTGCGGTGTAAGTTCCATCCCCTTACTGACATGACATTATGCCACAAAAGCAAGACTCTACTGAAGTATTTAAAAGCTTTCGCACGTTAGAAGATTCAAAAACCCCTTGATTAAACATTGATCAAATCGAAAATTCCGCCATGTCTAGGAGAGCACTGACTTGGAAAGAAGGTGTGGAAGGATTACTTGTGAACTTCGGTAGAACCTAAGTAGCATACAGTTGCATTTGAGCCTATCTTCATTAAACCCATTGCCTTGGCTCCCAAAGGCCTTTTTGTGTCAAACCCTTCTTTTCATTATAAATCACACTGGACTCCTTATTCGAAGTACTTATAAGAGGAAAAGAATCTCAACATTATTATAATTAAAAGTCAACATTAATTTCTACTAGTTGTAGGGCAAAGGGGAATTGCAACTGAGTCTGTTAGACAGAGTTAATTGGCTCCTAGCAAATTGTTTCATTGTGTCAAGAATTCGTTGCGCCCCAAAAAAAACCGAATAGTAGAAACAGTTCACCCCATCTGTCTTTTCTTCAGCCTATTAGTGTCTGTGATGGGGAGAGGAAAGTACTGGGAGTGTCCATACGAAATCTCTGCCTTTCCATTCATCGGAACATCTGTCAATCATCTTCTGTTTTGGGAAGACCAACATAATTGCTGCATGAAACCCTCTTTCTCCCCTGTACCTCGAAAAAGAACTTTCTCTACCTAACTGAAAACAATTTTTGGTTTTAAGAAAGGACCTATTTTACTTACAGCATGCTGCCTCTTCCATCTTGCTGTGCATTGGCTCGGGAGGTCGTTGAACAAAGCGTGCTCGTCTCCGAATACCGGCCTGAAAGAAAATTATAGGACTCTCAAGTAAATCAATGAACTTATCCAGAATTCTGTGAAGCAGTCTAATTTTCCAAGCATTTCAAGACAGTAACTGGTAGTTTTTTATTCCTCGTTCGGTTTGATTTACCCCAACCACAAAATCAGCCCACTTAGGGTGTCAAGAAGTCATCTTAGGAGTAATGAAGGTGCCCTACAATACATAATCCAGCGCTGGTCAACTGCTGTAAAATGTAGCGTGTGATCCCAATTTTCCTCCCTCACGTTTACGCCCACTATTCAGGCACAAACTCTCCCCTCAAAGGAGTGTAAGAAGCCGGGAGGAGGTAGTGCCAGTGTAGAATCAGCAACCGGTTCTCATTCACTTGTTTTGCGCACATTCATTCTTTTGTCTTGTGCTAGGCACTCGTGATTGCTGAAAACTATTTGTGGATTAAGGCAACACCGTCTTCGAGGGCGATACCAACCACCTAAAGCTCTTGTACTCCCTTAATTCCTGGTGCAAAATCCATTCAAAAATCCTCTTCTTCTTTTCTCGGAAGTCAATTTTATTGTACACAGCCTTTTAGCTTACTTGTGAGTTGGATGGGGTTATTCTTTTATTTTATCTCCCATCCCACCTCCACATTAAATGTTACAAAATTCCTACCCCAGTGCTTGAGACCATCTGACCTTTTATGTTTAATAACTTGGCAACCGCTTGCTTGAAAGCACTAATAACAAAAGACGGTAAACCAAGCGAAATTTAAAGAAATGATTTATTTAATAAGTGTTCCTAGGGTTGCATTAAATGTGCAAACTACATCTTATTCTACCCCGTCCTTGAATTCCACCTTCTATTCAAGCATGATCACGGGCTTTAATTCAAATGGAAATTTATCCTGTTGCTCGGTGTAAGGTGGCGCTTAATTTGTGACGCGATGAGGCCCATCACACCTCAGTGGTGGTGGTGTTTGTGGGAGCCATCTGACTGGAACGGTTACTGACCATAAAATGAACTTTATTTTTGGATCAAGTAACGACCTGACTATAGAGAGCTAGGTGGTTGACTAGACTACTGACCTCCTCCAGCCTATTCGTGGGCGCACGCAGATGACTAAGCCAATTAATCATTCAGAGTTCAAAGTAAGGATCTCACGGATACCGTGTTCAACCGATAAATTATCATAGGGGAG
Source organism: Taenia solium (assembly GCA_001870725.1). NCBI lineage: Eukaryota > Metazoa > Platyhelminthes > Cestoda > Cyclophyllidea > Taeniidae > Taenia > Taenia solium. The sequence continues at coordinate 85,550 of MIEF01005444.1, read as the reverse complement.
GAATTAATCTAGCACAAAATCGCCCATTGCAATTCACCAGCAGCCTCGGAAGAAAATCGGCCACCGCGGCCCAGAGAGTTCATTGCTTCACTGGGACATAATATAATTTTACTTCCTCTTCACCAAACCTGCGATATATGTGCGACGCGGAGTCTCCAGTGGCATGCTGGTGGTGAACGCCAAACATGGTAGCATCCACTTCCTGCATTAAATGTTTTACAATGGCTCTTTATGACAATCCTGCATACGCTACTAAGCCGCCAAATCAGTTTAGACTTCACTTCCAAGTATAGTCCCGCACGAATCGGTTCTTCGTCAACAGCTGCATATTTCGTAGCGTGATGAGCTTCTTTTCTAAGGTGAATAAAAAGCTAGTTCTACTTAGCTGGATTAAAAAAAACACCTTGACCGGCCCCGCTGTCCTAGAACCAACGGGAACAGAAATGGCCAAGCTGCCTGTCAACATGATTCAGTGCTGTTTAACCTGAACAGTAGAATTTAAACGAATTCATTCTACTCCGTTAACCGGTGTCGTATCCGGACTGTGGTAGCCACTTTGTCTTTACTACTACGCTACAAATGTGTCACTATGCAACCAATAGAGCCACACCACTTTGGCTTGATTCGATTAGTGTGGAATCGTCAGGTTAGAATAAATGGTTGGACTGATTAAATATGAGCCCTTTCATATGTGAAATTGATTCCACCAGAGGCGCCAAATGCTTTATAGCAAAAAAAACTTATCCAACTTCGACGACGGAGACAGTCAAATCCTGGCAGTAGTCTGACAAGTGGCCTTTAAAACGCGAGGTTCGAAATAAAGAACTGGATGCCCGAAGCCACTCTACTGGAACGGCACTAGCCAGGCTTCAGACAATTAACACAACTTTCCTGTCTTCTTCAATGAGAGGTGAGATGTGGAAAAAAAATACTTATAGTGAAGACCATAACTCCCAAAAGTCCTCTTTCCCAACTGCGTGAGTACTGGGAGGATAATGCAGTGGATTTTGCGCTTCTGAAAAAAAGTGAGAAAAGTGGAGAGGTGACAAAGTGGATAGATAATGCTGTGATTTATCATCTTTTCCACTTCTAGTATTCGTGACCATAAATCCACTTCCACTTCGCTGCCAGAAACTTTTCGAGGGGGATGTAAGACTACCCGGACTGCTGAAGTGGGGACTGTCTCAGAAGTTGTATTAATTACACCTAGCACTTCAATTCATCAATTCAAACATGTACAAACACATTTTCCCCATTCAATAGAATGAGATTCGCCTCATTACCTGAATTTCGGTGCCAAGCTATTGTCGCAGCTTTGAAACTCCTTAAAAACCACTGCATTCTCCTATTATAAAGTTCATAATCTTTGGGCTTTTTTGAGTTAAAAATAAGATGAATTTGAATCTTCCCACACCCAGCAGTAAAAAGAGGAGATTTTTCAGCATCCCAGACCATTAATATAACATGAGTCACTTGATACTTCCAATGCGTCCGGAGTTTGAGCCGATTTAGTAAACAAGGTATTAGGCAGGGGTGAAAACCACTGGAACCCTTAGTATGAGGTTAATAGGGAAATAGGTCAAGTGGCCGCAAACAGTGAAACTTTCTTGTCAATTTTATGGAAGTGCTCCTTTGATAGAAACAATGTGCGGCGCACAGGTCAGGTGTTGGGACCTCTGCATTTGACTGAGTGGAGGAAAAAGTGGTCCGGAGAAAAATGGTATTAAATTTACCCTGGGCTTTTAAGGCGCTTGGATTCAGTCTAATCACAATTGCTACACATCCGTCAAGCAGTGTATCTCCTTTTTAAGGTGTTTAAAGGTAAGTTCTTATGCAGCATCCTTCCTCCTATCCAGCATTTATTTCTTTTTCTTGCTCTTCTGGGTGACGACAGCCCCATCGATGACGGCATCCAAGCCGCATTCACCGTTTCTCAGAGAGTGTCCCGCAAGCCTTGCAACTGTTCAAATCGCCCTTCTTAAAGCTAGAGCGGATTAAAGGTCAAGTGATACTAATCTGTGAAGTTAGCGCGCAAAATTTAGCGTGTTGTGGTAGCGACTCCAACAGTTTGTAGGGCAAGGCAGTCTGATATTTCAAATCATAATTTATATTCAAAGTGAAGAGTCACCTTGGCAAATGACTTACTCTCTCTTAGTTTCAGTGTATTGGTGACATTAGTGACTCTCGCCACAGAGTGCAAACGATGCCTGCAATCCGGACAAAGTGCAGTGCTACCGCCTGCCTGAGTTGTGGAGGCTTCTACACCAAGGCCGAGTTTTCAACGTGACAAGAATTCACTAACCTCCATTAAGTTACCTGGGTCTAACAGCGTTTGCTTCTTTTCTAAAGCATCGCAAAACGCAGCTGACGCTCCCATAAAATGCAAACTCCCAAAAAATTGTGAGGATGAATTTGTATTTGAGACTATTTTCCGCTATTCAACGATTTGGTGTCAGCGTCACAAATGTGTGACATATGTCCTATAAGTGTTTATAACAAAAGTAGTTGCACCAAATGGCGTCTCAGAAGGATTACCTAAATGCAAAACCATAAATTACACGTAGAATGCCTTCAATCTGAGACCAGTGACATTGTTTTTAGTCTTTAGGAGCAGTTGGATTTGCATTTGTTGGTCAAGGTGGAGGAATGAAACACGGGTGGCAGCTGTGGTCGATTTCACATCGAGAACGTCTTGAGTGACTTCTATGATTCATGTTATAGAGCTGTCTAATGATTCCAACTGTAACTCCGAAAGCCCTATTTGACTTTCATGAAGTGTGAAGTATCAGTAAGTTCTTGAAGGTACTTCAAAATACAGATATTTGATAGAAAATTGAACCATTTAACACCAGGATAGTTTTCAAGGTATCTGTCCATGCATTAATGGATGTAAAAACAATTTTAAAAACATAATATCCCATTTATGGCTTAAGGTAAACGACCATTTTCGTGCTTCAAGGGAAGGGGAGTCGATGGAGCACTTTTTGCAGCCTAATCTCTCAATGTCCTCCTCTGTTGCCCTCGAGATTTCTTCCCTCATAAAAGGCTTTTTAGGTGGGACAATTTAATGTGAGAACTTTTTTTAGCTCCTCTGCCTGTAGCATTAGCTTGAGTCATCTCTTTAAAAAAAGAACGATGGCAGCACGTTCACAACTCTTGCTAGCACTTCACATCGTTTTTCTATGAGTCTGGAAGAGAAAAAACACCATGGAGTCCAATTCACCATGTCAGCAAAGAGTAGCCGAGACAGTATCCGAACTCCGGTGGCAAAAAAAGGTAACTAATGCAATAGGGCCACCATGTAAGTGTGTTGAGCCGGCATGGTCATGGTAACAGGCCAACATCTCCGTCCTCCCACATACGCACACACACTGACCAATGAGCGAGTCCCAATAATAGGCGTTGTCATTGCAACAGGGAGGCTACATGCCTGCTATGCCTCTTGCTGTACATTTCTACGTCGATGGTGAGTCATGACAGAGAGGGTGGCCAATGTGGAAGGCGAGAGCGAGAACGAAAGCGCGTGTTTGGGCGTGTGTCTGGTTCTGTTTTTGTGTGTATGTGTGTGTGTGTGTATGTATGTCGTGAGGCGTTGCCTGGACCTTCGTGTTCACTCATAAGCACGCAAGGTAACCACTCATCACAGGCACACACGTGGATGCGCACCACACACACACACACAAGAACGGTAGTTGCCAATGCCACTGGTTTGACGGCTGACCGACTACTCATGGGTGGCGGTGCTGAATGTGGTGGCGCTTGTGTACTCCAGATGCAGAAGGGGTGAGAACTAAAAAACACGTTGTCGGCAGAATCGTTAGTGTGTTTGCTGGTTCAGCGTCTGGAGGACAGTTAACATGTTACGTACGAGCTGAGTTGAACACGTTTGTAAGTCGATTTGGTGAATGTAGTTGTCGCCGCCAAAGAACACAAAAGACGCCCATCCCAGAACGCACTGCTTGCTCAACTTCTAGTTCTACTGCACGATAAGTTCGTTTACTTGAGATTATACGATTCGACTCCTTTACAGTTCCCCTCGTTACAAACATGACTGATTAACCTTGACACACTTGGCCCTTATGGATCGACCTTTACACTGGTGGCATAGAGCTCCGGCATGCTCTCAGTTTCACGGCTGTGCTGGTGGGCGCCATAGATAATTGAGCTTCTAAAAATGCTTCCTTTGGAAACAAATAAATAGCACTTACTAATACCCCAACAATATCGGAACTAAGAATACGGCTGACAACACCCTCTAGATTTGCGTATTTGAATGAGATCTGACTATAGAAGCCATTCCCTTCTCCCACAATTCAGCCTCTACGCTGGTGGCATGGGGCTTCCACCATACCAGCCTATCAGATCTTCGAACTGGTACGCCTTGCAGTGTCTTCAGAACAACTCTGCCGCCAAGTATGCATGTTCGTGTACGCGGAAAAAAAGTTTAATGGCGCAAATTATTTCTGTGTGAACAAATTACTTGGCCTTAGTTGGCGACTGCGCCATAATTTCGTCTCGGTCAGATGTCCCCAGACTCCCTCTATCCCCAAAGTGTCGTCGTGGTAGTGAAGCAATAATCCACAGAAAATCCTTCGTCGAACCTGAGGTAGACAAGTCAATATGAACTAGGCGTATTTATTCCTTTTTCCAAAAGTGCTTGCGTACTTTCTTTTTGATAATGTTCCAGTAGCTACTATTAATGAATGTCAGTGAATGTTGACGCCCTGTGGAATAAAATGGTCCAATATAGTGTATTATTAGACGAGTCATTTGATTCCAAAAACGGGGTACATGGAAAAGAAGAAATCGGTTCCAGCTCCAGGGAGGCGAATTTTTCAAAGTGACCATAAGGTGTACTCGACAGAGGCTTGAAAGACTTTCCTGCCCATTCAGAAAAGTTTTTACATTAACCTTACAAGTCTGTCTATTGCATGTCCGGAGTGACACTATGGCCTTGTACTTCAATCAGTTAGTTCACAAGAGGTTCAGATCATTTCCATTAACAAATCACACCTTCATACGCAAAAAGTTCAGTGTGGTTTGTGTCAGTGGAGTACCCATTTGTGCTAGTGGACAATATTGCCTACAACTGGCCGCGAAATCACTTCCTGGCAAAGGTGTCATTCACTTCATGAACGCAACGTCAAAACCGCCCTTTATTGATCACTTTTCAAAGTAGACCAGTAATGCAATCAAATATTTAGACCTTAATGAAGATCAAAAAGGCCACAATGGGCCAATGAGGTGCTTCTCCTTAGGTGACAGCAGGTTTTTTATCTCCTGACTAGTAAAATAAGAAAGCTGTGAATGGATCGTGGTAAAAGCACACTAAGAACCCTTCATTAATAATACAAGCTTGCTCTGCTAACCTGTGAAAGATGATGCACAGCTCCGTAGTGACATTGTATCCGAGGTTTCACGATACACAGAAAGTCCATTCGAGGAGTTTAATGGTGCCCGATTTTGCGGAAGCCGACCGACTGTAAGGTTGCCATCCGAAATGGGAGAGTGACTTTCCGACACGGAGGCCTTTGGGATTCCCCGCATCGACGGTCTGCCCATCTCCGAAAACCGATTTTTGTTGGACACTGAAATGTATTTAAGTAGGGGGGTGATGGATACACACGTGTCTGCATAAATTATCTGTCTCATTTAGCATGTGTTTTGATCTCTTAGTCGTTGTCATGACAAGACATGAAGAAGATGATCTCATGTTCATCACTAGCATGCAATATTTTTTGGATTTGAAGTAAAAAACCACGATGTATAAGTTTTGGCCAGTCAAGTCTTGACCACTGGCAGTGTTTTCCCTACTCCGTCCTTCAATAACTTTACACAGAGTTACCTTTAACGGTTCAAAAAAACACGAACTTTATAAAGGCAAAGTTATAGGCACCCAAAAGTCTAATCAAAAGTAGGAAGCAATAGCGTTGGAGAATAAAATTAGAAAGCGGCTACAGATGCCGAACCATAATCGTGAAACACATAAATATATGAAGATAAAATGTGAAGTCTAATGGAAATATTACTTTCAGGGTTCGCTTGGTCGTCCTAAATGGCTTCACTATACTTCGCCCTCCTATGAAACCAGATGACCACATCAAAATAACTTGAATTTACACATTCTAGAATGATTACTTGCATTGAGTGAGAGTGTAACTAAGTGGACCTCTTCAGCCTCCCTAAATTCACCTATCGTGTAGATGGCAAGAAGCAGTGAAAATCTACTTCGAAAGTCGTGTTTTACAGGCAAGCTCGCAAACTCTTTAATCATTTCGAAGGAATAAATAATGTCTGGCAATTTCCTGGTGGAAATTACTTTTCCATTTTGCTGATCGTCTCAACGTCATCCACACTATACCAATAATTCAAGTCAATCGGGAATCACAGGTAAATTGGCATTATTTTTTCCAAAATTTTATTGTTAACTTATTCATGACAAACGATAAGATTCAACTGAAAGGCATGTATTATTGAAAACGTATGAATTTGCATGTTAAATATAGGAATAGAAAACCTGAATGGCGCATTGATGTTGATGGCAGTGCCACGGATGTCTGAGTGATTGGAGCTGCAAAAGTGAGACAAACGGATCTTCACACCGCCCTTACACAACACCCAATCACCTCCTCCATGTGTTGGAGGGCCTACCCAGAGCTTCGACTTGCACCAGCACTATGAAATAGCCAACTGGGTCAGACCACGCTGACCCAAACTTGAAAAGACATTGACAGTGATGTGGGTCTCACCAATTAATGAATTTAGAGGCCGAGGAAGCATGTCCCATCATGGCACTGCCCATTCTATAATATCTGGGCCTTCTCAAAGCAAATTTATATTAACGATGATGAGAGAACTCTCTGAAAATATTTCTTCTGAAGGGAATCATTCAAGTTGTGAGAACTTTTGGAATCGAGAGTCTTGTAACTTTTTTCCTCCGGGCTCCTTGGTGTAAGCAAAGCACGGTAGTGCAGGCAGTCTGAAACGCTTAATGACGACGTGCTAGGCTTGCGAGACTTTGGGCTAAGGAACAGCGGCTAATCGTGGGTGTTAGTTAGGTGAAGAATTCAGCGCTGGTGGGTTTAGTCGCTAGGCAGCGCTAGTCATGTGGAAGACCAGAGGTGAGATCAAATTGGGAATTGATGTTGCACTGAAGGCGGCTGTAGAGGGAGTAGACGTATCAGCCGCCACCGCCACTAACGTAATCGCCATTTCAACAATGTTGGACCGATAGATATCTGCATGGATTCCACACATATCATAATGTCCCGCATGATGTAGTACTAGGGATGGTTAGATAAAACTGACGAGTTACTCAATCCAGTACAACAAAAGAGTGTCCTCTGCTACTCGTAGGATGGAGTGATGATGAAGGGCGGAAATCACGATTATGCAGACGAGATCAGCCAGTCATCGCGGGTTGGCCTTTTTTCTTGCAGGGAAACGCTGGATCGCATTATGCCCCTCTTAAACCACTGGAGGGATCTGGAATCAGAAAATTGACTACCGCGGCTTTCGAACAGCAACCGTTATTAATAGCTACTGAATGCATCTTCTCTTATCCATCCTCTTGTTTTTTCGTCCATGCCGGTAGACTTAATCAAGCTCTCCTTAAGGAGACAAAGTTATTCCACTGATGAAGATATAGTATTCTTCTCACTTTGAAGCCAAATCCTAGTCACTTTTGAAAGTCATTCAGATTGCAGTCCACTTTCAAGTGCACTTATGACCTTTAGCTAATGGAAAATTGTCACTCTTAATCCTCCAGAGGGTTGAAGAATAGGCAATTATTAGCGAGTTTGAATTTTAGGCCGGTTTTCACCATATCTCAGAGAAAAAAACAGGGTGAGCAACTTAAATTACAGAACCGGCCTCGAAGACTGTCTTCATCCAACAGACAGATTTTGATCATTTATTAGGCGGGCGTAGAAAGGAAGCGCGTTTGAAACGGTTTAGCAGTCGAAATTAGGTATGTTGTAATTGGTCCTGGATATTACACCTCAATCGTCACCTGAAATGTCTTATCTGTATTGTTTGAAAAAGATTGATTCCATTTTGGCTGTGAATCCAGCTGCCGTGTTAGAGGTTGGAGGTGGTTATGATGGAAAGTCTACCATTCGCATTATGTCTGCCTTCCGTAGATAACTGAAAGGTAACTAAACTTACAGCTCTGCTCGTTGCAAAGCGAGTATCCACTGGAGCTTGTTGACATGTGCCCCATTGCGGTATCATTGGACGGCTTCAAGGCGATCTCAGGGAAGGGCGATTTTGCCAAGATAGGGGATGAGGAGAGTGCCTCGCTGCTGTTGAAGTCCTCAGACAGGCGGCCGAGACTGGAACAGCGCTCTCCCAGCTGACGTACCTGGCTCGCCTGCCGCCGTTTCTCATTGTACTTGGGACTGCCTCGTAGCGGAACTGAAAACAAAGGAATGACATGGGTCGGTTGGTTATTGGGATCCAAACTTAGTGGGTGTTGTGACATAACTGATTGAGTGGTCAGAAATCAAACTTTGTAGCTCCGACCTCTCAGAAATCAAGATGTTAAAAATTGCGTAAATCATGACTGTTTCACAGTTTTTTGACCATCTTCCCCTGAAAGACGACACTGAAGCTGGCAGACTATGCAACACTGACCATTATTTTGAGGCTTTCGGCTTGTATACTGAACTTAGCTCTGATGATGAAAGATCACTTATAAGCGTGCCAAATGGACCCTTTCAAATTTGGGTAGGGTGATTCATGTTTACTGTGAAGGCCGACAACACAAAGGGCTATCTCGTTTGTGGATACACCTTTCGTCATATAAGAAAGTTGGCCCAATGCAGTCCGGTGAATGTTTGACACTAACAAGCATCATTATTGAGAGAGCTAAGGCCTGGCAAATTGTGTCAGCTCATACCATTGCAAGTGGCACAGGCCATTTTCCTCACCCTCATCCAAAGTTGTAGGCCAAAGACGTGCGATCTGAATAGATACCCCCTTTTTAACACTCACCTCTAATCATGTTGGCAAACTCTGAGGTAAGTGGATCTCACACTCCAAAATACAGTTTGAAAAGCTCAAGTCGAACTAGGCACATTCGGTGAAAGGGAGTGTCAGCTCGTTTGGCAGGGAATTGCGGAAAGTGGATTATTATGGGGAGCCTAGAAGCCCAGTGATGTCACCAAGAGATATCATCTAAGCTTAAGCGAAATTCTAATAGTATTGGTGCTTCCCTTTTTTCCTTGGAACGGATCTTGCGTCTTATTTCTGAAAATACTACCTTGAAAGCTAGAAAAACAACTCCGATGACAGTTTACTCAAATTCCACCTATGATCAGATGGTTTGACTTTGTTATTCTTGTTCTTGAGATGCCTACTCAGTCTTCAGTAGTAAATCTTTCTTCCCAAAAGGCTCATCACTACCCCAAAGCTGTTGCTTGCAAAAGGTCGCATACACAGCCTTACCTACTTCATCTGCTGAGGTCTCAAGGGATCAAATCAACGTCGATTGGGCAATTTCGCCCTTATTTATTGGCTTTGATCGAATGCATTGAGTCAAGAGACTCCTCGCACTGATGGCGTTCCTTAAGTCCTTGATAAAGCCAAGGCTTCTTGCGAGCTTTCAATTCTATCTCGATGATTCTTTCAATTGTAGTACCTACCTATAACGTCCGTGGCTATACTTTTAGCCCAAAAGACTCTCTTCCACCTTCGACTGCATTTTGATAGTAAACTCCATCCAAAATTATCATTTTCCCATTCGACTGGTGACGGTTTACTTCCATAACACGCCTTTTATAGTCTATGGGGTTCGATCAAACTGCTTCTCCGGCAATGTTTTACCCCGAAACGCTTCCAAAACTGTTGACGGAAACTTATCATCAACGTTTTAATTGCGCTGAGCAAATTTTTAATAGACTTTTAAAAATGCCATCCCCACACTTTCTGCCTCGAACCATCATCATCATCACTCTGCAGAGTATCAAATGCTTGTGACCGCCCGAATTAGCTCGGATAATCCAAACAACGACAAATCCTTTCCACCTCCAAGACAGCAAAGCACCTTCCAAAATTCCCGATGTGTTTTCGAATGCATTAGGTAATTTGTTTGATCACCAGCAATCTGGTAGTTGGAATCAATGAACTCATTCAGAATTTGTACTTTCAGGTTAGCATTCCAAATCTAAACCGGGGAGAATTTACCAAGTCTTCTTTTGTTATCCCCCTATAATGGGTTCGCTTGCCTCTGACAGATTAACTAGCGGGTTTGGATAATCAGACACAATTCTTGCTTTTTAAATGCTAAATTTGAAGCACGCAAACATTCTGCGTCAGATGGGCATGACGATGTCACTCACCAACATCCTTGCTCTGGAAGTCACGAATGAGTGTGGCCGTGGCGACATGATTGGCTAGAACGGCCTCCTGATGGGCGGTGTGACCGGCGCGATTCTTCAATGTCCGGTTGGCGCCTCGAAAGAGGAGGAGGCGAGCACAGGACTCCTGTCCATTGTAGGCACAGAAGTGAAGAGGCGTGTTACCGTTGAACGTCGTCTGACTGTTGATGTTTGCCCCATACGCGATCAGCTGCTCTAGATGCTGCACTCGACCGAATCGACAAGCCTGTCCAAAAAAAATAAAAACATGAATTATTACGAGGTCACCGCAGATGGTGGAGTAACAGATAAACACTCATTCGTTCCGTCGAGGATGGCGAAAAAAGGCAGTGGATGGAGGACTACATGAATGAAGTGATGGTGACGAAAGGGAGAAGTTGGTGAGAATGAGGATGAAGTGAACGGGTTTTGTCGAAAATACCCTTATGCCACTATCGTATAGTGGTTTTGGCTCATTCGCACCCTGCAGTCCGGTAGATGACACTTGGAAAGAAAGGGAACACACGAGCATATCATTTGATGGCAAAAACGCTTCAAGTTAAAACCCTGCCGTGTGTTAGATAGGCATGACAGCCACCGGCTGGCATGAAATTACCCCAGATCACATCTTCCTCTTCAAACGGCATCCTTGAAGTAGTGTTTACATTGGCATTCACACTTTACTTTTTACAATCACTTGCTATGCTCAACACTTTAGCGGTAGTTTTCTGTGTATTTTACTGGCTCCCCACTAAAGACCCGGTGTCTACCATCGAAGTCGAAAATGACGACAAGGCACGCTCTCCCCTCATGCAATGGAGGGCTTCGATAGTCAAAATGCTGGAATCCCTCTCAACTAAAGGGGATTGAGGTCAGTTGCACAAGCGCTTGTTTTAAAGAGGATTCGGGTTTCCGTAACTGCGTATTTTAGAAAAGAAAGAGGAAAGAAAGAGAAGGGCAACAGCGCTCTTGGCTTAGTCACACAGCTGCCGGTCTTCTAATAAGAATAACGGCTTTGGGTGTTTTGTTTCTCAATAAAGAACACCTGTCAAGAAAACGATATTATGATTTAATACAAATTGTGCCTACATAATGGAGATCTAAATGAGCTATCCACCATTCTAGATGCATTTTGATTAAAACTTCGAGGCGCGCAAAGCAAACCAACCTGATGAATTTCCTCCATTCCAGCGCCGTCTGTGACACCGATCATGGAGCGATCGAATAGAAGCCGTTCCGCACACATTGCCGACGTATCGTTGAGCATACACTGGTAGAGCGGCGTAAGTCCTTTGGAGTCCCTGGTGTTTGGCGACTGGCCCAAATCCAGAAGCACCTTTCAAAGCATCTTACTTAGGTAACTTTATTATTTACCCCAATTTCAATAAGTAATGGTAGAAAAAGCACAGAAAACTTTTTTCGAGTGATTTGAAATTACTTTGATGGCTTCGTAGTTTCCGCTGATTGCAGCCTTGTGGAGAGGTGTGGAGCTGTCAGCAGCACGATAATCTAAATGGGCGCCACCAGCAACTAGGACCATGATAATAGACTTGGGCTTGGGAAGTCGAACTGCGACCGTTAATGGAGTCTCTAAAGTGGTGAGATCCATACTTAGCAACTGTCATTGATAAGAAGACGACAATTTTTATATAGCTCACCTCCATCGTCACGACTCTGGAAGTTAGGATCGATTCCTTTTTCAAGAAGCCTAGTGACTTTTTCCAAATCACAGCAGTGCACCAGACCCAAAAATTTCCTTAAGTTAGCCTATAGTAAGAGAATTACAATTTGCCTTTATGGTTCATCTTCGTTATAAATAAATAGCGAATAATTTTTAAAACTATAAAGATTTTGCAAGTAAGCCAACCAGTACTTAGGCTTAAATCACAACTGGATCAAAAGACATCGCTTTGAAGTTGCTCTTACCTTTGAATTTATTTTCCGTAGCTTATTAATATTCGCAGGAAGATTTCTATAAATCCTTTGTTTGTATTTGAACTAGGAGAATAGTAAGCCAAAATGACAAACCTCTAGATGTCCAACGGAACAAGAAAACGGATAATCCCTCAACTGTCTCTCTTCTTGTAAAAATTTTCCAGCTTTTCCATTTGCTGGAGGTAGAAATAATCCATAATTCAATATATCACGAAACTCCAGCCGCAAATCCGTTGCAACTGATAATTTAATGTCCAAAATCATATCAGACTGAAGAAAGCTATATACTCTCTTAGGAACAGACCCGTTAGCTTAGTATTTGCTGACAAACCTCTGCACCAACTGACGGAACGGTAATTTTAATAACCGTTGAGCCAGACGAGGAAGCGTCAATGTCTTTGTTACTTCCATTCATACTAATAGATAATCCAGAATCGCTGTCACACATGGTTCAGCGATAAGAAGGGGAGGTATTTTAATGCAGTGAAGATATCGAGTTAAGAAAAACCTGCATTCAAAATTGTAGCACGTTTAAGATAAAATATACTTGATAAGTATAAACACGTATGCTAAGGTCAAAATGCACGAACGAAATGTAGGGCTGGCTTTTAAAGTACGTTAAATTAATAAAGATGAGCATTTTAGCTTTCGATTCTATAGTGTTGGCTTGCATTATGATGGGATATCCTGCAGTGGATAACCAATGAATTTCGAAATAATGAACTGGAGCCATTCGAACACACAGACAATGATATGAATTACGCTGTGATGATCTTTAAAGTCTTAAAACTGGTAGCAAGTGGCCTGTAGAGTGCTAAATTTAGACTTGTTATACAACACATTTGCACTTACGCCTCAGCAGCCCAAGTCTCGCGTTGGACTTATATTTATGAATTTAACTGCACTTGCCTCTTTACAATCATCATATGCTTTGTAAGATGCCGTTTCTGTCTTTAGGGAAGCCTTGAGTTGTTAAAATCGATAAAATGGCTGAAAGATACGAACCTGGAGGATGGTTAGTTTAGTGCAATTAAATAAAATCAAATACTGATTGTAAAAGACGGCCAATTAGTTAAAAATAAATTTAGTAGTAAACGAAACAACTTTTATGCTCAATTGTGAGGTCGTCTGTTTTTATCCTACCCCCTCAGCTGCTTAGGTTTGGATCATATGAAACTCCGGATCTTCGAATGTTATCGTAGCACCTTGGGACTTCCCTGAAGACAAACGAAGACGAAATGCTTAATCAAAGTATGGTTATTTAACTTACAGTAAGGGTTGGGGCTATTGACATGACCGAAAAACCAGTCCACAGGGCGAAGGCACAATTGTTAAGACAGAAGGTGAACCTTTACCAAAACTGAAGGTTAAACAAACAACTAGCTTACTACACAGCCCACTTCCTCTTTTTAACATTGTCCTCGGCGGTTCCCTTGATTGACTTTTTGCGTCAGGTACCACAACTTAGTCGGTACTGGAAGGAACGCACTCATGTTCTAACCGCACCAGTCAACGGATTTCTTTGCAACCAAGGGGATACCTGACCACAACTGCACTGAACTCCTTAGCAATTCATCCGGATTTGGCGATTTATCCAATATAGGTGTTGGATTAGGAAAATTTTCTGACCATCACACATGTCCACTGATGGGCTTGCGGACGCTGGCATAAAATAATTGTTTTTTACAAAATGATGAGATCTGGCATAATTTTGTGGGTTACAGTTTAGCATGCATTCTTCTTTGCCGCTATGCTCTCACTTTAGAGCCACCCACTCATATCTACTTGGACTCCATCCAATTAGCAAATGAATGGAAGAGGTATCCGGATCTCGCATTATCGATATTCTCATATAGACTGGGTAGGCAACACCATCCGCACACACCCCAACCTTCGCAACCAATCTCACTCAACAACGTAATTTTCGTCTAATAAATCCTTGTAAAGGCCAAAATGATAATTGTTTCCTCATTGCTTAATTCACATGTTTGTATAGACGGTGCGGTTAACACGATATATCATTAAATACGAAGCTCGCGCGCATTTTGGTTAGCTATTCTAATTAGCACCGCTGAGGTTACTGCTGATGTCCGGACAGAGTTCGAGTGTTCTCCTTCAGGGTTTTCCATTTTTCCGGCTTCGAAAGAAAGTAATTTTATCATTACTTATCTTAAGGGTCATTTAGTGGAGAAAGCGGCACTGTATTCTAACGAAGTCATCCACTTTTTCGAGTATGTTCTTATTCACTAATCGGTTACGATTTAGATACGCTGAAATTATTTATCAGCAAGTCGGAGTCTATCAGCACCGTTAATCCTGAGTATGTGCACTCCTTCGACATAGGTGTGCATATTTTCTCACGCCCTTCAGTATTGCTGATCTGCACACATCGTGTACATTGTATGACCTTTGAGGCTTTCGATGACCTCCGCCTGTGGGCTGATACTTTGCAGGACAATCTTATCTGTATGTTGACTTCCTATTCCAATTTAATTTTCTGCCCCTACCACCCATTATTACAGAATTTCCAGCACAATGAGATTTACTGACGCTTCAATTGTGGTTCACGTGCTTAAATTATGCAAATTTTTATGGTAATCGGAATCTGGGTTTATTTTTGGCATCCATTGCTGCGAAAATTTGAGGTGAATACAATTTTTTATCTGCACACTCTATGTACTCTCATTAAGGTGTTGTTAGGTATCTACACTTTGATCTTATTTGAATTCACGTTTTGAGTGAATGACCTCCAATTTATCCATAGGCTCTAGATTCTTTGCAAGTCTCTGTTCGGCCCCCAAGTCCAGTCGGCTGCATTTTTACGTTCCTTCGCCCGCTTTCTTCCCTAACACTATGGGAGCCTCAGTGTCTGATCTTCTGGGTTCCACTGAACTTGCGCAAGTTCGTTCCATCGCCTCAGTATCCTCCAGTGTTCCATCCGTCCACTACAGTTACCTCTCCAGTCTCATTTCGCGTGTCATTAATTACCATCATCACCACACTGGAAACAGTAACGGTTTTCTTCACGTTACTATGGACCGACTCCTTTTTGTCACCATCTCTCAGGATCGCAAACCTGCTCTCATTGCCTCCTGGAACTTCACCAGTGGTGAGATCAGCGTCTATGGTACCGGTCGCGTTTCCTTCACCTCTGGGGGTTCGGAAAACAAAGTTTTCTACCTAATGGAGACAGCGGGTCGCTACGTCTTTGCCTGCGACAAGGCGAGTGAACTAAGCATTTGGATTCAGCGTGCCACACGACCTGCCTCATACCTTTACGAGCGTCGCTGGTTGTCTTCCGTAGCTTCCCAGCTGGGCGAGGACCAGGCGATACTTTGCATGCCCTTCGATGGAGACCGAGAACGAAAAGTTTGCGATGTCAGTCTGAGGAATACCTCTAAGGTATATTAATATTGTCTTATAACCTTTTAAGCCGCTGGGGAGCAGTGGTATGGTGCGTGTACGCGAGCACGTATATTTTGATGAGTAAGGCATCGTAGCCACGTGTCCAAGCCTTCAAATGTCCTTCAATGCTGTCTTACAATTCACGCTCACGCATGTGTTAGTAGAGCTGGTTTGTTGAGGGTGTCCCCGAGTCTTTTGAAATCACCCCCGTTACTAGCGTAAGAAGGCACCAGTGTTTTCCTTTAGCATCACAATGGGAGGCTCTTATAATGTCTGCCTTTGTCTGCTTTTAGGTCCAGGCAGATGGTTCGCAGCAGGCGCCAAGTTGTTCACGACACGAACAAAGTGCTTCTCCAGCCTCAGTGTACATTCAACAGGTTCGTGAAAGGTGAGACTAGAGTTTCATGCATAAATCATTCCTCTTTTTGTCGGGAAACCGTCGTCTCACGAATGTCTAACTGGCTCCGTTTTAATCGATTGAATGATTTGTTCCGATTTTTGACATTTCGTTATCTCATTTGATTTGCCAATGTTGTTCGGGTTGGGTTGTTCCAGCCATGTTCACGCATTGCAGCTTCAATTTCACCCAACGCGACATTAAGTGCACTAACCTAGTTTGCAACCCCTTTCACAATTTCATGTCTTGACTGCGTTGAAGCACAATTCTTAAATTTTCAACTACGAGTGCATGATATGATTTTGCCTTAAGTAAATTGGCTTGTCGTTGAGATCATATTACAATCACTCCTTTAATTGAAAAGCCGTGTCTTAGTTGCTCTTGACGGCCGCAAACCAGGTAGATTGCATTCAGATATTATTAATCTTGTCAATGTCTTCCAGGAATTTATGATTTCCTCAAAGTTTCTGCTCGTTTTTTACTCCCTTTTCCGCTTCTAGTAGCTTCATTATTCATGTGATTCTCTTTTCCATGAACTTTCTCGCTTAAGATTTCGTTTGCAATTTGTCTATTCCTAGAGCCTCCCGCGTTCTCTACCTAGTTCGACTGGTATGGTTTGTACACGCATGGTGAAGATCTTGACGATTTGCGAGATCAGCATTGAGGAAAACGGGATGCGCAAACAATTGTAGGCCAGAGTGCATTTGGCTCACTAAGGCTGTATCGATTGAGGTAGACGAGGTGACTGGTTTTTTTTCGGTCTGTGTTGGCACTCCTACTGGATTGAACGCGTTGGGGAATATGCGGATGTGTAGGTGGATTTGGCAAGCCGGCCGGCTGGGCGGCCGGTGTTGCCGCTACCTATCAGTGTCATTCAGAGGCTGCGCATGACCTCGTTCTCGGTCAACGCGAGCGTTCACTCTCTGGGCTTTGTGCAACACAAATACGTTTCCGTTCAACGGCGCGTTGGCGAAAAACAGGCGACTGCGCAACTTCTCGCTTGCTAGCTAACTTGCGAGCTCTCTTCTTGGTCTAGCGTTCGGTCTCGTCTCTCATTCAGACCACACGTGCCGGTTCCTGGACGCGTTCCAGTTACGTCTCCCTCTACCCTCTCCCCGTGATGGCGTGTGCGTGCTCACGTGTTTGTCCTACCGGTGATTGATTGCGTAACGCTGTGTGGCACTTGAAAATGTTCCGCTTCCGTCAGTTCTATTTTTTTCGTCTTGCGGCGCTCATTTCCTCACCCCATTAGGTTAATAGGAGCCGAAGTTGTACTCGCGCATTTGAAGTTAACGTTGCTATGACAGGATGGGTTTCTAATTCCAGCTACATGAACTAACCTGGACCTGTAGGGACAGCTATGCCAGTTCGATTCCTCTGCTGGCAATGCTGTAACGGTCTAAGGTTGCCTAATCATGGTACCTCTGTCAGTTCTATTGAACTCTGATCTTCTATACCAAATTTGAGATTACCACATGTCTCTCTTCACATAGTTGACAACTGTCGAACCTGCGCTCCAATTACCGAAAACTTTTGGGAACTTATTTGAAGTGTAATCGCTCGAGTGAAGTGGTGAACTCTTCGAGCTCTGTTGGGGATATTTTGATGGCAAGAGAATAACTTCCTTTGCTTTTAGCGCATTTGCCTCCACGTGGATACACTTCTTCCGCCCATTTCTGCGTGAGCGGGACGGTTGCGGATTCTCTTTCCCAATGTAAATTACTAGGTTCTGTGTTCTGATTTCTGCTCCAAAATGTTTGATAGCTTTGTCTTGGATGTTAGTTTGAGCAGTTTGGCTGTCACATTAGAGATCAACAGGTGACCGTGAAAGAAATGTATCACCGAGGTGTTTTTTCCGTTTTCCATCTAGGGTCTGCACTTTTTTTCAGGCGGCCATTTTACTAGCTGAAACTTGATGGCTGGTTTCTGTAAGGATGCGTAAGGGGAAATTATCTTATTAATTCGCTTACCTGTTGATTGGCTTCCTCAATTGGGTCGGAGTCGCAGTTACAGCTGACCAGCCTGATTGCAGTCCCTGAATTGGATTCCGCATCACAATGTTTTATTTTACTGGGCTCCTGAACTAATCACAGAGTATGCTAGGACGTAATGATGTTGCAAATGGAATTTATACGATGCGCATGATTTGTCAAAAATAACTGGGATGCTCATGTAGTTTCCAGTGATTTGATAAGAAAGTCACCGGTTTGTCATCAAAGCATTCAGAACTTAAATTATGTGAAAGCAGAGTCCACATGATGCGCCTTCTGTGGGATCCCTTCAAATCCACGCGGTTGAATCCTTTTTCATAAGCAAATATCGCTGTCTTTGTTTATCCCATCCAAGTTTATCCCAGATAGTGGGCTATGCACTGGCAAAAACGCCTTCCAAAAATTACATCTGAACCCGTTAGTCACCCTTGCCAACTGAGTCACCAAAAATAATTCGTCTGAACAGTGCTGATTTGGATTAGTTGAAATTCCCTTTCAAAAACAGCTAGAAGTTCCAAAAGTCGGAGCCTGCACTTCTCTGGTTTCATTCTGTCGGTTTATCGTTTCGTGCTCCTTCTTGTGGCCGTACGTTTTTTTTCGTCGTTTTTCGTCTACCGGTGCACTCCAAAACTATTCTACTTCTGGGTATATAATCGGCTACTTATCCAGCCGTTCGCTTGCATACCTCAGCTACAATGACGCCTTAATTCAAGGGTCATGGGGGCGAATCATTTCAGTATTTTCCCTTTCAACACGCCTGCGCACTGTCTGGCATCCTCGCTCTCCCTTTGCTGGAGAAAGGTGAACATGCTCCATCGTTCCTAATGTTGAGCATTATGAGCTACTCGAGTTCGTATCTAAAGCGTATTTCAGGCCTTTTCCTATTTGGTCCCTAAGACTCCCTCCCTTTGGGAGGTATTGTCATCCGTTTAAAAGGAGTTCTTGTTTTGTAGCTTGCATTATTTCTGTGTAAGAGAAATTTACTCAAAAATGCTTCTACTGTCGATTCTCCGTTTTATCGACAAGTGGTGTGCTTAATCTTTGTCCGTGACAAGTTTTGAAGTAGTCACCGCCTTTGTTTGCATATATTTTATCGCGGTAAGTGGTGACTGGAATGTTCGCTTGATTCGCATATTTAGCTGCCTTCCCCTCTGTCGCCAGACTAATGTTCGGCTCGTAGACGACATTAACGTCTTACCCACTTTTTCTTGCCAGGGTCTCGCATCGAACTCGCATACGCTTCCTGAGTCACCCTACCGACCGGCCAGTCTTGTCAAGCGGGCAACTTCACAAGGGCCGACAGCAAGATGGCTGCGTACTCCATCGCAGCTATTCTAACGTAAGTCACCTCTTTCTCCATATTCATTTTCCACCGTATTTGCTAACTTTTTAGGTATCTACGGCTCGCGATACACCCAATCACCATCATCATCACATGTTGGCGGAATGCTTCAGCCGCCGAGCGTACACCAGCAGCAATGACGGGTAGGTAAACGCATCGATCACTCAGGTGGGTGATCTGTCATTTGTCCCCTTTTCCCGCGTTTCCCCCTCGTGTGCAGGATGGTGAGACGGGGATTGTGTTACGATAACACGATGGTCCTGAGTCAGCGTGGCACCCACATGGGGAACAGCATGCGCACACACACCACCAGCATCAACAATATAGTGGGGGGGCGTGGGGCCGCTGAAGAAGGTGGGGTAGGAAGGAGGCGACTCGGCGAACAGGGTCTTTGAGCCTTATCGGTGTTTACTAGCTAGTTGGTGAGCACTTTGGAGTTTTGTTGGGTGAATTAACGCACGTATTGGGATTGGGTCTAGAGGTTAAAACCGCTGATAATATGATCTACGACCAGTTCCACTCCAAATTCAAAGGTGCTTGTCATCTATTGTTTTGCTACTGAATTTCATTGATCTACTTAAGGGCCAACTCATACACATTACCACAATCGAAGTTACGACTCGCTGAACATTCATCTGCATCTGAGACGGCTGCTTTGTAATTGAATAATATTCAATTACAAAGCAGCCGTTCATTAATTTCTAGATCGCAGAAAGCGGTGATTCTGGAAAGTCAAGGATTACACTCTGAACTACTGCGAATTAGGCGTAGGTGCGTCAAAAGTCCGCTAGTGGTTCCACTTTAGAAAATTTGTGTGGTCCTTATTGGATGTTTGAACCCCTTCATCAAAGGCTGTCTCCTCATCCAATTTCCTTCAAATTAATTCATTTTTCCACCCATCAGTTCGTTCATTAGCCAAAAAATTCACCTCAAATTTTGTGAAATCGACAACTTGTTGACAGAACCTGAGAAAATTGAGACGAAATCTTAATTACGTTTAGGGGCTATCTTGTTATAGTGGAAAAGGAAAACCGAAAACCATAATTGTAAGGCGCTTTAAAAGTCGTTTCATTTGAGGCGGTATTGCTCATCATTTCAGTTGCCTCTGCTTAAGGGTTACCTGCGGTTATGAAAATACATTTAAATCACTGCCGCTAGTTATTCACAGGGTTTAATACTCCACCTATCTATCGACTCGCCTAATCATCACGACAACAGTTGGAATCGGTATTTGATGTCTAGACGGCGAGGGCATTTATCAGACAAAGGTTTCACCATATCCATCATTTGGCTCTTTGATGGTAAATTGGACGTAGATAAGTCTAGACGCTGCTTTATTGTGGTTGTTAAAGGAGGAGTTTGAACCTTCAAGAGTGGAGGACATTGTCTTATGGACATTTTGAGCCCTTTTTGAAGCTACATTAGGCCGTGTTGATGTTGAGAAAAATTCAATCTTGGCGTGAAAAGGGACTGCAAAGCTGTGAGTGTGGCCGAAATGGATACTGCCTAGATGATGGAGTCTCGGTTTTTCAAGTATCCAATTTAAATCGGGTTGGAAAATTTCACCAGCCGCCGAGCCCTGCCGAAGTTGCATTTTACCTGAGTCTCCATTGAAAAGGAGGGCTCTTAACTATGTGCTTCTAATCGTCCGTAGAAGAAAGGAATTAACTACCTGTCCATTGAAGTTTGGGTCGTTGCTACCACCTTCGGCAGTATCTCAGGAGGGCGTCATCAATCGAAACTCAAGGGTTTCGAAAAAAAAAACTAAAAAGGGAGTTACATTCGAATCATGAATATCTTTCCCAACACGTTTATGTGCGATCACTTATCTTTTGAGCTGACAAAGAAAGTACCGAGCATTAACGACGTTTGGCTGGGGTAAGAAGTGGAAACTTCACAAATCCGTGGCTTTGGTAGTCACCATGCTATTCTCTCGTTATTGGGTTAACGGAATCCCTAAATCGCGAACATGGATCTAAAAAATTATGCCATTGAGTGTTGATTGTTTTTTTTTCCGTCTTGCATCATGTGAAAAGATGCATGATACGATTATTTCCCAACCTGCTCGCCGTGCACTCATCCGGTAGTTGCTCTCCCAATGTATTCACAAAGGAAGGGTTAGACTCTATTCGTTGCATTGCGATCAATGCTGATAGAGTTGTCGTTGAAACGACGGGCTGGCGATTTGGAATGGGGAATGCAAACTCTAGTCCCTCTATAAATTGCTTTGGCAGAAAACGCGGACCTCAAGCTTCAACTCGAAATCAAGTGTTTAAATTGGAACACTGGGGCGATTTCAATTTCTGAATTGGGTCGACATCATGATACACTCTACGAGCTGCGCGTTACATCCTGACCAATGCACTTGTTCCGTCCAGCCAAACTGTTTTTCGGGTCAAAAGTGTGCTGCAGGAAAAAAAGTGAGACTGACCAAGGCAGTTCGAAGCGGTAACCAAGGTAGTCAATTATGTTTCTCCCATCTGGTTCTATCACCCACCTCATAAAGTAGTTGATGCTCTGCTTTGCTTCACGGGTACTTAAAGTGGCTAGTGATGGGCCACAAAGTATTCTGATGTTGAATGGATGTTGGTGGGCCCCAACGTGTGTGGGATCGATAAGCCCAAAAGTGAAGTTTCTTTCTAGCACTGTGTGAGTCCTTTAAAATGATCTAAGCTAACTTATGTTGTTGGTGTAAAAGGATAAAATTGTCATTGCTACTAAAGTTTCAAAAATGCTTATTGGGGCAGCAGGCTCTTGCGGTTTCACCATGTTAAGCGAAAAATGTCTTTTTTTGTCTAACGTCCTTTTGGGTTCTGCCTTTACCTAATTTTGAACTGCGCGTCTACCTCTGCGTCCAATTTGCAAGACAATGGATGTTTCTGTTGGCATTCCCCTGATGACCTGATCAAGACTTGCCTTGCATCAGCATTAAATCCTCCCATTTCACTAGACGTGGGTTTCTTTGCTGCCTCTAGGTTTTTGAATTAGGCAATAAGTGGGTCACTAAATATCCAAGGTAATGGAGAATTTTTACTGTGAATTTGTCCAGATCTAGTCCCTACTCTGTTCCAATTCTCGCACAGGGTCACTGATGTTGTAAACAAGGAAAGCTTCCAAAGGGCTGTATTTTGGCGATATGCCACAGAAGTTGGTGCAACCTCCATTCAGGATGCTCTTAAGGCGGTATTTAAGTCTTATTTTGATTTCGATCATAACGTAGCCTTTTGAAAATAAGGTTATTTTGTAATTTCTTGTACTTTATAACTTTATTCCAAAAAAACTGGTTCTTTTTATCTTGTGTTTCCTTCTCTGACTTTTATCCGCTCTTCTGGCACTTTATACAGCTACCAATTTAAAGTTTTCTCATATATTTCGTAATCGGGCCAGGACTTGGCTCTTCGTCTTTTGAGGTGGTAGTTGAAGCATCGCATTCACCATACCGCCACTGATGAACGGATCATCAGTTGGGAATTCGTATCCATGGTAAGCACTTTGGAAAATATAATTTTGTCAGCCTTACCTATTGCATAACAGAACACTTTTCCATTTCACCCACTCAGGGTGAAATCTCATTTGATGACGAAAGCAATTAGTTAGCCAGACGGGAGTAGTTACATGACGCGCTCAAAGCCTGCCCTCATTTCCGACGCCCCTTTTGCTGTTGGGTGAATGTTGTTTGATGAAATGGCACTTGAGTGCAAGTCAAATGCCGGGAAAATGCAGCGCCTGCGGTCAGCAAATGCGGTGGTTGCACTTTGAAGAAGAGTTCATTTCATTTGCTAAAGTCCTTTGTGGTTTTTTAATTTGCCTTTACCTATCACTCACCACTGAAGTCGACTTGTGCTCCATTCACAAGTGAGGTGCATCTGTTTGAACGGTGCATTTGCACTCTCGGTGTGCGCTCTAAGGCCACCACTACAACTCGACTTATCGATTCTCTCGATGTGAGCAGTGTTAGTGCCTGACGTGCAAGTTGTGCCAGAGACTGCACTTTGGTTTGGTGTGCACCAATCCCACTTCTCTGTTTGGGTAGGCTCCCAATATTAAGGCTGGCAGACCAACTGTTTGTATTTTGTGTCCTAGGCCTATGCGAACCAACTTCTACCTCCTCTCAACGGCTCCCTATGTCGCTCTCAGTCTGCGAACCCCATGTTATTAATAAACTACTTAGCCGCAACCGTCCCACCGACTTTTCTCAGCCGTATGGACCGCCTTGTACGCTCGCTGGTGTATACAACATTTGAAATGGCTATTTGGTTTCCCAGATAAATAAGGGTTCAGACTTGCACGAAAATCTCTAGTGTTTTGCTTTTCTGGATTACTGTATCTTCTTTTGATCTTGGGAGTTTGAAAGTGTAGAGTTAGTGTTGCCATGGTCCTAGTAACACGCCTCCAATTCGAAGTGAAAAGGAACTTTGATTTCTAAATATTGGATGTTGATTTTTTCTTCTCCGACAAAAACGCCACTTCAGTGGACTGAAACACTCACATTAAGGCGTGTGATGCTGCTATTTGCCAATTACAACCCGTATTTTTAAGCCATTTATTTCGTTATTTCATCGTAATGTAGTTTTATGCGTGTCTATACTTCCTCCATTCTTGGCAGTATGCAAGAAGGCATCAGAGATCAGAAGGGTTTTGCGTCCACTTGTTTTGTCCGACTTTTTTATGGGAATAACATTCAGGCATTTGGATAAAGCCGCCAATTATTACCAAGATTTGTGTATGAGAACCTGATACAAAACAAGAAAATTCATTCCGTCGATCGGGATCTAGGTAGATAGCTGATATATTTTATTGGAAATCTTCAAATCTTGCTTTCGCACTTTTGGCTACTTCAGTTCAGTTCCCATGAGTTTTATCTAAGTGCCATGGACATGATCACCGCGAAGAGAAGTGGGAGACTATCCCACTATCTTGATTGCTCCATTCCATAATGTGATTAATTACCTTCCCGCGCTTTTTAGAATCGAACAACAGACTCCCGCTATGGTTGCTCTATCTCCTTTACCACTGGACTACCTTCCCCACTCCGCAGTGGATGAAGCAAAACTGGAATTGGATGCGCAGGCAGAGGGCGGGGAACACAGTGTTCCCATCACCACTGCCACTGTCGACAGTAATAGAAGCAGCGCCACCTCACCATCACCTCCACTGTTCCCATTGTCTTCCCCGAGCTCAACTTCAGCGGTGCTGCGTCGTTCCACGCGCTCGCGACTGTCCAACAGCTGGTCCACCTCCCTTGGCCACTCCCCCGGTAGGCTCTCCGCCTCATCCTCTTCTCGAGGTCAGTTCTTCTCTACCTCCCCTCAATATGTCCTTCATTGCCATTATTAGGACTCGGAGAAGTTGGAAATGCTGATTTCAAAACCTGATTTTTCTGCTATGTACTGAGGCGCAAGTATGGTAGGGTCTATGAAATGAAACGCCTGCTTTCCTTGACCAAAAACGGGTTCGGAATTCGATACTTATGGGGCCATTTGTGCTCCATCTTCATTTTTTGATTATTTGCTGCGATCAGATAAAATTCTATTTTCCTACAACTCCCTTATGTTACCTGCGAAAGTGAGGGTAGGTTGATTAACTGGTATTGATAATCTGTTTTGCACGTTCATCCTTCCTGCTTGCCATTTCTTACTGGCGTGGATTTTACGAGTAACTTGATTGATTGTTCTTGGCAATTCAGATTACCTATTGCTTTTTTTACAATTAATTTCTACACAAACTTGTATTGTGTGCACGAATCGTGCTGGACCTCGATATTACTAAAAATCTGATCAAAAAGAAATTAGACTCTTAACAATTCAATTTTCATTCGTCTTTTCATTTACCCCACTTCATTTGACTTTTGGACAAGATTTCAATTTAAAGAGCCGTCTAGGTGCGCTGATTTTTAACAGAATCCTTACGATGCAAGAAAGAGGGTAGATCCACTATCGACTAAATTCACACCAAAGTCTGCCATCTATAAGTGTTACTGCATCAGTAGCTTTACGGCCCTGGGTGTTGCATAAACTGTTTTTTCAGCGGAACGCTTTATGTAAATATTTCGGAGCCTTCAACGTTGTAGCTGCAATTTTCCTTCGTTAATCCTATTTGAAAGCATCCAGCGAAAAATCGCAATAAAAACAGATTTATTTTTAGCCCTGAATAGCTCATACCGTGTGGTTCCCTACTGCCAACGCCTGATGGCGATGAAGTTCGTCAACCTTAGCCTCCACGCGTGCGTTTTCATTAGACCACTTTTAGCTCGTTCTTATTATTAACTTCGAAGGTCTGTTTCAACCTTCCGATGAGATCCCAGCGTTAAAGCAGTTTTAAGCTAAATGGCGAATCTCCAGTCTGACCAATTTGAGATGAATGGAAGGCGCATCACGTTTGGCGCGCTTGACGTCTTCCCTAAACGTTAATGAGCCATTGCATGGTGAATTGCAGTTACTATGCCCTTCAGTACCCTATTAATGATCTTTTCTGTTCCAAAGAGGGCTGTGAATGCTTCTCCCTCCTAAATACCCTGGCACGAGGCACCTTCAACATGTGAAATGAGTGTTAACTCTCAAGTTTAAGCAATTACACATAAGCCGCTAAGTTGCTTCAATGGACGAAGATCTGCCTCTAAAAAGTTACGATTTCTAGTCGGGACGTTGCCTAAATAAAGTGCATTTATTGGGGCTCAAATCCGGTCAAGGCAACCTGCAGATGACAATTTGATACTGATACAATTTGTGCGCCGGCAACAGAGGCTCTTTTACAGCATTTCCGAGTTCGCCAGTTCAGTTAAGAACGAAATGCAGCCTAAAAAACTACCAATATCTTTTATTTTAAATGTCAATACAATTTCCTCTAACCCAGACTCCCCGGTCGATGGGTTTCCATCAACACCAAAAACCATTTCAGCTTAATTAGTCTTGCTCAACCCTTCCTGTGCGCTATCCACCTGATCATCGTATCAACCGTCTGTAACCAGCCCAACATTCAATTTTAACACTTCTGATACAAACCTCGTATCGATCTTTGAGAATGAATACTGTTCGCAATGTTGCCCTAGTTTTTAAGGCTGCATCAACTTCGAGCCGGTGACAGTGCTCGTCCTAGCAAGATGCTCAGTAGTGTTCTCAGCTTTAATAAGATGGCACTTTAATCCCACCTTTTTCACCAGCATCTTGGCCAACCAGCTCCCTATTAACCGCTCACCTCAAGGATTCATAAATTATAAGGGGTAACGCCCATGCGACCGTCACGCTTGCCAACGAGTTCGTTCCCGTTAGCAGTTTGTTATTTCGATCACGCAATCTAAATTTTTTCTTCAATCTCCTTTCAGGTGTTCGGGCGGCAGCGTCCTGCGCTCGTGTCTTCTCAGAGTGTCGCTACTGCGGCAGTGGTCGAGGGCAGCAGTGGCAGCGCGAAATGCAGCAGTCGCTGCCGGTAGGTGTGACGTGCAGCGTTCCGTGGGACGCCGCAGCAACGGGTGAGAAACCGCGTACCGGTCGGCTCTACTCATCTCGTTATGAGATTCGAGAGGCCGCTCTTAAGGCTGTTACCACTGCTCCCCTCTCCCCACTCCCCTCTGCCGGGACCTTCTCCTGTTCTGGCTCATTCTCTGAGCGGGACGATGACGATGACGTTGATAATTTGGTGACTTCTGGTGCGTTAATTTTGTTGTACTCCATTTAAGCATGAAGACTTTGCCTAGGACTCGGTAAAATAACCCATCTTGACGTTCAGAATAAGTTGGACCAAATTTTTTTGCTTACTTTTGAAGTTACCTGCATTATTATAATAATCCCTTATGGGTCTTCTTTGATACGTCTCGATTGTTCTGCAGCGATACGTGGGATCGTATGATTTCTTTCTATATGGTCCTAAACATGAGGATTTTGTGATCTCACAGGTTAAATTATGCTTGTAAAGTTGCTTAGAATCCCTAGACCTTTATCATCACTAAACTAGCGTCTTGGAATGTTTCTAACCGTAAGAGGTTAATTTTTTCTAGTTTAATTGCGCTGACAATGACGGTTACAAATGACCCTTGTGAGGTTTGCCACTAATTCAATTTGCTTATTTTAACTGATGCTGAAAATGCATCAAATATACCAGTGAAGTTCACAATAGACTAGAAACGCTTCGATTTAATCTATGTGTAGAGTAAGTGGCATTTCTGGTGGTTAAACGAACTAAAAAAATGGTGCTAGTGAATAATCGGGTGATGTATGAGCTTTGCTGTCAATTGCTATGACTACGGACTTTCTTTCGGTTAATTAGTTACACCAAGTGCTTAAAAAGGGTTCGGGTGGTGCTCAATGCTTGCCTCCCAAGATAAACGCCTTTAGACCTCAATAATCGACCATCTACTCATGACCACAACACAGGATTTGGATAATTTAAAAGAACCATGTGGATGAAGTCGACCTTGTGTATCTGTTCCGTGAAGCTGCCTTAGGCGTAATCTAAGATGGTGCCTGGGGGAGGATTGACCGAGTGCTGTTATTGTGACGGAGGTAGTGTGCTGATCAGTTTTTCGGCGGATCGTAGGTTGCCGTCAAGAGTAGTTGTACTTGCTTTAATAACCAACCCTATCCGCAAATGTTGATTGTGATGTTTTCGCACGGCCACAACGTTGCTCTTCCAATCGGTCTCATAGGCATGACTGAACTCATGCAGGTCTTTCAGTAATAGGACTGTTATGTTGGTTACTTCAATGCTAGTAGTAGAAACCACCTTAGCCCTCAGACGTCTCAACTCCTAAGCCATCATCAAAAGTCATTTTCAACGAACCATAAATGTGGTACCAGTTGGTATTGCTCGTTCCTCTGGTAAATAACGTATTAAACTAGACTTCTGTTTTGGCGATGACGGACAGGTGGCTCGCAATTCCACCTACCAATTTCAAAAGGAACATTGACTCTACTGGCTGCGGCTTAATTAGGTACATTTACTGATTCAGTACACACGAATATCTGCATGCGGGACTTTTCAACCCATCGCTATCTTTTTGACTCCTTTCCGTTGTAGCCTCATCTCACTTATCGGCTCCTCTTCCTCAAAAGTTAGATTGCATCAACATGTAAGGGAACCTTTTGAACATTACATTAAGGATCATTTGTGTCTAAAAGTTTCCTTGAATGTTTTTTTGTCAACAATTGATAAGAAAACTAAAACTATTTTATAATATTAAGTGACAAAGCAAGTTTGATCAAACACCTTTCGGTCGAACAACACAGTTTAAAGCTAAACTATTGAAACATTTACGTTACCGAGCTCATAAAAAATTGACATTCGATTCCCATTATTGTCTAGTCATCCTTAATTAACCACATCTGCATCCAGGCGAACATTTTCATGAAATCATCCAAGCATCCCTGACCCGCACTGGAACGTGGATCCGAAAACTACTACACCGCACATTCGAAGATCGCTTGGTCTGGTAGGCAACCGATGCTTAGAAGTCCAGAAATCGCTCCTTGGAGTTCCTCGTTTTTCCCACAGATGGACGTGAGAAAAGGGGAGAAGTCACTAAAACAGTACACATTATTGAGGACCGTGATGGTGTGTGATTAGTGTCCACGGTCTGTTATTTCCAACCAGTGGGAAACGCCGCTCGTGCCACTCAGGTTGATTTGTCCGCGTTTTACTGTAGCTAAGTAGGCCGGGCTGGACTGGGAAAAAATCGGGGCTAGGGTGCAGTTTTCTCATCATTTACATAGGTTCTACCTTTGCTCCTCCAGGAGGGCACGAGCTAACCTCCTTCACATCTGCAGATGCAGCATCGGAGACCCCGAGTCGTAGTTCACCACCACCCGCCTCTTCCCCTCCTCCTGCCCCTCCATCATCCCGATAGTAAGCTGGTAGAGATTTTACCCAGTTTAACACTAGAGTTTGGCAGACTTGTGTCCTGGTTCTGATGATGCGAGTCGCTTTAAAAATTATATTAATGTCAATTTACTTTTCCTTCTTTAAGTTGCAGTTATTACATCCTCAGCACAAAGCTAAAATTCTCCGCCGAGTATCCGCTTATCACTTTGACAATTTTTTGTACTATAGTCCATAAGACCAAAAGGTCTGACTTGCTCTTTGTAAATCAATTTATTATGCAGCTCTATAATTGGGAAACTGGAAGCACTCTTAGGTAAAGCGGCAGCGGGATTTTACTCTTCTTCTTAGTTACGTCAACCTGGGGCCCAATTCACTATCGTCGCTTAGTGATGGCTCCTCCGCGCATCGTGTGACGGCGATGGTGACGACAATAGTCTCGACCTCCGAGTGTGATTCCCCTAACCCTGATTTCACGATTGCTGCTCCTCCATCGGCGGTCGAGTGGGTGTCCCGCTCAGCCAACTATCTCAGCTACACCCCCTACGTCCCTCTCTTGCGCCAAGGCTTCAGCGGTTACGGTTGCAGTCGCGGTCGCAATCGCACCCTCAGCAGCGGTCAACCTTCCGTCAGGTGGGTTTCCCTTCACTCTTCACGCCTTCCCCCTATCTTTAAACCACTCCTAGAGGCTGTCCTTGTTTGTGAGGTGTAGGCGGCGCTTGCTCACTGGTTAGTAAGATCAGTAGTACTTCATACCTAAGACCGATTTTTGTGGTCATACATCCCCTTGATACAAAAATTTAGTACAACTATCACTTACAGCACTTAAAACCTCAAAATGCTGAATAGTTGTTGTTTTAGTGATCTCTTCAACATTTCAATTGGTCCTTTTGCCCGTAGTTTATTATCGCGACGTCATATTTTTCACCACTTGTGTAAAATGTAAATGAGGGGCTGATTTGTAATGACCACTGCTTATCATCTGCCCCTATTCAAAGGTTATGTAGTGTCTGAGCCACCCTGAGGTTCACGTAAACTGCTTTAATCCGGTAAGTATGAAAGCTGGCTGGCTTAATCACAGCTCTGAGTCGACAATGCAGAGGTCAACGCGTTGCCATCTATCACAAGTCGATGCTTACTAGAAGTAAAAATATCGTAATGCTGCACAGTTTCACCTTGCTTTGATCATTATCATCGATGCTTTTGATCACGTCATTTTTTTGTATTTACACCCTTCGCTGCTGTAGCCAATTGCATCAAAAGTATGTGTGACACCTGGGTGCCCACAATGTCAATGCTACCGATGTGTTTTTATATGCTCACCAAATCCCTCATCCTCAAATTTACGACCTTTATTGTAGAGCCTCATTTCCACTCCGACGTGTTCTTTAGCCGGTGCGCTCTTAATGCCGATCACTTTTTAACAGTAGACTTCAGAAATTGGAGGATACAAAGCGGTTTTATGCTTTTTAGCCTGATCGTTTCTCTTTAACTCTTCACTGCGATTTTAACTTGATCTAGCTGCTCATCTTGGTTACTCACAATCCCCCAGAAAGGCGCCGCACATTCAGGTTTAGGCCACTTTCCACCAACAGTTTTATTCTTTCTTGAATTTACTTCTTTCAGCGTCACTAACGGCATGGAAAACTAGTAGTTACCGAAATTTAACTCGTTTTCTTATCTAATTTAAGCTAGTTTGGTGTGTTATCGTGTCAAGTGGCGGTTGTCCGTGGAAATAGAATTTTTACCAACCCTTAAAAACGACTGGCATCATTCGGGACCTTTGCCTTTTGATTTCCCCCAGGCAAAAAATCAAGTTTACGGCTTTTTTGTTTTGAATATCCTCGCATATTCACCTACACATTACACACTGTTAGTTTATGTTTCATCCTATTTAGCCACAATGTGAACCTCAGTGTCATAAAAGCGAGGATTGAGGTTGCTTTATGGTTGCTACCTCTTAGAACGAATTCCCAGTTCCTGTTGCAGCAAATAGCTATGGTAAGGAGTGCGCCTACCATTCGGCAACAAATGGTAGAAGATTTTTCCACTCAAATGGCAATCTCTTTTGCTAACTTCCATTCATTTAGCCTTTTTCTACTCAGACATGGCAAAGTCAAAATTCTAAGCCAGTCTAATTTCACTGCCATTACTTGTCATCTATAAGGTTTCGGAACCAATGGTCCACTTAGTACGCCTGCACAGCGCCATGAGGCAGTTACGCATCTATAGCTCTTTTTTCCTCTTTTCTCGAAGGCGAAATCCCGTGCTGCTCACGCGCCATCCGATCTACGACAGGCCTCAGCAGTCCTCTTGCCTTCCTGCACAGACCCTCGGCAGCTCGCCTCTGGTCCCGTCCCCCACTGACATGTCTGATGCCGGCAAGTTGACTGGTCTCCAGTCACAGAGGTGAGTGGTCAATATTTGGTTGGCAACCTCTACCTTTAAGGCAAGACTCTATACCAGATAGAATGCCTTTTATGACCTGAGGGGTGTTTGTTTTCTTCCAGTAATTAGTAAGTGAATGAGCATTTGAGTGATAGAATGAATGAACAACTCGATGATTTAGCAGGCGAGCTCACCTTACCAAATATCTGTTCAGTGGTTTAGTTGAGCTTCTTTCACTGGTAGCTATTTTGACAGAAATTTTTTTTCCTACTTTCTTCGCTTAATATCCGCAGTCCCTGCTCCATTGGTTGCGGCGGAACAAATCGTCACCGGAGTTAATATTTTTCGCATCAGATTCCAACTTTACTGTAGGCCGCCGTTAAGGAGTCAAAAATCAAAAACATTGGAATTTAGCCTCAGAATCACTTTTGAACATGGAATGGGGCACACGAGTCTCAAAGTGGTTTTAGTATAGGCGCTTGAAAGGCCATGCAGAGTAGCAGAGGTTGAATTGCAGTGAACGAGTGAATGTGTGAGCAGGTGACTTATTTAACTTATTTGAGGGCTGAGACTTGGGCTATGTGAATCAAAGGGTGGCTGACCAAGGGAAGATGAATTGATGTGCTACCAAACGGAATGATGGGTATTTACTCAGTTCTAAAACGCTGAAAGACACCAGATCTTTGGGTTTCAATCAGTAATGGCGATTGAGATTAGATTCGTTAAAGAGATTTGTTTCTTGAAAATTAGGATCCTGCCTTGTAAGTGGCCACAGTAATTTATGTCATTTGGTCTTTCTATGGAGAGTTTATTGCTATTTTTTCTTGCCTTGATTTTACACAACGTAATAGTCAAATAATATTGGCTGTTAAAATGGAGCACTTGGGTTATCTTGAATGGTGTTTTATGAGTCAGGCGAGTCTTAAAATAGGTTTATAATTAGCCAATAGGAGGGGCCGGGGCCTAGCAGTGAAAGCAACCCCAAAATGAACTCCCACCTTACCATCGGACCATAGGACGTCGATGCTACACACAATTCATCACGTATGTGTATCCCTGGCTAATCCGGACAAGCAGTTTAAAGAAATGAGTGCAGCTTTTAAACTTCATTTCAGCGTCGCTAGTACCCACCCTCCCTCCCCTTCTCTTCCTCCACCTATGATGATGCGGCGGTAGGCCCCACGGGCCACCCGAACCACTCCAGGACGGTTTCGACAGCCCAGTGGTGTATCACTCCACTAAGGCCATTTCTCTCCCTGAAGCAGTGATGGAAAACAATGGTGGCAACAACAAAAGCAGCAGCAGAAGAAGAAGAAGAAGTACTGTCGGCAAACTGCAGTCAAACTACGTAGTCAGCTATTTTGTCGGGACCCGCGCGCCCTCCTGCTTAATGCAACGCATGACTGCTCCAGCTCAGCTCGACAATGACGCTTTCAACATCAGTAATAGCAATAGCAACAACAGTTACAATCATTATGTTACCAACAACTCTGTGGATGTCTATGCAGACCCATGCTTTTCAAAAGCCGTTTGATTTTATAAAGAGCTTTATTTTGGTACATTGGCGGTAGGTTGCCTGCTGCGTACAGTTTTTGAGGCGTTCAATCGGGTTTTTGCCTAGGTAAAACAATGGGCAGCACCTCACGTGGCTCTCTCATCCTACTTACAGCGTCGCCGTCATAGGAATCCCTGTTGCGTTGCGCTCTATGTCAAGTTGGAATGCATTGGGAAGTTGTCCTGGAATTGGGATTTAAGGTTCTTTGGTGTTCGACGATGGGTGGATTTTTTGAGGATCTTTGATAACCAGCCCCAAACGCTCCACTCTGCCTTTTTGACTTCTTGCCGTCTTAAAGGCGAGGGAGAGCTTAATTTTTAAGCTAAATTTTACTTCCTATGGGCAGGACATATTTCTTTGTAAGTATCTTGATTTGAAATGCACGTAGGTGATGGGTGGGTCGTAAGTTAAGTAGTTTTTAAAAATTGACGCAGACTTGGAAATACCTTACATTTTTCTTTGTGCCTTTAGCTTTATTATCAATGGACTCCTGATTATCGCACTGACCACCGAAGTGCCCTGAAATTATTTCTAGGCGAGATCGAAATTGGCGCAGTCGACCTATGTCCTAAGGACAAACGCTTCAGATTTCAATACTGGAGCAATGGAATTAAGGCATCATTATAAGGGTAGTTAAGGAAGATGAAGTTACTGCTATTGTGCGCATTTTGCATTCCATTGCCACTTTGAAGCGACCTTTGGCTCTGAGCAAAGTCTATTCGACTAACGGTGAGATTTGTGTGCATTTCTGTCCCTCTTTTTAGTCGTTTGAGCCCATTTGTTTAAGCATAATATTGGGTCTTAGAAACGCCTTTACTGGCTACTGTCTTCACCGAATCACTTCTGCCGAAATGTTTTTATGCCCAGATATTAGGATCTTGCTGCATTGCCGACCCTTGTGAGTTAAGTAGCTAGTAGTGGTCGACCTTAATTCAAGTGTTGTGATGTTTCAAGGCATCAGTTTATTTTTTTTTACTTTCTCCCTCTGTAGGATGCCATGATAGCACTGGTAAAATTTGACATTTTCGTAGCACCCGTGTTACCTCTAAGGAAGAAAAAGGCACACCAGTATGAGATTAGCTTCCTTTGTGACCGTATTCAAGGGCTCCATCCACAGATATGGGAGGCCGACTTAGAAAGGACTAAAATGATCGAATTTGACTTTGTGTATTAGCTCGTTCCATTGGCTTCGTTCTTCGCGCTCATCATATTTGCCCTTCTACCGTCGTATTTTCTGATTCGTCAGACAAGACAGAGAAGTATTCCTTAGCGTGAGGAAATTTTCATTTCAGCAATAGTTGTGATTGGCAGAGGGCCAGAAGACTCACCGCTGTAAGCGCTTGCCTCTCATAGGAAGTTCTGGTCGAACGTAAAGCCGAATCAATTGCCTTCGTGGGTCTACAACCTACCTCTACGACTTCCACGTTGCCTAATCGTCTGTCTGAGCTGTTCTTAGTTTCACGCAGCGTCAGATGAAAAAAAAATCATTTAGTTTCTCTTTATTGAATGTTTCACGTCAAAAACTCAAACCGATGGGGTGGATGAATATCGCTTAATTAAATCTGGTCCCTCACAGACACTGGTTATGACGCCGAATTCAAGGTTGAAGTGGATGCGAGATGTCAACGCGGTAATAACAGACGTCTTCTTGCTGGATTTCGGGAGAGCAACCAACAACTGAGTGCGGGCCAAGTGTGTTGTTGTGGGTTTGCCAACGTGCGCCAATCTGGTGACGATTTCTGGAATGTTTTTGCTGTTAACGCATACATTGCCAGACCAGATGAGCTAAACAGAGCTCACGCTAGTGGCCAGAACTGACCCATTAGGAGCGCTAAAGTCAGACCAAGTTTGCACAAGGTATGAGTAAGCTTCAATAAGCGGAATCTGCGTTTTTTATGGCATGGTCCCTTGCCACGTTTATGCGTTTCCAACGTTATGGTAAGGTAATGCCTGGAAAACTTCGAGTTATGCAGATTTGGTGGTACGCTCAAGGCGTTCGAGGTGTCCACCATTGGCTCCTGGAGAAGCCTTCGTGGCTCGTACTAGTGGGTTGGGTGTGACGTTTTCTAACTGAGTGTTCACAAAGGTGGCTGCTGTGCCACAGTGTGGAAGTGGAAGCACCACAACCAGGATTGTCACTGCAACATTGACACAGTTTAGATGTCTCAGCACTGAGCGATTGGAGACGGCAGCACCGTGCGGCGATGTGCTTGAAGCAGATTGTAAACATGAGTGGGCAGCAACAAGTTCTGGTATGGTGGGATGGTCGAGGAGGGCTGTTGCTTGCTTGATGCTTTGATGAGCAGTGTCCGGATTGGTTCGAATTGGAGTGGACTGGAGCGAAGTGTAGTGAAATCGCGGTGGGTCACAGGTGCTACTTACTAGTGCATGCAGTACTGCCTTGATAGGATCTCAGTCAATTTGCTCCTGCAAAATGGGCATTCTCGTTTGGCTTGAACGCCCCATTCACAGTAAGTTAAAGGTTCTATCGAAGACTTTCACAGCCGCAGTTATCGTTAAAAGCTGCTAGATTCGGGGTTTACTGATGGCGCTTAACTTGGATTGTGCCTCATGTAATTGGATTTACTGGTCTGTTGTGGTAGAATAACATAGGCTTAGTGGCTGTTTCTCGCTTCTATGGGTTCACCTGTATTCACTGTCGGGGCACTGCTTGGGTCGTCTGTGCAATCGGCTCTTTTACCATCAGCAGTTGCTGGCGAGGGCGCTGGCAAATGGGAAACTGGACCATCGGGCGTTCCCCTTAGGCGATTTCATCAGAATAGATGGCTAGAAGCTGCAACCGCTCAGTCTGGGACTTTCTTTGGCTTGGCCGACTGTTTAGCCATTCACCACGAGCCTTGTGGTATCGCAGACCTACTTTGTGTGTACGGATAATAAAATTACCATGCACGGCATTCGGACATTACTGTTGTTAAAGGTGCACATGCATTCATTAATGCTGGCAGTTTATGCCAGTAGCAACTTGAGCGCACTACCCCTAACGTCGTTACTTCCTGGTGCACATCAGCGCTAGAGTATCGCTTTTGTAGCACTGATCCTGATGAAGTTGAGGTTTAAGGTAGCTGGAACAGGCTCGCTTACCGTGCTTGATGCCCTAATGGTAGCTCGGGTCGCAGAGGAAAGTTGGTGGGAAAGCCGAATTCGGGTGCCTAAGTATCTTTGCGACCATTTCCAGGGAAGACCTGTAGCGTTCCGAGACTTTTCTTAAAATAAAAGAAGGCATAGTATTAGGGCAGAATATATGTCCTGGAAATGGAAGGCATGGGAACTGCTGGCACGACCTGGAGGCTGGCCAACCGGATGGTACAACATGGCCACCCAAGTAGCCGTAACCAGCATTTCGAACAAACAAAGTACTATAAGGCCTAAGTCGAATCGCCTAGCTCGTGGGAAGGATCAGCCGTTATTTGAAAGCTGAGGGAGGTAATATGCATTACTTTTGCGGAATTTAGACAAAATGTGTGTGAGACGAAGTGCGAGCAATTTAGAAGGGTAAAGCAACGCAATTTTGATTTAAGTGCCTAAGAATATTCAGGGAATTTGAACTACCAACTTGAATTAAAGTAGGTATTGTAAATCGGAAACTAGTGCCTATTTTGAAACAGTGTAACTTTTAAAATCAGCTTCCAGTAGTTTGAATCGGCAAAATTTTCTGTTGATCGCTTTAGGTGTGAAAAGGGGGATAACTAAAGTATTTAATCACAAAGTAACTATGTCCACATTAAACATTTCTTGTTTTAGTTTGTTTAGGAAAAGAGGATCCAGTTTGAGAGAAAAGTATAGTTGACGTCGGGGTCTATTGCGGGATAAGCTTGTGCAGTCCTTTCTGGTAGAATCTACCCAGGGTCGTAATGAACGGAACTTCGAATGAGGAGTTAGATGAAATGCGGTCGTTCTTTAAGGGGACCAATGTAGGTTTGTGACTTTAATGCACATTCGTCAGAGTTTGAACTTGTTCAAATAAGTGCCTCTTAAGGAAATACTTGTGTATTTTGATAAGAGAACTGGTGCATTTTAAATTGCTTTTATGTGTTGCGCATTGTGGTAAAGCGGTGGTTATGTGGGTGGAAGCTGGTTGTGGGGTTTCTGTGGATCATTTATTGACTAAGCGTCATGCCTAACTACACTATAGTTCAATTATAGTGGTTAATTCTACTGTCTCTTACTCCTGGAATTAAGCATAAGCATGTACTAGATGAATACTGATGCCCGTTTAATTTCAAGTGATGAGTTGGTCACTCTAAGCCCCTCGTAAATAGACTAATGCTCCTTCGATACCTTCCTTATTCGATGTATGTTCTACAATGTATTTTTTAACATTTTTACCGAAAAATTGGGATGTCTTGACTTTTTGGGTGTTCTTACCAATAATTTGGTCTAATCGACAGTTGTCTTTACCCCAAAATGTTTTTCTTTCTCACCTAGGGTGCATTGAACAACGATCACATCATTGATACAATCAGTTTTACTGAATGGACCGAGAAAATGGACCGTCTGGATCCAAAGGATCTCAAGGCCCTCTATAATAGGGCTAGGTTTCTTTTCGACCATCCAAAATTTTCTGTTCAACGTGATTCATCAAAATTAAGCTATTGAAGTCGGCTGGTCTCTCGATTAGGTGCTGTGATCCCTGGTGTTTTCTGTGATATCTGAATTGACAAATGTAGAGCCATTCTGGTTTAATAAAGCAATATCTGGGAACCTTTCGCGATTTTTTAGGCGATGGTAGAGCCAAATGCGTAGTTCATTCCGGAGGCAATGTTACCTCATTCATTGGCATTGTACCTTGAGGTCGTTAACTAGCTCGCAACTTTTCGATGAACTTTGTCGTTGGGCTCTGTTATTGACTTGGGCAAGTGTCTCCACCAAAATACCTTCTTTTCTGATGTTCGCTCTCATAATGTGCTCTTCTTGATTTTTTGTTACCTTTTGGAATCACTAATAAATAGTGCACCTCGAAAGCTTCTTTGTTTGTTTGGAACGTTTGGACTTCATTTCTATGCTGGGTGTCCTAATTTCGTGAGTTAAAACGCAGCATTTATGTAGGCCAGAATCCCACATGAACTGGTTGGTCGATTTGTAGTCGGCTCTTTGATAACCTCCCCTGAATCATTTAATTCATCGTGGCACTCGGACATCTCTCTCATTTGATTATATCTTTGTCTTTTACGGTGGGAGAGATGTCGCGGGGTCAGCGAGAACTCTCTATCGCCCAACGCAGGCGTAAGCGTCACGTCTCTGCAGCCCGCAGCAATGTGGTAAGTTGATTCCCCTTCCCTCCTTAGACTG
Source organism: Taenia solium (assembly GCA_001870725.1). NCBI lineage: Eukaryota > Metazoa > Platyhelminthes > Cestoda > Cyclophyllidea > Taeniidae > Taenia > Taenia solium. The sequence goes on along the minus strand of MIEF01005444.1, from coordinate 47,059 downwards.
ATCCAAAATCTCTGTATTCTTCCAAAATAAAAGTCCTGTTGCAGAACGACCTTGTTGGCATACCGTGGAAAGAAGAGAGGGATCTTCGAAAAGCCATTTATGACTCCCTACGCGACCAGCATCTGACTCTCTCACATCACTCTGTGCGTCGGTACAATCGCTCCAAGCCAATAAAGAAGAAGACAAAGAAGGCAGTGGCGTCAGCGATGGCAGAGTCGGTAAAGTCAGAGAAGACTGAGGTGTGGGGTTGGGGGCACGCACTAAACATGCACATCCTTGTGGTACTACTATCAAAGTTAAAATTGCGACTCCCTTGACATCTGACGATAGTTTTCAGTAGCTGCACCCCTTGTTGTTCTACTTGGTCGCTTACTTTCGAAAGGAAGCAAGAGTTCTTAACGCGCTTTTTAACGAGGCGTCATAATAACTTTAGTCTTTCGAATAATCACCATTGCATTTTTCCTCCATGATCAAATAAATGGACGAGACGCCTAGAAATAGCACCCTTTTATTGCCTGTGGTTTAAAGCATTTTGGATTATCTACAATCATTTGGTGTGAGGCATTTATTGTTAGTTAATCGGTTTTTATATTGTCAATAATAAATTTGGCTCGCTACAGCTTTTTATCCAGTATTATCAACACTTCAGCAAAAATTATACATCTCAAAAAAATCTTTACACTTTGTCAGTCTGTTGGTTGACTTCTGTCAAGCTGTTTCCAATTTAAATCAGGCGGATGCATAGCTCTCGGCCTTTTTGTCTCCTCCGTAGAAGGTGGAGGGAAGTATCTCAACAAACCCCCATCCACGAAAGTCGCGTCCTCTGCCGGGCAGCCTATCACACCAATTCCTTCTCACCTCTTCCTACTCCCGCTCCTTTGCTCTCCTCTCCCTCACCTCCGCTGCTGTGCGACGCAGTCTCGCTCGTGCTGCTACCACCGCCAAAGAGCGTCCTAAGAATCTCGCTCCACGTACACGCGCCGCTGCTCGGTGAGTTGTTGCTGTCGCCTCTACCGTCGCCGATGTTACTCCACTGGCCTCTATTCATTCGTTTGTCTCCCACTTATCACCAGCCCACCCACCTACCTCTAACTCTTCATCTGTTTTTATGTCTACTTACCTCTTTGTCTTGACTTTGCCTCCTGTCTACTTCTCCTATGGTGAAATTATCAGAAATTCTTCTCAAATTCGCTGGGTATTGTTTCCATTTCTTTAGAACAAAGGTTGACTCTCTAGTTTTCCTATTAGAAGTGGGGAGCTTTCCGTATTTTACTGGCTGTTCTGTGCTGTGTAATTATTCATCAAGGCCGTGGTCTTATTTACACGTTTCTATATGCTTTCCTTATATTTTTTAATCTATCGCCCCACCCATTTATCTAATTGTCTACTTATTTACTTACCTACCTGTATATGGCTCTGTGTAACTTTCTCTCTCTGTCCGTCCATTCCATAGGTCCATTAAACGGGATAGTGGTGGAGGACGCGGCTTTCGAGGCTGTGGGAACTCGGCGGCCATGAAGGTGGAACATGAGGAGACGAAGGAGAGGGAGAGTGTCTTCGAGGTGCTGGTTGAGGACGACGACGGTGAATTCGTCTCACAAAGTACGCCCTTGCTCACCGTTCTTTGGTCGCTTCTTGTGATTTTGTAAAAATTCGTAATGACTTTTGGTTTAGTCATTGTAGGAAAAGCTGGGATTGTCTAATAAATAGGGTTGAAAGTTGTGTAAGCTATTTTTTTGATAACTTGGTTTTACTGAAGTAGCATTTGCACCAACACCCACAGGAACTTCAAATTTGTCAAATCCTCTAATGAAATGGTTTGATGCAATGACAACTTCCGATAACTGAAGGGCTTGTCATGGTCAACTTAAGCTGCATTGAATCGATGTGTTTCAGCTTTTATCGTCCTCACACCTTGGTAGCGAAATACAGGATAATGGGCTCCAAAATTGGAATATCGGAGTTGAATCCATGAAATCAAATATTCTATATCATTAACAGTTTGCTTAAATAAGCCATCTAGTGGGGTGGGACTTCGTCTTCATCGGGTCATTTTTCTTCAGCCCGTTTTTTCTCTCCCTTACGATGGAATTTCGTTTGCATAATACCGTCGCCACAAAATCGCTATTCCTTGGTAGCTCATAACTGTGCCCTTACAACTTACTGAGACTGTCATAAGTCGAGGCAGGCAAGCCTCAAGCTTGTCGCTGCTCTATGTTTGTAAGGACATTCTTCGTCCCTTTTTAACCAATTCGTTTAGCCCATGGATTGTATCTGGGGTAATTTTGATGTAATTTTTTACTTCTTAATCTCAATCAACCGACCTTATTATTCTAATGAAATAACTCTTCGTTTAAATATACTTTGTAAGATTACCGATTGAAACCTCTGTGTAAGGCATCATTGGTGTTGTTTAATCCAATTGTAATGTAAATTTGAATGCTATGAGAATTGTTTTAACTCAGAAAAGACGTGGATATTTTTGAATACACACCCGAAGCACGACCTGATGAATTGATTTGCCGAATCGCCAGTAAAAGCCATGCCGCCTCTTGGATCATGTAAAGTTTTGGCAGCGAAAAAGCCCTGGAAATTGACCATAGCGTTAGCGGGACGGAGTTCAACGGACAACGCAGTGCGAATGCAGCAGGGAGGTCAAGCAGATGGGTCGCATGTTCTTTAATGGGCGGGATTTAGGGTCGGTAGGGCGGATGGTTTAATGAAATTACAAAAGTGAAAGCTGCTACTTATTTGAGAGCAAGTTAGAGTGATCAGATGGCCATGTCCGTGGTGCTCTACTTGATACAGAGTGGTTCAATCGTAGAACACCCGAAAGGGCGCGCACACTCGTGCATGCAAGTGGAACAAACTTTGTTCCATTACATAACTTCTGCCACCTCTCAATTGTCACTCTAAGGGTCTTCTGTGTCCATGGTCGTGACCCTTTTCGGTTCGCCAAAATCCTTGTCATTGTCTATTACTTTACCTGCCACTTCTTTACGGCCCGCAACAAAAAAGCTTTACAAATTTGACGCTGTCCATTTGTCTGAGATTATTTTTCCTGCCTGAAGATTGTCTTCACGTTTCCCATTTCCAATTAGTCGTCTCCGCCACGACGGCGAACCGCTCGACTCCGCCTAAGATCGGTCAGTCAGTCGGGACACTTCCCCCGCCACCGCCTTCGCAGCCACCGTCCACCTCAGCTCTGCCCCCCGCGCTGTGGCAGGACTCCCACGGTCTTCCTGTGGACACCCACGAATTTGTTGACTTTCTCTGTTTCTATGGTGAGTCTTCCGAATACCTCATCCCTTCCCCTTAAATACCTGATGTGGAGACCGTTTGTCTCGTTAATTTTGCATCTTTTTCCAGTGTAGGCTGCGACATTTTGGTGCACTTAGAGAACGGCTTTGGAGTAAAATTAATCCATTTACAGGGGTCTCTCCTCTCTCCGTCCTGGTGGCTTGGTTTGAGACAGCCAGCTGGTTAATAGATCATGGCGAAGTGTCGCAAGGTGCAGGTAACTCCTACCACTTAACGTACGTAATATTCCCGGGCCGGTCAAACTTGAACCACTAGCAGTAGATGCCTTCTATACCCACTGAGTTGTGATAAGTTTTCTTCTAGAATTTAGCGGAAGCGAATGAAAAGCATCGGGGGGTAATCCACAGTGGTATCACCGACGTTGTGTCCGAGTAGTTTTCCAAATCCTCACAAACCATATAATTGTGGAAGCAATTTTATTATAACCGTACACAACCCCATGGAAGGGATGGGATCATGGAGATTGAAGTGAATAGCATTAAAACTAAAGCCCTCTGTGTCGTAACAACAGACCAAGATGCGTTGTCGAATAATCAAGGTGAAATGTCAATGGGTAGATGTAGACTGCCAAACAGGATCGCTCCGAGAACTTGGGTGCCTCACTCTTGAGGGTTTGCATAGTGGGGACAAGAGGAGTATGATGCCTATGCTTGGTGAGGTTAAAGGGTAAGTGGATATGCTATGGTAAGGTAATGCCTGGAAAACTTCGAGTTATGCAGATTTGGTGGTACGCTCAAGGCGTTCGAGGTGTCCACCATTGGCTCCTGGAGAAGCCTTCGTGGCTCATACTAGTGGGTTGGGTGTGACGTTTTCTAACTGAGTGTTCACAAAGGTGGCTGCTGTGCCACAGTGTGGAAGTGGAAGCACCACAACCAGGATTGTCACTGCAACATTGACACAGTTTAGATGTCTCAGCACTGAGCGATTGGAGACGGCAGCACCGTGCGGCGATGTGCTTGAAGCAGATTGTAAACATGAGTGGGCAGCAACAAGTTCTGGTATGGTGGGATGGTCGAGGAGGGCTGTTGCTTGCTTGATGCTTTGATGAGCAGTGTCCGGATTGGTTCGAATTGGAGTGGACTGGAGCGAAGTGTAGTGAAATCGCGGTGGGTCACAGGTGCTACTTACTAGTGCATGCAGTACTGCCTTGATAGGATCTCAGTCAATTTGCTCCTGCAAAATGGGCATTCTCGTTTGGCTTGAATGATTTTCTCGTTTAAGTTCCTATCTTGTAGCGGGAGCGAACACAATATGAACTACTGAATTGATCCTTTTTGTCACTTTGCAGGGACGCCCTGCCTGTCAGAGAAGCTGGCCTGGTTTGCAGACCCACCTGGGCGAAGAGTTTTTTCCACCGGCCGTCCGAGTCCGGTGGCAGGTGGTGCTGGCAAACAGCTCTCACAATCCACTAACTCTGCCGTCCCAGCACCAAATTCCACCCCCACCTCAGCTGCTATCGCCCCAAATAACACGCCTCATAAGACGCCCGTCTTCGTGGCCCGCAAAACAGCCTCCATCGTCTCTCACCCCCTTAACACCGCCGCTGTCTCCGCCTCTCTCGCCTTCTGCGAGACTACGACCAAGTCTCCTTCAGGACAATCCGTAGGTTCCAGAGGGTGGCTACATCCTTCATTGCATTTCTCAATGAGCCAAATTTAACTCCAACTAGTCAATTTAGGTGGTCGTTTTGAGGGTGTTATGCGCTTGATACCACTTTTGGAATTTAGAAATCGTGTCGGTTTTGATGATTTCGTTGTTATTATTTCAGCTTATAAGATTGTACTAAGGGCACCACTTCGTCAATCCATGTCAAATTTATTATCGGCTTTGCTATCGTGATAGCTCCGGTGGTTGTTTTTTCCCACCTTAATTAAAGTCAACGTCGCAACTGGAGCTTGATTGACTGTTTCGGAAATTGCTTGTATGAAATTTGTTTGTCATAGCAGTGGTCATTTTTTGTCCGGATGTTAGTAATTTCAAGAAATAGCCTTCTAGTTTTAAATGAAATTGAAAAGCTGTATCGGAAGAGACTCGGTCGCGAAAGCGCAGCCCCAAGTCTAATCCTCATTATAATTTTAATCGCTGTTTGAAGATGCGCTACCTAATGCATGTGAAAATGCCTACTTCGATGGGTCCTCTAACCCATCGTCGTCATAGTTATGGACATCAGGTCTGTTTATGGCTATGTTGCCGAGTGTATCGTTAATATGAGGTTAAAGTTGTCCCATTGTTAGGTGGTCTTTGCTCCCCAACGCATTGATAGTATTTGAGAAGGCACCTCTGCTTCCAAAGCTGTGGCCTTCAGTTCATCTGTTTTATCCGTTTTGAACTTCCTTGATAGCCTTCGTAGCTTGAGCGTTCTTAATGTAAAAATTACAAGAATTCAGCTTTTTAAACTATTCTCGCTCTCATTCGCCAATGTTTGTAAAGGTTTGTACAACTCGTTTTGAGGTTAACATTGTGATTCACATTTCTTGTCTGTTTAAACAGATTTTGTGTTGTATCTACCTTATGAACCGATTTTACTGCGAGTTGGTCGTTCAGTCGTGTTAAGTTCCTGCAAAGCATGCAATCTTTGGACCAATAGGCTACTTTTGAGTAGGTCCTATCTAACTAACAGCCTTCCTTGTCCCCAACATTCCTGGTGAAATGTTTTGCTGTGACTGCCATCATCTTTTGTAGCTGAGCATGGGTAGGTTTATTGTTGCAGCTTCCTCGTCCTCCCCATTGGGCCAAATTCCTTTCCATGAGTCGTCCTCTCATTTCTGCCAATTGCCATTGTAGTAGCCTCAACGTTCATATTGGGAAAGCCGTCTGTAATCGAATTGCTGTCATTTACGTCCTTTTCAGAGTACAAAAAGCGATAATAGCAAGAATAAGAAACAATCAGAGTTGACACCGTCGACCTCCTCGTCATCATCCTCGCCGTCACCACCTGCCTCCGGTATCACGAGGCGGAGGGAGCATTTAGGTATTGTTTGATCCATTCACACTTCTTATGTCAATGGTGGAATTTTATCACTAGTTTTTGGCACGCCCAAATTATCCGCCCAGCGTTCCGATACGGACGTTGTTGCTCTTCATATCTCACATTATTTGCTTTGTGGCTGTGCACAGAATGATGTTAATTGGTTAGTTTTGCATCCTCCTACTCCTCGTACACTGCCAATTCTCCGTGTTTTCGACAACACCATGCTCTTTAATGCGCCTTGACTTTAACAGTTTTTAATATAGTGTCACTTGCTTCTTTCCATTCTCTCATCGTAATTTGCTGTCCTTTCTTTGCTACTATATGAAGTATTTTTTGTGTTTTAGTTGAAAAAGGGTCTTCACTCAAACCTATTGTCGTTATCAACAAAAAAGAGGAGGTGATTAAATAATTTAGGCTTTATTCGTAAGCCTCCTCCTTCCTATCATCTGCCTCAATGTTCTTTCTGTGTAATCGCATAGAAACTGGGAGCAGGAACTAGGTTAAACAGGGCTTCGCATTCTGGCATCAAAAAATCCAGCCGCTTGGCAAATTCTGGCAGTACACTGGGTCGGTCTCCCTTCCCCTCGTCTCTTCGTTCTGGTCTGCGGTCACAGGTGATGCGTAGGACAAGACGGCAACAACGATTCTGCAGCCAGTAATGCGGTCATAACCCCCCTTCTCTCTCTACTTTCTGGTTTGTGATAACGTCTGTTAACTGTCTTCTCTGCGCATTTTCATTTATTTGTTGTTGGGTGTCGTTGTTCATGAATTAATGGGTTAAACTGAGGTTTATTGTATTATTTATTGAATTTGTGCTTGGAACTTAGTGGATAGAATGGTGGTGCGGGTTTGTGAGGTTGACTGCTGATCGTATGCTGGAGTTGGGATCCTTAGAATTGCTCTGCGAGGTCCCAGTACGTTGTTCTGTTGTGGGTTCCCCCATGACCTTACCTGATTCCGAGGGATGGTTGCAGTATCAGCGGCGTTGACGCACTTTTATTGGAGTGGGGTCAGAGGGATATGTACCTAACGCAGTGCCGATGAGCTTTGTCGTACTCGAGTTTTGTTGTGTATTATGTCCATAAATGGACCTTTGCATAATTCTTCTCTTAATAAACTTATTTTTTAACTACTACTCCCTTTTTAATGCTATTGGTGCAGTTTTCAAGGTCATTGCGGATATTGTCTTTGCTCTGTAAGCGGCTTTTCGTATTTTTCGTCGGGAGTGTTTGCTTGGGTTGCTGGGTGAGAATAGCCTGTTCAGGATCTAACTGTTCTCACTGGCAGAGAAATAAAATGTACAAAACGACTGTGAAAATCCCGACCGACTTTGCGAATGTTGATGAGCTGTGCGATTATATCGAACGAGTTTATGATGTTAGGACAATGACGGAGCCGGGTTGCACTGGCGAAGTGGTAATCAGGACCAATCTAGCATCGGAATTGGAAGGCGCGCAAAACCTTTCTCTTCTTTTTATTGGCCCTGAATCGACGGTTAAATCCGAATTGCCTGTCAAAATCCTTAAACTTTTTAGTATTCCTACGATCCAGCGTTACCTTGCGAGAAGCTACAAGCTGATAGTCACCAATATCAATTGTACTAATTTGCTTTTTCGTGGCTCCGAGGTAGCTGTATCGATCATCACGAAAGCGCTATTGAAAATGCAACTCTCGAAACCTTGCTCCCAATCCTTAGCGGATGAGAATCTGAATAGGTTATGCCGCTTGCATGACATAGACATCAAGCAAATCGATGACATGAGTGAAGGACTTCACTCTGTGCTCTACGACTTTATTGTGGAACTTGAAAGCCTTATGAACTCTCAAAATTCTGCAATACAGAACTCAAATGGGCTCGATAAACTGGGGTTCGTTGAAGTATTCAGACAAAACAAATGTAGGTTACTGTTTCAGATACAGAACCGCCACATTTCACTTCTGATTGATCCTCAACTACCGTCTTTTGCCTCCAGCCTTGCAGAACTGGGCGCCAGAAACCCCTGTAACACGGCCGGTAGATATCCCTGCTGGTAAGTAGTTCTTGCGTTCAGTCAGCGCTGTCTCATGCTCCGCATAGCTTCTGCTAGCTGCTAACTTTCCTTTCATTTGCTGTCACTATGTCGAGTGACTACGTTAACATCACATGAGCGACCATCCTTCGCCTAATTTAAAAACGTGCCGCACTCATAAATGAATTAGTTAAGCTAATCCATTGTGGTGTACTACGTAATGGATGTTTAGCCATGGGCTCTGACGGTACCGATGCTGCTAATGGGAAGGCGTCAGAACTTCGAGGGGGCAGTTTAACTAGGAACAAAATGCGAAATCGAAATAAACGACAAATGAAGGAACAAGCATTAATAGGGCGAGCTGTTGACAGGGGCCTTGCGGATCTTGGTGGGGTTTCTCATCCACCCTTATCAAAACCTCGGAAAGGCAAGTTTTTGGTCGGTGATTTGAAGCCCTCTGTATCGTTTTGTTCGTTTAAAAAGCAAAACAAAAGCTTGTTTTGAATTGGCTCTCGTGTGTGTGCAAGAGAAATCGTCATCAGCTATTGTCACTCTAACTTAAGTAGGTAGCATTAGCGAAAGCAGCGACACTGGCGCTAAAGTTTCACATCCATCATGAAATTTTACTAACCTTGATTTATGCGAACTGCTTGGAGCGTGTGCACGTTTGGGCTTTATAATTACTATTTTTTCTTCAGCTGCCAAATCGGCTTCACGACCACGAGCTCGCAACCGTGCTCAAAGTTGTGATCAACTTGGCACACCACTCAAAGGTTAGCTTGATGCAGATTTCTATCCCCTGCATTTGATTGCAGAGTACTGAATATGCCTTATGGTGTGGGAAATGGAGTTTCACATCTTCGAATTCGTTTTTTAGTAATGTACACTAACATTTTTGAATTTCAAGAAAGGAAGAGTTGCTTGGGGATTTTGTCTTTCGCCTTTTTAAGTCTGCTTATGTGATGGCAAAGAAGCTTAATGGGCAAGCTTGGCCATAACGGTTGCTGGGACAGTCCAAAGATATATTTATTAAGCCAGTTAGTTGAATTTATAACTGTGAGTGGAACGATACTAGGTTCGGTGCTTTCAAAGTTCGAGCATTGTATGCATTAAGGCAAATGTTATGCACGATGAGGCCTTCCCTTTGTGTTGTTTCCCTGCCATGAATTTTCCTCTTAATTGACATTGTTGCATTGACAACATTGTCAGTCATTTTCCGTGGCAAAATTTAGCCCCCAAAATCCCATTTTCCTATGGACATCATCAAAAGTGCACCTGACGTTGGGGCTATATTAGGCAGTTGAGCGATTTTCAAAAGCATGCAGACTTCTTGAGTTGGTTGGAGACAGTCAATTTATGTAGTTCAACAAACATCACGAAGGAGTTTAAGAGTTCAGCTTTTGTTATGTATTGTTTTGAGCAGTAATATCACTTGTTTGCCATTTTGGTACGTTATATTGTCTTTCCTCTGGCTTCTTCCAAGCTTCTCTCATTGTTCCTCTGTCATTAGCGTTTAGCTGGATTGCTTTGGAGGCCCTGATCACTGAACGGACACTATTAGCTCTCCGGTTTTCGATGCGCTTCACTTCCGCTGGGCCATTCTGCACCCTATCCCTAGGTTAGCTTATTCGCGAAGTTCACCCTTGTATTGCAGTAGAGAGTAGACTTAGGCTCGATAAACAGTCTTCCCTGTTTTTCTTTAAATCCTTCCCTCAACTCCGATGGTTTTATTTCTCTGCTGTTGATTCGTTCCATATGGTCCAGTATTGCAGGTCTGATCTTAAATAAGTGCACTCAATTCCCACTAAAACTTCATTTAACCCATAAAGCTGTTGCGCTAATTGTTAGGCAGCAACTTCGAGGATGATTTATTTCACCGCTACGAAAGCGACCGAAGCCTGCTATTCCTGTCGCATCTTTACACAGGCATACTCAGTATTGTGGGTGTTCTGCTACCTTGCTTGTTTTTGCGTTAAGCACTCCCTTTTTTTCCCTCTGCCGCTCTCGAAACAGAGGTCAGACGCCTTCGTCCCATCGTGATAGACGGCGCTAACGTCGCTCATGGCGAGTCGTCCAAGTAAGTTCTTGTCTCTGCCTGTGTGTGAGACCGCGTTAGATCGTCGCACTCAAACTTGTCGCATTTTGCATAGTTCTACCTTCAATGTATCCAATCTGCGCTGCGTGATCAACTACTTTGTTCAACGCGGTCACGAGGAGATAGCGGTGGTGCTGCCCAGCGATGGACAGACACCCTGTGCTACAGTCTTTTCACCCACGGAGATTGCTAAATACTTCGTCTTCACGCCAGTCCGACGCCTTGATCGAGGCGTTCGGCCCCAAAGAACTGATGACGACAGGTAAAGAGGGAGCGAGAGGCGGTCCCACTTGTCTCATTTTGCCACATAATGCTTGTGTGTCCCATTGAAAAGTCCACACTTTCCGCAAATCTTTTGTAGCTATTACATTATTGCATTTTAGGGCCCGGCGTCCCCTCTCCTCTCACGATATTACAGTCCATTATTTCGGTTTCTTAAGGCTTACCTCCTCCTGTTTGGTATAAGCTAGCTAGGTTGGTGCCCAGAATCCCGAATTTTGTGTGTCATTTGCTACTAGCCTCCATTGCTCTCTGACTTGGATTACCTCCCTCAAGCTTCGCTTTGTAGAAACATTTTTCTCTGCGAGAATTTGGATTTGCATTTGCTTGATCAAGATGCTATTCGTCTTACCGTAGGAGAGGATTATTGCTTTTTTGTCCTTTTACTACTTGCGCGCCACTGTTTGCGAAATTTTCAGACGTAGGATCTGCCTTGAATGGATATCTCCTGCGATTCACCTTTCTTGCATTAGTATTGCACCGGTTTAGCTAAGTTTCGCGATTAATCTTTGTCCATAAATCCCTCTTGGCCCACCTGTACTTCAGCGTGATCTTGCAGTATGCCCAGGAAAAGGAGGGTGTGGTGATCTCCAACGACCAATATCGCGACTGGCTGAAGGCGAGGCCCGAATTTCGCGACCTCATCGAAAATCGGTAAGACTCCGTCCCACCCCAGCCCTCCACCCGATCAATTGCACTCTCCACCATCAATTTTCTTGCTTTCAGTGTGATTCCGTACAGTCTTCGAGGGGGCATTTTCATAATTTCTTACTACCCTTTGGGCAAAAATAAACCCTACCTCGACGAAATCCTCGCCTTCCCGAGGTAATTCGCCGCCGCCGTCACTCCTCTTTCGCACCAGATTTCGGGTCTGCGGTCGATGCAATTTCCCAACTGATATTTTCCTAATTTTTCTCCCGCTTCCCTCTCTCGCACATTTGTCTTCGAGAGTTAGTGGACGTCTTTATTTAAATAATAAATATAGTATGTACAACTGCACATTATGTCATTTATTTACCGACGAGTAAAGCGAGGAGTGAACTGTACGCGTATGAATGAGACAATTAAAAAGCCTTTCGCGAGCGCTTGCCACCCGCGGTTGTTGGTGGTTGCGTTGGCCGTTTCTCACCAGTGGTAGGTTCGGCAAGGAAGGAGCAGAGAAGATCACGACTATCGGAGTCGGACTTTTGGAAAAGACGCATCAGAAGGCTAGGAGGAGGCGCCGGGGGAAGAGATCCGTCTTCTTCTCCGTCTGTCTCCTCTTCTCCGCTCGTAACCTCCAAAGAAGCCTCCACATTCGAAGCTGTGATGTCCGAGGGAGCCAGAGAAGCAAGGTTGGCTGATGAGGAAACGCCATTGATGCAGTGCCGTGACTTGATGTTCTCTTTCTCACGAATTCGAAGCGCCTCCGGTAGATGGTCGGGATTCATTATACACTCCTTCTTGTGACTCTCCAGCTGGCACAGTGGACCGATATAGCTGCAACCCGAGGAACGCCACGGACAAGCCACCTGGATGAGCAAATAAGTGATGCATTCTAGATGGTTCCGTCACTGAACTCTCGCATGTATTCAAGCAATGGAATAAGCGCAGTTGAGTATTTCCTTCCCAACTCGCGACTTCCTCATAGCCCACTTCTATTCAAATGCAGTCATTGATAGCCTCGTGCAGTCAAAATCTCCGCAAAATGCAGAAGTTTCGAGGCATTAAAAACTTAGAGTAATCGAGACGAAATTATTGGCGGGAGGTAGCTTTTGTAGTCCCTTAGGTTTGATTCGTGCCAATCACAAAATTCATTCCCATGGGATGGATGGCATCGAGAATAACTCAACAAACTTCTTAGCAAGAATCCATAAAGCAAAACTGCATAAAGCTGAAATAATGCCTGTGAGATATACAGAAACACTGACTCGTTAAGTAAAACTAGAGGTCAAAACATGAAGACGTACAGTGTAGTCGCCAATTATACTTTCAAGGATGAAATCGTGGTGCATTTTGGACATATTCAAAGGTTTTCGGTCAACTGGACAATGCTTTGCAGTCTGCAGCCACTTGGAAATGCACTAAATGTAAAGATTTAGTACATGAGCGCAGTGCACAAACCAAGAACGTCAACATATGAAAAGCATGGGGACGCCAGCTTTAAAAAAGCCGACAGAGGTATGGAATAGACGGCTTACACCAAAACAGTAACTGTGACCGCAAGGCGCCCGATATGGTTTTTTAAAAACTTCGGAGCATATAACACAGATGAGGTGAGGGCTGATAGCGTTTGGACGAGCAAATGTCCGTTCCTCCTGGTCACATGAAAGATCAACTTTCGAAGTATCAGATTTTCCTCCACGACTGCAGGAACCATTCGCATTCCTCGATCGAGCCAAACGAGTAGACGACCCCCTCTGAGGAGCCATAAGTGGTTTGGACAAACTTGACCACCCGGGTCAGTACAGCGAGTGGCTAAAGAGAGAAAAATAAGCAATTGTGCATTAAAACATTGATATTCAAAAAATTTCAGCGGCTGAAATTGTTGACTAAGGCAACGGCTGTTTTAATTAAATATTCTGCACTGCTTTATTATTTGTGGCTTCACTTTATCTTGAAATCAGCTGCGCAAATTCGATGCTTATGAAGCTCCACATTAATTTTCAAGAAAATTTAGCAATAGAATAAGGATGTTTATTTTTTGTGGATAGGTGAAATAAGTTGAAGGCTCACGTAGCGTGCCAAGACTTCCTTGGAGGCAAAAGAAGGCATACTACTGGGCGGAAAATATGCTCAGCACATCGAAGGAATGAGGCCGTAATTCTTTATTTGTTCAAACTGACGGTTTCAATCACTTTGGTGGCCATAATGCACTAGCTGGTTGGCTGGCCTCCGGGCCATACCAGCAGTCCCCAATCCCTCTGTTTCCAGAATATATGCATTCAGTCCTAGTACCATGCCTTCTTTTGCCTTAAAGGAAGTCTGGGGACGCTACATTGGTGGCAGCGGAAAGCGGACCCAACTTTGATGGATTTTATCCTGCTCCATGCCGCTTCTGGCAAACTTTGGCGGTGTGAAAGAAGTGCATGTGCTACGGATGGGAGAATCCCTCACATCCCATAACAGAAGGGTCGAGATCGACGTTCATCTTCGGCACCTACCTCGTCCTTGTGTTCGACAGGGAAGCTATTAACAACTGAAGCGACAATAGCTGTGAACTCCATTTCCAGTGGAAATGCCAAGAGCAATCAGCGACATTGTGGTCATGCATCCTCCGTAAGCTCTCGCATCTCTCATTGGGCAACTTGCCTATCTTTGTCAAAATGTGTGTCAACAGATGTAGAATGTACACGACGCCACTCGTTAGCATCGTTTTATTCTCTGCACACTTGGATCGCATGCATTTTGTTCCTATGAGGCCCGAGCGCCCCATTTGCTCAGAGTTCTACGATACCCTCATATTTCTTCTACGGCATCAAAAAGCCTGGATACACAATATGTGCTGTGTGTCTCGACCCATTCGAAAACTTGGATTCTTACTCACATCTTTCATTGGGCCGCATTATCGTATGAGAGGAGATCTAAGAAATACGCCTTTGCTGCACCGAGTGTTATGCGGAATTGGTGACACTATAAGAAGACATGCGTTCAAATCTCGATGACTGGCACGGCTGGCTCGTGGGTGCCCCTCACAGCATTGATTGCGTTGTGGTGGCTGACACGGGAGGCTGACCAAGGGGAGAGTCGGAGGCGACGATCAAAAGAAGAAAATGCCGGATTCGGTCACTTAGGTGGCCATATTGTACTGTCCAGTTGGCCGTCCTCCGGGCCGTGCCAAGAGTCCTCAAGCCCTCTGCCTTAATACTATGCCTACTTTTACCTTAAAGAGAGTCTCGGGACTCTACAAGCCTAGGTCCAGGTTTTTGGTACGTGAACTCTAGAAGGCCAACCATTATTCACCAGTCTGATTGCACTATTTCCGTACCGTGTTTGTGATTAAAATACGGATTTTGCCTGCTTAAGTCCCATCTTTGATTATGTTCACTTAAGTGACAATATTAGCTTTGCCGCGTGAACTAGCTTCTAAGTCATGCCAGCCGACTTAAATACTATGCCTTTTGCTGTCTTTGGAGCAGTCTGATCTTGCTACAATGAACGTGTAAACGAAAAATGCATTATTGGTGAATGTCTGAATTTATTCGATGTGTCTCGTGACCCTAGATTACATTTGAGACTCTAAAGCTTAACTCATGGAAACTTAAGGAGTGACACGACCAAATTTTTGTTAAGTGCTGCGGCTGATCACCCATTCAACGCCTTTGACTTTCTTGCAGGGAAGACGATAATATTAGCAATAATATAGACTAAGCAACGTGAAATTTGTTCACTGATTATATCTGCTAGTAGATTTTCCAACGTTGCAGTGTTAAAATCCTTTATTAGCAACTGTTAACCAGGCTTTTTTTCTTTATGATTGTAAAAGTTAAGCGATGAATTTTGGATCTCAGGTAATCTTCATAAGAT
Source organism: Taenia solium (assembly GCA_001870725.1). Taxonomy (NCBI): domain Eukaryota; kingdom Metazoa; phylum Platyhelminthes; class Cestoda; order Cyclophyllidea; family Taeniidae; genus Taenia; species Taenia solium. The sequence continues at coordinate 31,878 of MIEF01005444.1, read as the reverse complement.
ACGTTTGTTTGCTCACGTTTTAAATTTTTTAGACGAGTCTTGCCTATTTGATAAAACTTTTAACAATGAACCAGTTTGTTTTTTGGCTCTTGTTTAGCCTCTCCAGTTAGATGCGTTCTTCCGTCGCGCGCCCTTGGATTAGTTCCGTTCGTTTGTGTATTCCGTGTCCGCCATGTCCGGTAGGCCTCCCGCTAAGGCAGGTTATTGGTACTTTGGTGGTTTGGCCAGTGCTATGGCCGCTGCTGTCACTCACCCCTTGGACTTGTTAAAAGTGCATCTCCAAACTCAACAAACAAAAGAGTTTGGCATGATCAGAATGGGGGTGAGGGTCTTTAAGAGTGATGGCATTCTGGGCCTATATAACGGTCTTAGTGCCTCCCTTCTCCGCCAACTTACGTATTCTATGACACGTTTTGGTGTCTATGAGTCCTACAAGAACTCCGTCGGGCGAAAGATGACCTTTGCCGAGAGCGGTGGCGTCGCTATGTTCGCTGGTTTCGTTGGCGGCATAGTGGGTAACCCCGGTGATATGGTAAATGTCAGGTTCGTATTGTGCACTTTGTTGACACCTTATAAATGGAGGGGTTTGGATCTCACCTCTGATTTTTTTAGGATGCAAAATGATGTGAAGGTTCCTCCTGCTCAGCGCAGAAAGTAAGCCCTCTAAGTGTTTCTTATCCTCCATGTGGCGAAGCCCTAATGTAGAACTTCCTTTTTAGTTACAAACATGCCATTGATGGACTCATTCGCGTGGCTCGTGAGGAGGGTGTTGGTGCTCTTTTCAACGGCGTTTCGATGACCGCTACTCGAGCCACGTTCATGACTTTCGGGCAGTTGGCCTTCTATGACACCTTCAAGGGCCTGCTTTTAGCCACTGGCTTCTTCCATGATAATCCGGTCACTCACTTTTCTGCTTCCATTGGTGCTGCTGGTGTCGCCACTTGCATGACCCAACCGTTTGATGTCATGAAGACACGCCTGATGAACGCTCCACCGGGCAAATACTCGGTAGGCTCACCCCCCACCTCTTTTGGCACCATAATCGAACTTGTCTGGTTTGGTGATTGTTATCCCCCCTTTCTTGCATTCAGGGTCTGGCTGCTTGCGGCCTTGACGTGTTGCGCACGGGTCCACTAGGTTTCTTCAAAGGTCTCGTTCCCGCTTTCATCCGTCTTGGTCCACAGACGGTTCTCACTTTCATATTCTTGGAGCAGTTGAAGGCGAACTTTGGCTACATCCCCACCGACACCGCCAAGCCAAAGGCGTAATAGGCATGTCTCCCGCGCTGTAGCTAGTCATCTGTTTGTTTTCCCCAGCTGTATTGCATTTGTTGGTTCTGTACTTCCATAGGCTAACCCAATTGCATCATGTTTGGAATAACCAGACTGCTTTTTCGTTGCGCGTTTGCCTTGCGAGGGATGGATCGAAAATAAGTACTTTATGCTCGTCATTTATTTTGAATGGTAGTCCTCTCGACGAAACAAACCAAAATTTCATGTACAATCTGGAGATTGGGAAGGAGGGAGAGGGAGTGGTGCTGACGCTCGTTGATCCGCCAGAGGGCGGGACTTGGCGTCGTGCTTAATTTGCTATTTCCGCGGAGCTTGTGCTCCCAGGAGGTCGTCGATAGATGCTCGTCGTCTGATGTCTCGGACGAGGCAGCGTCTTAGGGCCTACAAGTCAACGAAACAAGTGCAGCGCAGAAGGGTTGGCTCAGTTGCTTCGCATTGTAGGGGTTTTTCAGCCACGCAGGCGATGTGGTAATGCGTTTGGGCTTACCTCGTCAAGTTTGGTGTTATCCACATGAGGAAAGTGGATAGTAACGGCAGGCGAGAGGATTGCACTCATGATAGCGGTCTGATGAGCCCTACCAAAGGGCGTCTGGCCGTGTAGCATCTCATAGAGAATCACTCCCAGTGCCCATATATCCGTTTTCAAGCGAACCTGAAAACGCCAATACAAGCCAACTTTACACTTCGGATGAGGCAGGATGTGAGGTTGGATAGGTGCCGATCACATGCCCACACTAGTCTTGTTGTTAGGCCTTTAGGAAGGTACAGTAAAGGAATTTGAAGCTTTATTCCAAAATGTCCAGATAAAAGCACGCTTATCTTTCAAGAGTATGGATAAAGAGTGGTTAGGACGAACGAGTCGCCGATGTAAGCCACTTTGAATGCACTAAGACGAAGTACTTCCGTCAAGCTCCGCATCGTAGAGGGATTACATGCGACTTCATGAGCAACAAATCAAGTGGGTGGAAGAAAGGGTAATTCTGAGCCGATTTGAATCGGCGTTGTTGAAAGAAACAAGGAAAGCTCATTCCATTTACGAATATCTTGTGACATCAAGAGGAGACAGTCCAACTAGCGTTTCAAAGACTGGTATTGGGTACCAGGTTAGTTAACACGAAATATCTCATTCGCCACGTTTGAGGATTGACAACGGAGAAGAAGTGTCCTTATTTTTAGCACAAGTGGAATGCAATAGAAACGATGTAGGCCAGAAGGGAAATGCTCTCACGGAGCACTCTTTTAGCTTGCATGAAACAAGCAAAAACTGTGATATTGCCAACAGCTTGACAACCAGGCATAAATGGGCTCTTGCACCGCATTACCTGACTACCTTTAAAGCATTCTAACTCAGAAGCAACGGTGGGATTGCCTTTTGTGGTGTTTTTTTTGCAGCAAAACGAATCACACGACAGATGACGTCGAATCGCACCCACACATGAGGCGCAGCCCCGTGCGGAGAGAAGAGAGTACCAATTGATGAGACGGGGAATACAACAATATGCTCTAGTTTGAGGTGCCAAAGCAAGCCAGGCAGACATCAAGCTATCGACTAATCAACACAGCCTTAGTTGTTGTTCGACGAAAGAAATGTAAATATTTAAAAGTGGACTTAGGTGGAGATGGCAAATTAAACGCAAAAAAAACTTCAGCGCTCTATGACTATAAAACACATCAACAATGCATGTTATTTCCCTCGCGACCAGATTATTTAAATGTTAACCAATAAAAGGAGGTGAGAAAAGTTTTGTTTTAAGCTACAAATATTGGTGCGATAGAACAATAGATCAGCGGCATACTTTTGAATGCCCTTCCTGCGATTGTGTCACTAATGCCTTACCAGGGATGCTCCTAGTAATCAACTTTTATTTTCCAAACCTCAGGAGCGCTATTTGCCGAGTAATCTAACGATTTTACAAATGGAATGACGCACTCCCAATGAGCAAGTGCGAGGAAAGGCATCCGCTGACGACTAAAAGAAAAGAGGCCAATTTCAAGGCATACCTCTTCCCTGAATGCCCATCAGCAGCTCTAATAAGATCTGGCAAAATTATTATTTATGCTTGGTATTACTGATGCAGACAAAAAAAACACCAAAAAGTATTTACTTACTCACAAACCATCAGCGATTCAGGTCATGGTATCCACTTAACACCATGAAAGGTCACCCAGTATTCCATCCATTCACTGCCAGCTGCCACTGCCATTTTTGAGCACTTTCAGTCCTGTCTCATTGTTATCAAACTCTCCTCTCACACATCCAGACAGACGCACACACATCCGAGTAAATTACCCCACCCAAGATGTCAAAAGCACGAAGTCTTGGGAGCGTTTCCACAGCGAAAATAAGCCTCCAAAGTAGGGACGGCATATGCCCCTCCAGTCAGGAAAGAGATTTAATTTCACATTATCTAATATATTATCAACTGATTAAAATTTTTAAGTTCTTCAAATCAAAGGCATCATCAGTCACCGGTAAGCATTGGAAGGAGCGAAGTTGAAGAAGAGCCAAGAGAAAAGAAAAGAGGAAGTCTATTCAACAGAGTTCCGGAGTGAAATGAGACTAAGTTACGGTAGAGTTAATTGTGCACTAGAAATCAAAAACACCTCCAATCGCCTACGGGTGCATGGCCAACCCCAAAATCGCATATTTTAATGTCCCAAAGGATGGATTCAACTAACATGCTAGCATCGACTTGGTTCTGGAGCTAATCCGTATTGACTTCTACTGTTAGACACCCAATGTCTAGGCCATCTGTTCGTGCGACTGGATGCGTACGCCTGCGTGGTAGTGACGGGAGCACTACGCCTCGGGGGCACCGGACAATAAAGCAAGCAATAGTTGGTAATCCTGCTTAATTAGTCAAGAAAAGGTGGTAAATGGAGGAGCTGGACACAAAGATGACCAGTTTGAATGACAATCTGTATGGATGAACGGTGCTAAGATGAATCTTCAGAATCCTGTTGCACTAGAGTCGATTGGTGATGCAAGCATCGATAAGTGGTTGACGAGTTACGCAAGGGTGGAGAGGTGCTACTGGCAGTGTGAGACACACCTGAGCAAAAGCATGTGAGATAAAGCGGTCAAATGGAGAGACATAACAATGATTGAGAAATTGGATGTGAGTAGACTCAACACATGAAGGGCTAACAGTTGCCTACAGAGTGTGATATATGTCAAAGCTAAAAGCAGCTAGCAAGCTAATCGGTGGAAATTACTAATAACATGTTTGAGAAATTCAGGCACAAAGTGAAAATGAATGAGGAGCACATAGAATTTTCGAGTCGGATAAGCACGGCGGCGCTGAGCACAACCAAAAAAGCAAGGTCATAGACTATAGGACTTAAAAATACGTACATCCAATTAATGAAATGAGATCAGCAATGCCCAAACTCAAATACCGTTAGATCGAAGTTGAGAAGAGACTACTGCACCCATCCAAGCGATTGGCCATGGACGATAAGTGGGATTAGTGTGTGGATGTCTCAATGGAAGGGGAGTAAATGTTGACAAAAATTGAGGCTAGTAGACACCCACAGAAGGATGCTACTGAGGCAAGATTATGTATGACCGAAAGCTTGTTAAAAGTATTTACTTGCCATACTTCAAGCCCGCCAGTTCGTCGAGGAGATTTGATGCACTTCCATTGCCCAATTTTGAAAGAACTATTTCTGAACTCGCTGACAAACCATTAAATGCGTGCCAGTAACAAATGTAGGCCCTACTATAAAACAAATGCAGCAACGTAGAGATTTGACCACACCAGCACAGAGGCTAATAGACACAGATCGGAGAGACCCTGTCACGGCAGAAAGCTCTGCGCCTAGAAGGGCGTAAGCCATGCGGATGCTTGCAGCTGAGAGGCCAGGATGAATGGAGTGAAGGCGACTATAGTGAAGGGAACGCATAAATCAGCAACATGATTTTGCGTGAGTTGGAACTGATTGAATAAGTGCGACAAATCAAACCGCACAATTCAGATGGAACGAGGAAGTGCAGATCAGAAATGGAGAGATGGACAAATGGACAGAAGGATGAACTCCATATTGACATGTGGATTGGTATGCCAAAGATAAACTGGTCACGGATGGAGAAATGAGTGAGTGGATAGTCAGTACAAAAATTAGAAATGGATGGATAAGTGGGTGGTTAAGTGGATAGATCAAATGTAGACTGATGAATCGGGCGAGCATTAGGCCATAAATGATCTCAACATCTGCTACTTTTGTTTAATGCCACGTTATAAAGGAACACGGTTCACATTAAAGCCCTGGTAACAAGTCCTATCACACTACAGTTATATGAAATTAAACTTTTACAGAGAAGATACATTCACGGAGTAATTAACATCTCAGTTGGAAGGGTCGTCTAACCCCAATCCCAACAGATCAACAACTGTGGAGAGGGATGAATCAGTAAGTCATTTATGGGTGATTAGAAAGGTGAGCGAATGGACCGGAAATGAAGTAATGGATGATCGCTCCCATTCCATGATCGTATGGCCTACAGGCCAAACTACTGTCCACTTTCGCAACACCAAATAAGCCATCAAAACAAGAATAAAGTATCCACACAACCGTAGAATAGGCTGACCCCACCTTCGCATCGTTTCCATCATCGATGTTAGCGAAGTTGCCACCAGCAATGGAAGTGAGCTGCTCGGGACTCATATAAATAAGGGAGCCCATGGGCTTCTCCAGGTCCATATGAGTGCAGTCTGCGGGCAGACGTTGGCTAATGCCCAGGTCAATAAGCTTCAGCATGCCCCGCACTATCACGAAGTTCTCCGGCTTCAAGTCCAGGTGCACGATTCCTGCAGGAAATGCAACAAAGCATGACCATCTTGCATTCATTTTTATCGTCGTTAATTTGGTGAAGAGATAGTTGGACAGTACTACACGAGTCTTTGCAGTCTTCCACAGTACGGCCTCCACGAAGATGATAGTAAATTCTATTCATGGCTTTCAACCAAGTCTTTCCCTACGTATAGAATTTAGGTTTTCCCAAAAGGGTCTCCGGGGTGATGACGGGGAGCCCTCTGACAGCAGTTCCTTGATCCCCCTGGATAGTGGGCGTGTCAACGCCTTCAGAACCAATAAAAAAACTGCACTAATGACAACCGCATAAACATATTTGTCCGCATAGCCGGAACTTCTTCAATTTTCCTCCGATTCGGGCCACAGTATCTGCAACACATTAGCGCCATTCACGGTCACTTGCGCCACTGCGCCCTTATGACTCCCAACTTCTGCCTGGATCGACGGTTTGGTTCAAAAATATGATCATCTTCATGGGCCATTCAGTGGTTTCAATTCAACCGGAGAAGAAAGGCATCGGCTACATAAGTGGGAATGCACAATGGAGAAATCAAGGGTGCGACACCAATGACCTGGCATTCAGCTTAGTTTAAAGCTCTACACCATGGCCTGGGATGGAGTGAAACGTGCATTTACATGAGTTAAGGTAGTTAGAAAAATAATCAGAATAAAACTTTGGGACCTCACATCCCCCTCGTGTTTTTGCGAACCTAAAACTAACACGGACAGATGGTTGAACGGCATCAATGTGACAAGGAGTAGGGAAGGCATGAAACCAGGTCTACACGCCTTAGAAACCGCTTTATGTGATGCATTTCAATAAATCGGGCATGAAATGTCTTCACTATAGAAGATCACTCAATTTTAGGCAACACCTACCAACTAATTTCATTAATCCAATTTCCCAGCAGAGAACATGGTGACTGAACCCCATCAAAATCTCCAAGTTGGATCAGCACTACTGTATTTAAAAGCAATGATCCCCTGATGGCCGCGTTGTAGAACTATCGCCAGGAAAGGTAAGGAAGGTGTCACGTTATCAAATATGCTATAAACCCCCCAGCTCTGCTCAGAAAGGTCAATAAGCCTGTGTAGCATTCAGGAAATAAGATAACTATTAACTAAAAGCCCTTAATTAAATTGCTTTGGAATTTAGTAAAAACCATTGAGAAACATTATTCCCGAGAGATGTGCTTGACTTTTACACTAACTTGGCCTTTAAAAATTCCGGAAAGTCAATCACTGCATGAAAAGGCCGATATTTCACCAATGTCGAAGGTCATGTCGGTATGTAAAAACCTGCGTTTAGGGGCCTTAAAGGCCACCAGGTCACCAGAGAGGACGCCGAGTTAAATTCAGACGTCAACTTGTTAGCGATTCTACAGATAAGATAGAAATGCCAGAGATTCGTTAAAGATACATCACCTACCTTCTGCCATGGGCTCAGTGTACTGAACACGGCCAGTGAGCCATGTGGATAAACTGACTCGGTGTCAAAAGATCTTAGTAGTTTCCGCATTTCTCGAGACCAAAAACATCTAGACCTGAATGTTCATTTTTTTTGTAAAACTAAAAGGACTGATTTGGAGGTCTTGCAACAAGCACAGCTGGGAGCCTAAGGCAGCTCAATTCGCCTGATTTCCATCAACTTTTCAACTTTCCGAAGCCTCAAGATCTACCATAACTAAAAAAATCAGATTGTAAGAGAGGACAAACGTCATAATTGGGATCTAAATCCAACACTGCAGGAGAAATTTTTACTCGCCTAAAAAGACTGTATCAACTAGACAATAATAGAGCGAGAGTTGAGCAATTCCAGGGTTCAGGACGCGTGATGTCCCGACGAGTACACACAAATGAATAGTACGGCCGAGTCAGACCAAAGGATGTTACCACAAGGAGCCCAAACATCTGGAGGTTACGGTTGTAAATGGTTAGGGTCAACCCTTGCATACCCGTACAGGTTTCATCACCTCCTGGATAAAGCAATTTTGCAGTGCCAACCCAAAACTATATGATATCACCGATATTCAGTGTCAACTAGAACGGTAGTTCAGCAAGGCGTCCACAAGAGGCGCAAACTACTGTGGGGAAAATTTCTGACACATACCAACGTGGAGCGACCAATTATTCGCTCATAATAGCTTAGTCACCATGACGACCTATGATCCCGTTATTTTACACCACCTCCGAAGGGCTAAAAAACCAGTCTCCTTCTCCTGCGTTCCTATTCCATTTCATTCTCCATCAGCATTACTGAAGGACTGAATGAAGTTCTCCCACTAACGTGTCTTGCCGTGGCAAGGGACATGGAGTGCAGCTCTTTCTTTTGACCGATCCTGCCTGTTTCTGAAGCACTTCCCTTACGCGCATTGAAGTGGTATTCAGTAGGCCTGAGTTGCAATTATTTTCTAGTTTTCTAGTTATGAATTGATGAGGGCTACAGACTACTACCCTAACAAATGTTGCGATAAAAAAGGTGTTTCTCACCACACGCTCGATAGCAAATTATTCGAAAAAACGCGTTTCTATAACATAGAATGAAAAAACAAATTGGTGGAGTTTGTCGACACCCATTGATAGAGCAAGTGGGCCAACTTAAGTAGTAGCCTCCGCGACTTTCACACTTGATGTGAGTGTGAAGAGATCGCAGCACTGCTCATGGCAAGCACCGGTACGACCTGTTTTTGACACGATAATCTCCATGATTGAGGATGGCGGGTCAGTCTAAACAACTTCTGGACGATGCATTTTGCTACTACGCCTCCTTCAGAGGTTCAACCAACATTGTACTAAGTTTCAATAAGGAGTGACGCAAAGTCAGACTTTGGTATGCGTAAATGAAAAGACGACAAGCGTTTTGCAAGTTCCTACACGTTGAAAGAGGCCACCACACCGAGCTATAGCGCAAATCGCACAAACTCTTATGTATCGGGGTCAATAGGGTATCTTTGCGCAAGTGTAAGAGTACACAAAGTTTGACAGGACAAATCACAAAGACATGCCGATTTGGGGTGAACCACTAACTTGTTCCATACTCTTGAAGCGTACTAAGAGCAAGTACCTATTTGGGGGCAACGGATCTGGTTATGTAAACTCCTTAACACAAATTTGCTATACTGTTCAAGGTAATGGCTCCAAAGTATGCGGACTAGTCGCAACAAAAGCTTAATTATAGCTGACTAGGCATCTGCTCTAAAGTATTCCGTTTAAGACAACTCGGAAACGCCGGAAAATGTCGGAGGAAATTCAAAGTGATTGAGAACACTTGGGAACAAAGGCAGTCGCGACTTAGAGCGAATCATTGGAGCAGAATGTCAAGTTGACGCTTGGATTCTGGCGTTTACCCGATGCATCACTAATGCAGGACATCAAGCCACTAGTGGCAACATCCGATTGCAACCACTTTAAGACCCGATCAGTTGGTAGTAAACGCATATTTGAGGTCGTCTACTAACTTGTTGTTTGGGATTTGACATCAAACAGATCAACAAGACTAATTTAGGACATGAGATGAAAATAACAGATTCACTGATGAACACCTAATCGAATTCGATTCAATGCATACTGTATACTTGCTGCCGTGCCTTCTTTGGTTCATTCAACATGTAAGAACTTTTAATTTGGCACCAGCACTGCATTAATCCCCTCTCCGAATTGCTTTAGTGTGCATGAAAAAGCCTCAAAATTTAGCAGGCTCTTAGTATGCTAACCGCCAGCATCACACACACGTGACATGCGTCCTTGAGCAGGTTATGGCGATTGGTTGCATAAATTGAGCCTCAACCAGATTGGCTGAGCTCAATGCAGTAAAAACAGATGCAGAGGCTATTCGTGAATCGAGGATGGTTGCATGTCTTGGAGAACGTGTGGCACTGATTCCACGAGCCGGTCGTAGCGACTAACGACGACAATAACCAATCAAAATGAAAAAGACTTGCTCAGAAGTCGGATTTACACTTAAGACTCGAAAAACTTGAGGGCGGGAAGCACGAACAGGTGTCCCCGTCGGGAAGCAAATCTCTGCTAGCTCGGTATAATACATTGCTGTGACTGCAAAATCGCAGGGGAGTAAGAACAAAAGGTTACGTGCGTGGTGCTTCGAGAAGTTCATACACGTAGAGGGCAGGATCATGCTGGCACCATTATACTGATATTCTGGCGGCCACTGGTGCAAGTCAGCTAAATGCAAAATACAGGTTTTTTTTAAACAGGGAAGAGAGACTCACGTCAACAGGGGATCAGACGGTGGAGATGCGAATTAAAATCGAGCAAATGGATGTAACGGACAAGAAGGGTAGTGAATAGGTGTACTAAAACCGTCCTCAAAGCGAAATTACACTAAAGCAAAATATTCACGGCTTAAAAACGCAACTAACTCATCTATTGAAAAAGTCCTTATAACTCTTTCAGAATCTGTTGCGTGAACAGCTTAAATAACCAGTAGATAAGATCAGATCTTTAGTCAACCATTTAAAACTGGGGTAGCAACATCATCTGGCCGACTTGAATGAAGGAAATTTCAAGACCAATTCAATAGTCGGCTCCGCTATCGAGGTCACGGCAACTCTTCGACGAAGACTGGAGACCAAGCCGGCCAACAAAACGTGAGGCCGATTTCGAGCTTTGACGTAGGGATAGTTATCAAATCCTGGGGATGAGCCTTGATGCAATGTTCCAAGTGGCTGACGTGGGTTTGCATTTGAACACAAGTTCACAAGGGCATTGAGTACTACTGAAGCAGGCAATGAGCAATCTAACTTCGAGGAAAGGATAACATCATCACCTACAACTAGGCGTAGCTTTGAAAAATCACGCATCGCGTCGAATTTTGCTTCAATCCAGGCGCCTTCTCGTCCTCCTGGGGATGATTTTATGAGACCTTTAGATAAGTCAAAGCGCCCTGACCGCCATCCAAACCGAGGACTTTGTGAATCGCCTGGCCAATCATCTGCACCACCACCTACGCAAAACCAGGACTAACCTGAACTCCAGACGGGGAGTGACGCAAAGGCCCGCCCAACGTCAGTTTTGGCCAATGACTCACCGAGTCATGACTTGGAGTTGAGGCAGCTGTGACTACCTGGCTTTGGTGCCCCAACAGCTGCCTTTACCTTGCCTATCACGCCTTGGCCTCAATTTACATGCCATTGGACTCATTTTTGAGGCATCAACCTCACCGGTTTAATGAGAAGGAAAAAAGGATAAATGTCTTTTAGGCAGAAGCCTTCGAAACTCCTTTGACTGATTTCCATTGCGTCGAGACATTGTTGCGCCCTTGAAACAAAAAGGGAACCAACCAAGGAGTCAACTTGCCTCAAAAGTGACTGTCGAGAAAGTTTAGTCGCTTTAAAGACGAATTGACCAGTACCAACAGGAGTCCAGCAGTAAAATTTTCAGCTCATAACTTCTTTAAATAGGTTATAAGGGACGCTGGAATGAAGTGATTAAGACCTGCCGTAGGGATGGGGTGTCAAGTGGCAATTTGAAGCCACCGGTTTTTATGTCGTCGAGGCTAGTCGCAGCGCTTCAGTGCACCTCTATCGAAGTAGAAAGTTTGCCCAAGTCATTTTGTATCCAACACACCTCTTGCGCCTTGACAGAGCATCCGTCAAGCAGTTCAGTATTAGCCACTTTTAAATGGTTCAACATTACCGAATGCTAGCAGTAACTGCGCCCAATCTTACTGCCGATTCACCCACTTCTCTCTGACACGACCAATGGCTACTTCCCACCCATCGCTGCGCCTTCCGGTAATAGCAACTCAGGGGAGAGCCTGAATATTTGTTCGATGGTGTTCGATGTTGCGATGGTCAACGCATGGTTGCTCCCAAAAGCGAGACCGAATCCCAATTCCAGCATACTTCAGATTTGCCGCGTGCTGTGCACACCCACCTGCACTGGTTTCCGTAGGCATTCGTGTTTTTGTCTCCTCCATCGTGCCTATTTCCTCCTGTGCGTTTGTACGAGGATTCAGAGAACAAGCATGTGGTGTAACTAAGCGCCTGATTGGTATTTCAGCTTGATTTCAATGATACCCACTATTCACATTAACCCTTCGGAAAAAATGCTCCTTTTCTACCTGAAATTTCTCGTAGTTTCGTTTGTTTGAGTATTACAGAAAGAATTCTTACAGCCGACAGATCCCGTGTGGTCTTATTTAGAATGTCCTTGATGTTTTTTCCGTAAAAAAATGAAAACCCTCTCAAACAAAAAGGTAAGAAAAAATACCTGTCCCTACTTTCCACTCAAGTTGTCCTCAGCTCAGGTGTCCCAGTGTGGAATGTGACTCCCCCAGTTACGCATCAGGTCAAATTCACCCAAAGCGTCAGTGGAAAAACCACTTCGGTTATGGTCTACATCGGGTTCAAGAGTACAGCCTCGCTTTCTTACCTGGTTTCACTAAGACCGCCCCAAGAAACAACTATATTTCAATATACTGGTAAGGCTATTTAGAAATCGCGTACATTGTGCCTAATGATATTTTATAAGAATCATCGAGTTTTCTCGAAGCCAGTAAGGTCAAAAACCGTATCAACTACGATGGCCTCGATGAATACATATGATTCCGAGCGGCTCACAGTCAGACTAGAACAACGAACTCATCCATGACTGTGGCCGACCGTAAATCGGATGTGTGATTATGGTCTTACCATAGCTCCAAAATATTGACGACGCAAGAAGTTCATTTTAAGCATACAGGCTTGCCCACAGAGGCCCTTTGAGTCTCTTGCAATTCAGACCGTACTTTGAGAGAAGCGAGTCATACTTCAGTACCATAAGGCTACTTCCACACTCAGGTGTCATTTATTGCCTTCAAAAAGGATTATGTCCGCAATGCACGATTCTAAGCAGACACCGTTATGCGCGAGAAGTTTCTGCTTATCTGACCACCGCCTCCGCAGGCGAACCAATGGGTGACGTCGAGGAGAAAGGGCGCACGTGAAAGCAGTATCCACTGATCGTAACATCCTTTCTCAGCGACCAACATAATTAACACGAGTTTACCTGGTCCAGTAATAGAGTCAGCACCTCGCTCTATGAGGTAGGGAAACTGTTGTTGTTGATGTAAATAAGACTTTTAAAAAGGAAACGAAGTACTTACTCCCTACACATCTTGTTCAATAATCACTACAATTGTTACACAAGTCCTGACTAACAACTTTTGACACAAACCAAGCGACTGAAAGTGACTTGATAGTTCATAACCGACCCAAAATTAGTTGGCACGATCTCCGCATCTATTTTTAGAAACAACAGTGAAATGCTACTGGAACACCCGCAACGGCATTCGGAAGTCGCTTGAGAGTCAATGCGAAAGTGGGGAATTCCAAAACCAAAGGCTTAAAGTAGGTGGAAAGTAAGAGCGCTGAGATTCTGGCCTATTTCTTAAGATGCTACACATCAAAATTGACCACTAATTCTAAGCCAATTTTCCTTTTATTTCTTGACCGGAAAAGTGCAAGTGTTCACTTCCATCTGCGATAGCGAAAAATGTGACCTGCGCAAAGCATCAACTGGGAGGTAGACAATAGCCATCCTATTAGAAGATCCACCTAGCCACAAATAATGCTCCAAGAGACGGACTTTACCATCGGTCACAAGTTGGTCAGTCAATCATCCTATAACTCGGAGCAACTGACCAATTAGAAAACAACTGAGAATCACAGATTGACGTGTGAGTTGTGCGTCATAGCGACAAAGTGAATCACAGTGTCCACTATCGGGTAGACTAGCGACTTCAAACATCATGAAGCAGGTATGCGAATGTGGGTACCGATTTATCCATCAGTAGGATCCACAGTTCATTGCAAAAATATGCTCTCCACAGGACTGAAAACATGGATTTACAATGGTGAGGAGCAAGATCTCCTTTTGCCTACTCAGCAAAATTTGAAATGTTGAAGGATTTAGTTGATAGCTGACCTACCATACCCAAGAAAGTAAACACATTTAACATTTGACCAAAATATAACAAAAAAGGCAATCCTCAAGACTATAAAATCAGTGAATACAATTTGCACTGATTCGAGAAATGCGGAAAATAGAACGCCTCTCAACAAATCACCCGTCTTATCAGTAAATGAGAGTTTAATAAATCCCCGAGTAAATGAAAAACCGCTGAAATCAGAAGATCCTGTACTTTCTAAAACCCAAAGCTGACAGATCAAAGATGACTCTACGCAATTCGATTTCGCTAATAAATAGTTGCTACTAGCAAAACGGCAAGTAGGATGAAAACTCACGTCGATCGTGAAGGACCTTGACACATGCGAGCATCTCGTTCCAGAAGAAGGTGACGACGTGATCAGGGAGGGGCCCGTTTTCTCGACGCATCTTAAGATGCGACTTAAGATCCTGCTCAGCGAACTCGAGCACCATCACCAAGTAGGAGGTTGAGAGTTCACTAGAAAGAAGTTGATATTCAGTTGTGATTGGACACTACTTACTCTTAAATAAAAGAGACGATGACAGTTGAGCACTGTCTATTTAATTTGGAATATTCTCGATGAAAAAGGACACTTTTCAACGACCAAATCCTAAGAGACAATTCATAGGCAAACGGCAACATGATCAGCTCCGATTTTTATACCAAAATATCGCAAACTTTCGGTTAAGCGCAAGCGGCTAGAGCACTAGAGACTGGAACGAGTGGAAAATTTCTAAAGGGGTTCCCTTATCTCACCCATATTTTGGCTACACAGTGTGACTTTTCGCTATTTACTTAGGAGAAGAAGGCAAGCTTATTCTAAACAAATTTGCTTAACAGGTTTGAGCTTGAATTCCCCTTCCATATAGCCGCATCGACGAACTGACCAAATCACAGCGTAAATGTGGGGAAGGCGCTAGATAACAAGTGGTAATAAAAAGTGCTACTTAAATGAAATGTACACGGAGAAACATCCTGTTAGAAAAGTAAAGCTCCCAGGAACGAGAGAAAACCTCTTCAAATCTGATGGGCGCTAGATGAAAAAAGGTACCTTTAATGAGTTTCTATCGAGGACAGGCGCCTAGTTGAGACATTGCCTTTGAATTGACAGGCAATTTCGGGAGTGCACTCACATTTCAATTTCGAATGCATGCATGCACAGCGTTTAAATTACATCTACGTCTACTTAATGGTCATAAAGAAAGAAAGGAAACAACTAATTTTTCTGCATGTAATCTTTCCCAGACAAATTTAATGCTAAAAAAGACGTTTGCAAGCGCAAAAACTGAAGTAGCGATCAACTTGGTACTTAATTGTTCAAATTGGCAGGAAATGGCATCAGCCTGTAGGCATGCATAGCCTTGGAGTGTACAAACGGTGGACCTATAGAACTGAGGAAATTCAAACTATACAGCTGGTCAAAGGCTATTATAACCCCTGGCAAAGCAAACTCCCCAACGTGCACTCCACAGGAAATTAGCAAAGAGGACTGACTAATTGTAGAGAGCGATGACACGGCCAGATTCACGAAGGGACGAGAGGAGATCAACCTCGTTTTTGCATACCGCCAACACATCCACCGAGGCGGAGTTCAACCCGACACGCTTAAGTGCTCGCACCTCACGCTTCTTGTTCATCACACAAAACACCTATAACATAGTTGTGAAAACAAAAGGGCTTTTAATTCATACGTGAAAATTTTTTAGTTTGTCTCAGATTTACAACACCAGCGAACCACGGATCCTATCATTATGGAAAAAAGTGAATTAGAAATTAATGAACTAAAAAGAAGGGACATTCGCAAAAAATGTGCAGTCGACTTTTGCACATGAAAAACTTTCGTTGAAAGTCATATGGACATAATGAGAATGTTAAAACTTTACCCAAGCCAAATACTACGGTTTGACCAGTAAAGACAAACATTTCTAATAGTTCGTCAGGAGTCCGCACCGATGAAAATCCTCCGCGAGCGATTTGGCGCAGAACGATAAATTTCTCACCGTTCACTACAACGTTCGACCGCTCTACCAGTGCCGAGATGGGATCTGTCTCTACCTCCTCCATCTTTTCCATCTCCCTCGTCTCCGCCTTCTTTAGCCTCGCAAGAGCCTCCTGCGGACCCGCCCACGAAACACGTCTGTGTCTTGCTGAAGACGACAGCGACGGTGATGGTTGGCAAACAATCGCCTTTTCCACCCCTCCTGCTCCACCTGAGCTTGCATACGTACAATAGCGGGACAATAAAGGCAGTTAAAACTTAGGTATTACCAAATGTTACCTTCGTACACAATACCGGGAAGTAAAGCACATAATTAAGACATCCCCTCATTATTGAGAATCATTATTAGTTCTGATGCTACTACACATTCCTTCTAAAAAGTCTTTAGAAAAAGACTGTAGGTTTGCTAACGCCCATCAGATCGGGGGAAAGACACCGGTACTAATTCCGTTGGGCAACCGAGCATGTGCACCGACGCGATCAGAAATTAATGGCACTTAACGACATTAGACGTAAAAGACGAACTGGCGGGACTCCTCCACATCAAAATGAACTAGAGGAGTCATTGTGAGCCCTACTGCAGCAGTTTATCCAATTTAAAAGGGATATCAAAGTGGGGGACGCCTTGGTAAAGCAAAACATGCATTTCAATTTTGAATGGAGAAAATGGTAAGCATAAATAGAAAAAGGCCTAAACTTCAAATGCCGGTATTGACAAAATCATTTCACCGGGGCTCGAAACCCAGCGATATTTGCAAGCAGTAACCATGGCTCTCAATACCTTGAAACGTGGAATATGAGTGGAGAAAGCTACAATATCTGGATGGAAAGCATCCAACTTCTCGAAGTATGACGTTCCTGATAAATAAAGCAAATGAGCTAACGTATAAAATAACTCTTAACTGCAGAAAGCCACAGTTATGAAATTATAGGCCTGAACCTCAACTAGTCTCGACTGTATTGTGAAGGAGACAAAATTATGTCCAACTCAGCCTGAGAAAATCGCAAAATTCTGCAATTTTCCATACATAAATGCTTCCACAAGTTCTTAGCTTTAATTCATTGCACTAAGACAAGCATCTCACGATCAACAATCATAGAAGACGAGCCGAAGCAATAAAAAAGGGAATGCCAAAGATATACCAAGAAAGAGATTTGACTTTCCGGACACTATCTCCGGCCGCATAGTGAGAGCAATACTGCCATCTTTGGAATTATCGTCCTCCGAGGCCGAAAACTGGGAAGACATGTGGACACATGAAGACTCATCAAAAGTTTGGACAGAAGAGGGTTGGGAGGGCACTTGTACAACTAAAAGGCTCTCCTTATAATTTTTCTTATTTTCGGGCCCATTTCCCACCTCTTCCTCCAAATCTTCATCTTCCTCACCGATTCGTTGAAGTGACTGTGGAGGTGGATGAAAGGAGATCAGGGGTAGACGTCGAAGTGGTGACTGGGACTCAGAATTCACCACCTCCATCGATACATCCGAGACATTAGCATCGAGCGTCTCGTCGCCACTTAACTCATTTTGCCCACCTGGTGACTGGAAGACACAGTTATGGTGCAACCACGAGCCTTACCTTGAAACCGTTTTCAGGTAGATTTGACCTATAGTAAAAAGACAAATCTGGGTACAAACGCAAAAATTACCTATCTTTAGGATCAGGTATAAAACCCTCGTAAGTTTTAGTGTCTTTCCCCAGCTTGTTACTCCAAGCACCTAAATCGGTTACGGGGATTGTTTTAAAGTACCAGTGTTCATGGGCACATAATCGTAAATGCCCATCAACGGACGAAGTGAGAAGCCATGTTTGTACCATTCTATCGCTTTTTCGAGTAAACTTCTGTCTAAGTCGCAAGTCGCGTAGGATTTGGCACGATTCAAAGTGGATTCAGCACGGGACACATTGCCTGAAATTGTACCAGACAAAAAACACAATACCCAAAACTGAAAAATAGTGCGCCAGTGCAATCATTAAACGGGCATTCGAAGGAGCGTTGAGATTGAGGATGGCGAGAAATTTTGAGACTTCATCAAGTGATTCAGTACTGAAGAAATAAAACGAAGTTCGAACAATACCCCTTCAGAATGGCTAGGCGTATCATAATCACCATGTAGCTCTCATCATCCCATAACTCCGCTAGGATCTATGAAATAAAGCGCGGTAAAGACCAACCTCTATTGCATATTCGTATATACTAATAAGGTGCTCTTCTGATCTATGGATGAGTTCTCCCCTAACATAGGCTTCAACTCTGTTAAGGTAATTTAGCCAATCGACTGGCAAAACCGATGTAAATGGACCTAAAAGAATAATTCGAATCCCACACAAACATTCTTTCAACAGTATTTTGGGGACCTTCAGAACATCGACTAAACTCATAGCCCATTTGATTTATTAAACGCTCTATCACCTTCAATTATGCAAGTGTGTTAATCCAAACAAATTGCAATGACAAATTATGCAAAAATACCAGCATTGAAGCAAGTGGATCATTAAACTTTAATTTTGACAACAAATGAATGGCAAACAACAATGGTGATTGTATAAAAATCTACACATAACTGATAACTAATGGTTTTGCTTACCCCGGACATAAAATGATCCACCCACTAGTGACAACATTATTCAACATACAACATGTCTCTATTGTACTCCGAAGTGGAATACTATTTGCATGAATGCATAAATGGGCATTGCGATGCAAATTAGACCATCTTTCGCAAATCGAGTCTTTCCTCACTTCGTAAGAAATGGCAGTAATATAACAAAAGGCACAACATTAATGTAATGAGGAGAAAGTACTGCTATTAGGATCAGAAATTAATGGCTTTGAGTTAAAGTACAATCTATGGAGGCTTAACTGCCTCTGTAACCAGGCCTAGAGTAAAACGAACGTGCGTTTAAATTGTGTTGGTTTAGGGATCGGAGGTTTGTGATAAGGTTGCAATGCACCAAGGTTAGATTGTGTAGCACGAAATGCCGGTATCCAGAACATCTGCGGGAACATTTGGCTTGGCCCGAATTCCGTCGCGAGGAGGACCAAGTGCTACCAAACTCAGATCTATGGTTAAATAAGCCACCAAACCTTTGTATTAACATTGCCACTGATTTGTAAGGCAGCCGCCGAAGCTTAGAGTAGCTAACCAAGCACTCAAGAAAGTAAAGGCTGTAGATAAACATTGCTTATGCCGAAGTGATGACGTTTTGAGACCACAAGCCATTTTTATCATGTACTATTGGAAAAAGTCTTCTCCTTTGCCCGGTGATGCCAAGTTCGAGATTTAATTGTAGCTTTTTGCACCAATGCGATGATATTTTCGCACCTCTCAAGCATTTGTTACTTGATCTTGTATAGATGCCCTTTATGCTTTATAACCCAGCCGACAGACTTCTCTTTCGCTTTAAATTTAGTGCATGTGCAGTATTACGTATGTTTACGGTTCTAGGGTTCGTTTGAATTCCTTTTTAGAACTTTTATTTTGTTTACAAATGATACCGAAAATTTCCTTAGTGCTGTGCATGTTTTCAGACTAAACCTGAACAACACTTTCCAGGGACGAGTAACTTTTTAGACTACATTTTACCGCCTTTTCTAGTGTATACTCTAACTAGAGTGCTCATGATACCATCCGGACTAACAAACACAATTGTACCTACTTCTTTAGCATTTTGTCCCTGTAGTTCTAATGCGCTTTTGTTTGTTTGTATACATCTATATCTGCACAGTGGTTACCGCTCCATCACATTTGAATATTTAGCGGTGGTGTTGCTCCTGGTTGCTACTGCGGAATTGATTGTAGGACGTAGTGATGGCTCTGCAACAGGACATTGGGAAGCCCTGTCTGACGTGTGGTTCGGAATGCCCCGGCTTTAAGCTTCACCCTTGGAGGTAGCGTTATTCTCAGTGGTACATATTTTTAGGGCAACGTGTACTAATTGTCACTGTTCTTACGAGAAGCATGCTGTTACTGATCCGTCGAAAGATTCTTACTTGCATGAGTTGGAGGTATCCGACACTACCTTGCTCAAAGCCTACGATGTTGCGCAGACAATTGCAAGAGAACATGGTCTACACTGGCTCCCTATCGGCATTCAATCTTCTGAAGTAATTTGCTTGCTTTTTCCCTACTTTTTCCATTTGTTCTATCCCAGTGTATTTCGCAAAAAATGTTAGATGTTGTCATTTGAAGATAGTCGATGTGCAGCTAGTTTCACAGCCTTCCTGGGCCACTTTCGTAATTCTGGAGCGTATCAAGCAACTAGCTATTCTCCGCTAGTTATTTGCCCAAATCGATGTGAAACAAAACCTTTGAATTGGTAACAAGAGTTCAGTTGACCTCCCTGAGTGGTTATTTGCCTATTTCTTGCTTTCCTAGGTACCCCTAAAATCCTACGACTTTCCTTTACTAGGTTGAAGCTTTCCTTACTTCTCTTCCATCTTCGGAAATACCTCGAGGGGAAGCTTATGCTGAGATGCGCTTTCGGCGTATTCGACATCAAGTTCCTCCACAAGATCGGAAACCAGCATCTTCTCTCAGCACTGCAAAGCTCAATCTTCCCCCTTCCAACGCACCTGCTAATCTAGAGGGAGAATCTCGTGAAGCTACGCGTTTCCAAAACTCCCGAAATCGTCGTGATTTCGGCATTGGACGTGTAGAACGTGCATCTGCGAAGGCCACGGTTGTGAGTTCTCTTTCTTCTTATAGGAAAAATTTTAAAGATAGGTCTTAGCGGTTGGCTTGAAAATCAGTGATAGGTGTGCTATTAGGTTTCAGCTCCTTTGTCTTGGGTTCATGTTGTGGCTTAATGAAGCCTCAGGATTTTTGCTGTTGACTGAATTGATTTCTGAGTTGTATATTCTACTTTCATTTTATTAGTAACCACTTTTCCATAATTGTAGGTATGCGCCGAATGTTCAGAGCAGATCGGATTTAGGGAATTTTGTGTCCGGATTCGGCCAGAGCATCGCCTCTCCGACTCTTCTGACAACAGCTATGCACCCGCCTGGCATCCGGGTTGTTTCCGTTGCTCGAATTGCAGCGAACATCTTGTTGATTTCGTATACGCTTGGCTCAATGGGAAACCCTACTGCCTCCGCCACTACGGTCAGATGATTCGACCACGCTGCGCTACTTGCGACCATGTAAGCAGCACACTCCTTTCGTTTTCTAAATGGTTTTGCTGTTGGCTATAATTGTAGACTATTGTCTGCCGAGACCACCTTCCTAATCTCGGTGGTCTCCATTACTCCTAGCAATCGCAATTTATGGGTAATTGGAATGCTTCAATTTGTACACATGGCGGTATAAGTAAGCGACAGAAAGCGTTGTCACACCTGTACCTCCATTGGCTGTCCTCGTGCCAAGCTGCTACTGGTTGCCAAGGCGTTACTCGTCTCTGACAGACAGGCCAATCGGGGCGTTTGCAGCATTTGTAGGGACAGGCATGCGCGTGGGTGTGGTGTAGTGGCGTGTGCGCGTACGTGTCGTGCGTCGGTGTAGGGACGCGCATAACACTGAGAGCCGACGTGCTTGCAGCTATCGCTGAACTTGCCTCTTTCATTGATTTCTCCTGTCCACCTTGCCCGAGCCCTCGCCCATTGGATTAGCCTATTTGCCCACTAGGAGACGACGTGTGGGTACGCGAGTGGCCTTGAATAATACTCCGGCCAACGTAGCTGCTGTCGTGCCGTGATTGCACTCAGACGTGTGTGCTAGATAGACGCACACTCGTACACCACTTACTAGTAGAAGCAGACAAGGAATAATCACCTTGCCTATTTCCACATCTAGCATTTCATCGTCACATTTCACGTGAGCTCTTTTCATGTGTTTTCTTTTCCTTTGTGTCAACCCATTCCCCTTTCTCCCGCTTCAATAGATACCAAAAATTGCAAGAAAGGTGTTTTTTATTACATATGTATTATCGGGCCACTTATGTGTGCGTATGTTTATTTGCCTGATTTGCGTGCACCTTAGTGAGGCTATCCATGTCGTGAGATTTATTGCAATGTGGAGCTTGTTTATGCATTAGTGCGTGCACGCGCCACATTTATTTTTTACGGTGCGTTAGCATTTGGGATTTGTTTTAACTAGACGAGTAGTTAGTCTCCGTGTTTTTCTTGCTCATCGCCTTTATTATTCCTTTTTTTCTCGTTTATTGTAGCTGGGCCAAGGGGGGTTCCCAGTCTGACCCGAAATTATTTATTGGCGTTGTTCCACTGAGATGGGAGTAACGCAACGTCTTCCACATTGTAGCTCATATTTTCCGAGGAATATACGCGTGCAATGGATCAGGAGCACCATACAGGCCACTTCGCTTGTCGTAGCTGCGACGTCTCTTTAACCGGTCAACGCTACATCCTCCGAGACGAGGAGCCTCACTGTCTGGCCTGCTACGAGGCGAAATTTGCCAACACCTGCGAGCAGTGTAAGGAGAAGATTGGCTGCGACTCCAAGGTGAGTTGGAGTAATTGAGAGTCCTAGTTCACTGCCACTAGTAGGTTCATTTCTCTTAATCGACCCTCCCGTTCCCTTTCCCTCCTTCCCTAATCCCTTTCTCTTGACCTGCATGCTGACGCACCCTCCCTAGTCCCCTCCGGTGAGTCTCGTTACTCCTCTCGTCCCTCTTACACTTCTCTCTTCTCCATCCTCTATTCATGTTTTCTGTGAACATCGAGCACCCTTGGGTTCATGACGGGTGTAGGTTCTTGTCGTTGCCACCTCTGTTGTAAAATAGTGTGTGCTTTACCGGAAGACATCCAAACCAAACAAGTGCCATGCGATCGTTTGAGTCGAAGGGTGATTCTTTTACTCTCGAGCTGTTAGACGCCAATCCACCCACGTACCTGCGTTTTGGCCTCCTAGAAACATCTAGCCCTGGTTCGAGCGAAGCCCACCGTGAGTTTCTCCCGTAGTTCATGCTCCCTCCTCTCCTCTTCGTCCCTTCCTCTTTGTCACATCTGCCCAACTTGTTCCCCGTGCTAGCTGTCGTGTCTGTGTTTGTTCATATCTATCAGTTTCTATATGTGAACTAGTCCCGTTGTTGCTAGTTGCCTTGGGTCGTGTATGTGAGTTTACGTATGCGTGTTTGCACGGTTTTAAGTTAAACCTAGTCCTATACCTATTCCTCCACTCATATGCTTTCACCACAATTCCTCTATCCTTCTCTGCTAACCGCATTGTTGTTTCTTCTCTCTTTTTTCACCTTACGCACAACAGGACCTCTCCTTCAAAGAGCGGCACTGGCATGAGAAGTGTTTTAAATGCTCCGCCTGCAATACGTCGCTGGCGGACCGTCCCTTTGCGACGAAGGACGACCAACTCTATTGTTCCGACTGTTATGACGAGCGCTTTGCGGCTCGCTGTGATGGCTGCCAAGGCGTCTTCAAGGCGGGCATGCGGAAGTACGAGTACCGTGGTCAGCAGTGGCACGAGGAATGCTTCGTGTGTGTGGAATGCAAACAGCCTATTGGCGCAAAAAGTTTCATCCCCCGTGACAACCAGGTGGTCTGTGTGCCCTGCTACGAGGCTAAGTATGCGCAGCGCTGCACCAAATGCTCCGAAGTCATTCGCCGTGGTGGGGTCACGTATAAGGGTAACCCCTGGCACAAGGAATGCTTCACCTGCACCAGTTGCGGCAAACAACTTGCCGGCCTCAAGTTCACCTCCAAGGATGAGCAACCTTACTGTGCCGACTGCTATGGGGATCTCTTTGCAAAGAAGTGCACCAAGTGTGGCAAACCCATCACTGGTTAGTGTCTGCTGCCCTTTTTTGTTTCCTGTCTCCACGTCGTGATTTTATTCGTTCTCTTTCACCTAGGTTTCGGCGGCTGCAAGTTTATTTCGTTTGAGGATCGTCATTGGCATTCGGAGTGCTTTGCTTGCAGCAAATGCGATTGCAACCTCGTGGGTCGCGGTTTCCTCACGAATGATGATCAGATAATGTGCTCTGACTGCGGTCGTTAGATCCTCTTAATTGGTTAACTGAAAAACTCACTCACCATGTCCTAATCTCTCACCCCAAGCAAGATGTTGCTGCTGCTTTTTTTCATTTGCTGCTGTCTCAGTTCCCTCTACCGTACACTCCTGTTCTGACGTATTTTCTTCTGTGGGGATATCTGTTTTTGCTGCTGGTGCTCTCCTTCCTGCCTATGCTTTTGTTGTAAAGGAACAAAAACTAGCCCTCTTCAACGCTTCTTTCTCTTTCTCCTTGTCAGTGGTGGCGGCAACGACAGCAGCGTTAACTGCAGTTTCAGTCCTGTCTACCTATCGATAAATTTTCTTTATCGGCAGTTGTCGATGTGTAGGAATGTTTTTTGCTATCCTCTGGCGGCGGTGCTGCGCTGCAATTTTTCGCTGCCGGGTCTTTCCGCTCTCCCTCCCTCCTTTTCATTACACACTCCCACTGCACCGCCGATCCGCATTTGACAGTCCAATGGTCTGTCGCCTGGCCTTTTATTTCGTGCCTGCTACCACTTCCCTCGCCCCCTACCCGTACTCTAAAACCTACATACTCAACGCCCTTTCTGTCTATTAACTAAAATAAATTGACCAACCTGTGTATTCGAGGCGAGCGCTGATTTTGCTTCTTCATCCGAGCACTCTCGGTCTTCCAAGTCGCTTTCGAGTCATTCACTGCGAAAGAATCCGGAGAGTGAATTTCAAAGCCCGAGCCTCTGTGTAGTTGCTCTTTTTCTCTACATTTTGGCGAGTTTCATGTGGGCACGTGCACTCACAAGCAGTGGTGCATGAGAAGAGTTGGGGATTCTTTTTGACGAAAATCAGAACTCGTGGGAAAGAAGTGTGTAATTTAATGCTCGTAAATGAATTCGTTTATCTTGGGTGTGGGGTAAGCCATGAGATCGGCTGGACACAATCGGTTGTGCTTTCACTCATCGCCTTGCCTCGGCTTTGCGTGCCTTCGTGTGTGTGCGTGCGTGCGCCGTGCACGTGTGTGTGCGTGTGGGGTGACGTGCTTTGTGCTCGACTGGAGGCGGGGGACACCCGTGATGACTAGGGCAGAAACAGCAATGACTCAGTCGTCTCCGCGTTGGCGGCACGCACGTCCGCACCGACTTCGATTCTCTTACCATCCACCGGGAGGTAGGTCAAACTGCATTACCTACGTACAAGCATCGGCTCACATTTCTGTTTAAAGTGGCTTACCGTTGTACCTCAAAGATTCCCAAATACCAACTGTTAAGGTGGCTTGACTGTCAGAATGGTGATTTAAAAAATCTTCACGCACAGCAATAGCTGAATGTGAAACTTGAAATTCCAAAGTCCACAAATGACGTGGTGAAAGTGGAAGTGGCATTTCATTGGCCCTGTCAAGTTTCGCTCAAGGAATGGGCTATGCGAAACGCTCCAAGGAACTGGCGCGGCAGAGAGTGCTTCATTTAAATGCCACCCTCTTTTGACTAATGCAGTGGTGCGATGATGTGTGGCGCAGCCAGATGAAACCGTCCTGCTGTTATGGCAACAGACACTGGCAGTCACGAAGTATACGTGTGTTGTCGGTTTTATGCGAGGTAGGCATGCCATTCATGAAGTGTAATAAAAGTTTTTACTAAGGCACTTTTTGATGTTGCCATGGTGAAACAATCGTGAGCACACTGCTTCATTTGCTTCCTGACGTATCGAATGCCTGAATCGTTGAGTTAAAAGGCAACTTTGAACCAGGGCCTAGGTTAGTTCCATGTGAGACATCTGAGCCGAGATGGAGGTTGCAGGTTGATTGAAAAGAGAAAAGCCGCACTCTGCGCTACCACCATCAGTGTTCGTATCCAAACTTGGCGTCACAAATATGTGACATGTGTTGCCCATCATTTTTTGATAACTACTTGTCAAAAATCATGTCACGAATGTATTGGCTGGGTTTAAGCAGGAAAAAGAGGTGCGAGATGTTAATGATACTTTAATGACTATATGTGGCAGTCTCCCAGGAACAGTTGAATTGGTCAGTTCGATAATACAGTTGTTGGTGTCATAGTGGACTAGTGAATCGTCCAGACCGTCGTGGTTGGATTTGCTCTCGAGGCCGTGGTGGTAAAAGCGCTTGCCGTTGCAAACGGTCTCACTAAAACAGCTCCATCCTCCGGACAGTGTAGTCACGGTTCTAAAAGCATCTGCATGAAATGACTTGATGGAAGAAAGTTTACCAGACGTAGCAAACAAACCTCAGTCGGGGAGTGATTCATTCTTTGGCAAAGAAACCGCGCTTTTTATCCGAGAGAGCGTCCCGAAAAGGCGCTAGAGTGAAACAGGCGTGAGGAAAAAGCATGCAAACAAGACCATATCCCAAAACAAATTAAAGGTGGTTTTATTAAGACGCCATGACTCCCACCTTGTCTGGAGCGGCCTCCTCGACGTCCCCTGTGATAGTCCAATGATGCTTCAACTAACCTCGTGGCAGCAAAAAGAAGACTGAATTTAACAATGTTGGTGGTTCTGCCAGATTTCTGTGGGTTAATGTGTCTTGTGTTGTTTACACAACTATTCTTTTGGACCTGTCGATGTTATGGCCACTTTTATTGAGTCATTTACGCTAGCTCCACAATCCATTCCATTTCACCTTCCTCATTGCCACTTTCACATTCCACATGTACCTGTTTAATTATTTTTAGATCTTTGTAACATGAAGGATAACAGGTCATCAAGACTGAAGAACACTTCCGAATATTTACTGACGCCTTGATGTGACTTTCTTTCCCCTCCTCCTCCTCCTCCCCCTCCCCGCCCCCCCTATTGTGAGGACCCATACCAAATGCCTTTCGCCCACCGAGCTCTTCATGCAGGATTCACTCCTATGCCTATCATTTGAAACCTATCCATGATGCCTACAAGAGGGCGAGACTCATGCTAGCACAATGGCACCATTACAGCGACTCAGGTATTCCTGTCAGAGAAGTGCCACAGGTGCAGTGGATTCGTGGAAGGCTGAGTAAATGTAGCAAGTTTAGCGAACAATTGTGGGTTCTCACAGAGATCCATGACACAAATATTCCCACAAATAATCAACCTCTTCTTTCACTTAAACAAGAAATCCAACCTTCACAGCTTTTACTCTCGTATTTCCTCAATCAGTGCAACCAAATTGATGCAGGCACAAAAAGAATAATAATATAAGGTGAGCTTGACATTTAGCACCTCTAGGTTGCTAATAGTAACGGCAGACTCTTATCACTCCCTTTACTTTTCTAATCCCCCTTCACGGCTTAGGTCCTTATCTTTCCTGCAGAAGTTCGGCATTACCACCACTCCAAGCTCACAGATCATCACTACTTTTCCTACAGAACGATTTTCACGACAAGACGAGACATCACAATACGGTGGGCAGCGCTCTCAGCATTGAAGACGAACCATCTCGATGAGAGACCCGAACTGGGATTACTTCAGACTACGGCAAACCACAGTTAGGATTTATTCAAAGCTAAAACGCCTTTACCGACAGAGGAATTTGTAATAATCGAGCCTACACGCCAATTGTATGTTTCTTTGGACCTAGAACCCAATCGATGCTTCCTTCCAGAGGTCTTACTTACCGAATTGGATCGTAAAACTGTATCCACGATAGTTCTAAGACAATATATTTCCTTCGGAGATGTAAAAGAAGCTAAATTTCACCCGAAGTCGGGCATTCCCCAAATTGACATTAGGCCCACAACTGTTATTCCACCTTTCCACCTTAAGGGTATGACTCACTGAACCGGGAGTCGCTGGCCGCTCCGACAGCTTTTGCTTCCCCTCCTCCCCCAATGGACCCGCCTGTTAGGCAGATTTTCGTCACGGTGACTCAGCCGGCCAAGCCGACGGACATTTCCGGTGGCCATAGTTATGTGCCTTGTGGTTCACCCTCATGGTGCCTTCGGGAACGAGTAAACCATCTAGAAGCCGACATTACCATCGTTTCCGTTTGCTAACCACGAAGGGACATGATATACATTTAAAAACCGATGACCATCACTGATTTCACCACGTTGCTAGGAGATGATGTCACTCCCAAATCTGGCTCATACGTCATTGCACCAAAAGTGGTGATTAATCCCGAGATGAAAAGCGCGCCTCGTCATTTAAGAGGTACTTCCAATGCAGAGCTAGTTTCGCCAGAGGAACAGCGACACTTTTTGCCTAAGTCTGGAAGGTGTGGTGCTCTGTCTTCAGTTTTAAAAGGCACTGTCTTTCTGAATTGCGATTTCTTGCACAAAAAGTGACATTCTTCTCACACTCTCTTCCCTTTAATTAGAGGCTCTCTTCCTCAAAATTTCTTTTAGTCAGCTCCAACAAAATGCATTGGCCATAATTGCTTCGTCAACCCTTGCTGGGGATGACGCTGGGAGGAAGGTGGAGTGGTGGGCAAGTGCTCAATTTCGCTTTCATCAGAAAATTGCTGCTAAGTAATTGCTACCCCAAATAGCAATAGAATGTATTAAAGGTGCTTCTTCCCCATGCACACCGACGAAACGTACCTTTGTAGCCTCATCATCACATATACCCCGCTTTTCTGAATAATTCAATGCAATCTAGGCAATAGACGCTTAAAACCTTCCCACTGCCTAGCGAAGTGTATGGAGATGGGAGCTTTCGCCGCTTTCATCAAGTCCTGCCCCTACCGCATGCACCTCTTGTTCATCCTGGCGTAAGTTCATGCCTTCTTCACAGAATCGACTGCGGTCTGATGTAAAGTTGCCTGTCAGAACGGATCGCCATTAGCCACAGCCTTACCTAACAAATAAATTGCTCAAACCTTTGAATGACATCTCACACTCTGCGGGAAGACAAACAACTCCTTATTTCAGCGACCTGATCCCTCCCATTTGCTCCTGCAAAGTTGAATAATTGATGCTTAATAGCAAACGTTTAGGCAAACTTTTGGTAGGGCCATAAAAATGCACTCTCTTGTGGTTTAAAAATAATCCTCTGGAATTTCAGTAACTTCTATTTTTAATTACCTCTTACCATTCAGTGATTCTGGCATTCGCTGTTCCACGACTTGGTGTGTGATGCCGACTTATGGGCATGAATGCCTCATTCAAGCCTCCCACAACTTCGTACACACGACTCTTCTCTTAGTCGTTGAATCGGCTCCACACCAACTGTTTATAGTGTGCTCTTCTGAAGTGAAGCCACTTTGGAGCCCCTGGGGGCGCAATTCAAGCTTGCGCATTGTTTACACCTAACGGAAGGCATCACCAGCAGATGCCTTGCTGATCGCCTTCTGAATGGCAATCAGAAAGGACTTTTATCTAAGTACATTCCATGCATACCCAGGATAATTCCTAAAACTCTAAGCATTGATACACAGCAATTATAAAAGTTCGTACAAACTTGGTCAACCCAGGCCAATAACTGGATTCTACATTACTCAACGGTCATCGACAAAGCTGAAGCATTTGTAGCAGTAATTTTAACAATTTAATAATTGTTCAATCTCTTGTTTTGGTTTTGCGGGTCCTATAGAGCTCTGCCACTGCACCTCCTCTTGGGTATACCAGTAGTCCCTCCCAGTCCATCTCTTCATCGACAACACTTTTTCCGCTCGAGTATTGTACTTTCTTTCATGTTCTAAGAGGTCTCGTAGAGCTACACAATTACACTCGAAAACTATTTGATAAATATTTTAAGGGTTCGGTTGCATTCTCTCTCTTTACTAATCATACCCACACCATTTTGTTTACAGAATCCGTGCATACATTTTCGTATCCACTCATTAAAAATAAAACCCCTTTTCCCAGTCATCAGCGCCCCAACTGATTCTGAATAGGCTAAGACTGTCAATTAATTAATACCCAGTAAACTAAAGTAAACACATTTTGGCCCTCTTCAGCAAAATTGGGATTACAAAGGGTGAATAAATCGAATATCAAAAAAAGCTTTCTGTGTAGGCTCTGTGAGGTTGTCTTTAAATGGGTGAAAGTAAGAGCCCAATTGACCAATCGCATACTCGCATTTGCAAGGTCACAACAGCGGCACAGAACAATGGATGGCTGCAGGCCCTTTGGGCAGCGATAGGTGCATTCTCTGAACAAAAAAAACGACGTGTGACTAGAAGTAAAGAGAAATAAGAATATTATCGTCCTGAGTCTTTGTCCACGCTCCAACGCTTTTTTTAGAACAGAAAAGAAGCCAACCCGCTTGCGCGGGGCGAATCGCAAACCGACTCAGAGGTGGCAGTTTGTTCCGGTTTAGAAACGGAAAATAAGCTTAAAATTCATTTGAAAATAAAAAAACAAAGTCTTGAGGACTTTTGTCTTTGTCTTCTTTATGTACAACTTGTGAGTAAAGTAACTGCAACGAATGATGTCGAGAAAATTAAATATAGATGTGAGTTGCGGGTTGGTGACTTCTGGCGACCACTTTTTGATGATGTTTAAGTTAATCTGTAGTTATTCGTATTGCTTGAGTTCCAAAAATCCTTGAAACACAAAAGACTGCATTTTTCCCATAATCTTGGAGAAATTTGCACAAACCGTTTTGCAATCACTCCAAATGATGATGCCGAAACACCTCGAAAACTGCACTTTGTGCGGCAGTGCATTTATTTCAGCAGCCTCTTTGCATCTCTTTTTTATTCATTTTGAAGCCCAAAATAAGCTAACATCCATTAAAGCACATCCTTTGGAGATTTCTACTTCTCCATTTGCATCTTTTCCAATTTCAAGTTCAATATTTGAATACTTGGAACACTTTTCTGGGCTAAGTTTAAAGGAGAAGCCGGGCAAAAATGGCTTGGTTTCATTCCCATCACCCTAGCGGCCAACCGTCAGATTCTAGGGGGATGCCCTCCTTAAATGTCACTGAATGCTTTGGCTTTAAAACCGGGGAAAAACTTCTGTCCTCCAATAAAATGTGAGAGGTAGAATAAGCATTCCTAGTAACCAAGCCACACTCCACATTTCGGGATGGTTAGATCGGTATGACACCATAACTCCAGATACTAAAGATTGGTGTCAGGTTCAGGATAACGAGATTCTTGCCGTCAAGCTGGAGTCAAATTTGCTCCGCATAGCCTGTGCTTTTCAGGGATGCGTGACCAAAAGGTCTTTTGATGACCTCGGCGAGGTCACGCCAAATGTTGTAGATGCGAGGATCAATCTCTATGGCTACACATTTGATGATGCATTAAAACCCCTTTGATAGTCATCTTGTGGGACTCCCGAAGGCTAACGGAGAGGGGATGAAAAAAGGGAGACTTTAATGCCTTCGTTTCTACGACCTCAGGGGAAAAATGGATCACCACACCCCATAGATATTTTATTGTTCTACTGCGTTCACAACCATCATTCAATGAAGTGGAATGATGTTATTAGCACTCTGAGTGAGAGAAACAAGCTTTGGACGACAAACCTGTTTTGCAGTCCTTGCGTTAGAGCTATGTGTCACATCTAATTAAAGGGAAGGTATGGAAATGGAAGGATAAAATACAGTGGGAATATTTTTCACGGTGTGTTAAGAGCTGTTCATTTCAAGACATTTTAAGAATCATTTCTTCTTTTGCTTTACAAGTTCTACCCAAAAACTCCAAAGCGAAGCCATCCTCAGACCAGGGACTTGACATAATTTGATGCATCTGACATGCATAGCTCTGAAATGCATACTAATGGCACTTTAGTGGTTCTTGCAACCTTACATTGGGTTACCACTACTTCTGATTCCTGGACGCCTAATTTGATGATTAAAGCTTCTGATTTGTCTCCTGTGGCACGGTTGCTAGCAAAACTGTAAGTGAGTTGAAAAAAATGAGAGACTTAAACAATGGACGCCCTCAGACAACTGTAACGCAGGAGGTACCAAAAAATCGCTAACCAAGGCAATTGGCCACTAAGGCGGTGAC